>JAUMHL010000012.1:7711085-7747826 GCA_032362345.1 Sandelia bainsii
CCCTGCCCCTGGACCGTAACAAGAGCCACTATCTACAAGAACCCTACCTCAGCTGCTACCATATAAAGACTCAATATTACATCTGCTGCTGTCTTTTTGTACTGACTGCTGGTCACTTGCACAGCTGTTCATATACCTCATATTCATATACATTTCATAAGCTACTCTATAATGCACCTCCTCACTTTCATCACTGTTGTTTTTTTTGCACTATTGACTATTGCACATTGTACATAGGTTGTTTTTTTTTTATTTTCCAAGTTCTAATGTTATTTATCTTATATGTTTCTACTTTCATTTTATTTTTTTCTACTGTACGAAGATGAGAGAGAAACAGCATTTCAATTCTCCTGTATGTTCTGCACATATAGTGAATTTACAATAGAAGGCTATTTGATTATTTCATTTGATTTGATAAACAATGCTTATTTTTAATTCCAGCATGAAGCCAAGTTGATATTAAATCTCAGCATCGAGAAGCAAAGGACGTGAAAAGCAATGTTTAGACACTCAGGTTCCAGATAAGCTGTTCAAAATTAGTGGATGTTTGAAATGTCTAAATGTCATTTTTTGTGAGAGGACTGCGAAATCTAAGCCAGATGCAGACGGCAGTAGATGATCTGTGAGTCTGGACGACACTGGTGTTCTCCTTTAACTCCTGGGTAATATCCAGAACAGTACAGAGTAAGTAAACAGTATGTGGGTGGACATGCTGTTTATGGTGCTCTCTTTGATGGCCTCTCTTTCTAGGCCTGACTACAAAAAGAATGGCAGGTCACAAAGGAGCACAGGGCTAATGCGATAGTCCCCCCCACACACACACACACACGCACCCATGCTTGCTGTGACACACACTCACTAATAAGGTCACATGACTCTGTGCCACACTGACATGATTCTGTGACCAGCGGTCGGTCAAAATGAAAGTTCAACATCTCATTAGCACCATATTGAGAGAAACAGAGGGAGGGACAGGCAGGGAGAGAGAAGGAGGGGGATTCTTCCAGCTGTTTTTCCAATAACAGTGGAGAGAAAGTGAGAGGGTGATAGTCAAAGAGGGGCAAGAGAACTAAACAGCCTGAGAAGGAACCTAGTGAGTTAAAGAAGCAAAGAATGGGGTTAAAGTAAGAGAACAAAACATAAAGTTGAAGAAAAGTTCATCCTGGCATGACTGTGAACTAAAATATCACAGCTGACGGGGGAGGAGAGCAAGAAAGGTACGTTTCTTCGTCGTTGTTTGTTTGCCCCGAAGCCAATTAGTGGTGGTGATTACCATGCAAATGCTCTCATTTGTTTAATTTTTTTCCTTCTTCTGCTTGCTTACATTGTCTCAGTGTCTCACGCCCACTTTCAGATCAACAACGAGTGTGTGTGTGTGTGTGTGTGTGTGTGTAACTTTAAGTGCCAAGGGAAAATTGGGTCAGTGAGAGAGGAGAGAAGGAGAGTAGCATGTGTTAGAGGAGGAGAGGCACTCTGGGAGAGGGGGAGACGGACAGAGAAATGGAGAGAAATCCTCAGCAGCCCTTGAACTACAGTAACAAGTAGTCACTTGAGTAATCACTGGTGATTCAGAGAGAAATGTAAGTGCTGGTTGCTCACAGGCATGACTGCTTTGCTGCCACTTTTTGCTTCTTTTGGCTTGTGGATGGAGTGTTTTTAGCATTAAAATAATTTGACGCTTGGTGCTCCTGGGTTCAAATTCAAAGAGGCTCAGTCCCGTTTCAAAACAATTTCCTTGTATGGACAAGAATCAGGATGAAGATTTTCTTCCATGTTTCCACTTGCAGGAGTACACAGCAAATGAGAAAATGACGAAAAAGATACTATAAAATAAGTATGAAGACAGATAACTGAAGGAAAGAAGGTTGTAGATGAGTCTTCCTCATGCTCAGTCTTGTGATGAGGTGTGGTTAGTCACTTTCATATTACTCAGCCAGCAATGTGTCAACCCAGACAGAAATAGGCCTAAATGTGACTGAATGTTTATGCATGCAATTCCATGCTTTTGTTTAGTCTTCATTGTATCTGTCACATGTGTTTTGTTTACCATGCTGTGAAAAATGTCTCTCTGGACAACTGAAACATTTTAAATCTTGCATTCCAATTCATTTGCCTGACCAGAAATCTGCCCCTGTTGCGCTCTTGCGGGCATGAGCTCCGACTCGAATGAATGGAGAAGTCAGAGAGTGGGAGACAGTTGGTTCATATATGCCTTGTATTAGTCAGCGCAAAGGGAAAGATGACCTTTCCCTGCTGTTTATTTTGGGAAGGCAACAGGAAGAATGCCGGAGCAGCTGTTCTATTCCTGCTGGCAGATCCCACCCCTGTGAATTCCAGTCTGCCACTGCAACGACCCTCCCCTTACTTACTGCACGAGGTTTCGATGTATCTAAGCACCGTACAGTGTAAATACACCTCAATGGTTGTCATGGCAACAACACAACACACTATGTCAGCTACCAATTATTTTCTATCAGACATGCCTGCTATACAGAGGGAACAGCTTTAGCTATTTATGAGGAAGTCGGCCTGCTGTGTGCTGCACATTACACCATGAAGACGTCAAACCTGTTGCATTATACTCAGTGTCACCTTCCTGCCAATAAAAAGTCTTTCTTTGCTTGTTATTCATCTTAACCAGTCTGACAACTATCTTATATCACACAAACATCTATCTTTTGCTTTCTGAGACAGACACGTCGATAATAATGGCGAGCCTCCCCAAAGAGCCGTCAGAGGATGCCAAGAAAGAGAGCTTCTGGATGGTGAGGATTATATTTATGATCAAACCTAAGAAACCCATAGGAATAACTTGCTAATCCAAAACAGTACTTGTGTGTTTGTGAATGGACTACTCATCCGTGTGTACTTCAGTGCTGCAGGCCTGTTATTGTTACATATCATCACCATCTTTCCTCTTCTCCATCTCTCCTCCCAGCCGGGGAATTATGTACACACAGTGCACAGAACTGAACAGTCTTTCCAAGCCTGCAATGACATTGTGGCCTGCTTCATCGAGAGAGCAAAGGTAGAAAAGCAGTACGCCCAGCAGCTCAGCCAATGGAGCAGCAAGTGGAAGTCCATAGTGGATTCCCGTAAGTACAAGAAGCTGTGTGACGAAGGGCCATGGTGGCCTAAAAACAGAGAACATGCATTCCCAGGCCTCTTTCATCATCTCAGCTCTCATCAAGTTAAAATTACCTCTTGATTCTTATTAAATGGCTGCATCTGTGCTTGCTTTAAACTTTCCAGTGGACAAATGGAGGTCATTATGTGTTTATTGGTTCCATGACTCACCTCTGTACTGTTATTTCATTGTTCACTCTTGTCTTTTTTCCGCTTCCCCAGGGCCACTTTACGGCTCCCTCATGAGGGCGTGGCAGTGTTTCTTCACCTCCACTGAGCGTTTGTCAGCCCTCCACTCCTCCATCTCCCAGTCTCTCATAACAGAGGAAGGGGAGCGGGTGAAGACCTGGCAGAAGGAGACCTTCCCGAAGAAAGTCTTCTGTGGGTTCAAGGAGAGCCACAACAACAACACAAGTTTTTCACGTGCACAGAAACCCTGGTCCAAAAAGCTGATGAAGGTCCAAAAAATAATAATTTTTAGTTGAAAGTTAGCAAAGTTAATGAGATACAAAGCCATGTAAAACAGAAATAGGTTATTACTCTGAATGGCATGTGTTATGGGTTTTGTGCCAGCCCACAGTAAGTGATATGGTAAATAATGAGCTTTAGAGGTTCTGGTAGATGTGTGTTTTCAGTCTTTATGCTACGATAAGTTAACCGCCTGCTGGCTGTATATTTATATTATGAATATATATATATATATATTTATATATTATTATATTATGACAGACACAAGATTGATGCTGAACTTCTCCTCAAATTCTAAAAAAAAGTATATTTTCCTAAACGTTTAACTTTTCCTTTATGTAAATACTGCATGCTTGTGTGACTGTGTATTCTACAGCTGGAGAAGGCCCGAGTTGCATATCACAAGTCTTGTCAGAGAGAGCAAACAGCCCTTGACAAAGAGAAACAAGCAAACGAAAGCACTGAGATCAGTCCAGAGAAAAAGCAGAAGATCACAGAGGCCAGAGAGAAGGCCACTGAGGAGAAACAAATGGTGAGGAGAGATGTTAACGAGCTGTAACACCTCACTGTAAATCAGTGCTGATGAATGAGAGAGTCGTTCACATCATATCTACTCCTGATTCACTACATGCCACAGAGTTAAACATGTTGCATTCCAAGTAATGCTTGCAGCGTTTGACTGTCGACTCTAAACACGAGCCCCAGCATTATAATTCTGTTCCAGGCTTTTTCCTTGTATGGAGATGTGTTAATGTTACTTTGCTCAGTGTTTATGGAGCCCAGCATGGGAACATTACCAGATTATTTATACATTTTAGATCTTTCATTAAAGAAACACAGTGTTTGTTCTCTCTGAGGGATGGTATTTTCATCACAAAACTGTTATTGTGAGTTGCAGACTAGAGAGCGCTACGAGAAAGTGCTGGAGGATGTGACATCTTACACGCCCCGGTATATGGAGGAGATGGAAGCCATTTTTGAACAGTCGCAGGAGGAGGAGAGGAAGAGGATCAGTTTTCTGAAGCAGGCTTTCCTCTCCATCCACAGACATCTGGACGTCACCAACAACGAGAGGTGAACAGGATGACTGGGTGTTCGTAATGTTTGTGTGTGTGTGGATGGCATTATTTTGTGTTGACAAACACAGCTCTCATTCCCTGTGTCAGTGTGAAGGCAGTGTACAGTGAACTCCACCAAACACTGATGTCCATCAGTGACCAGGATGATCTCAAATGGTGGAAGAACAATCACGGTCCCGGCATGCCCACCAACTGGCCAAAGGTTGAGGTGCGTTACAAAGTTTCACTCAGATACACAGAAAACAGCATTTGGCAGGTACGTATTCTTACACTATGAACTATCTTATCCTAAATCCTTAAAACACTTTTAAGCATAGTTTTTTCCCTGAAAAGGTAACATTTTGTTGAAGATTGAATCTTAGGGGAAGATTGTCATTATTTTGATGTGCATGCATTGGTTCGTAAGTGTTAATCAACCCATACTTTTGTCTTTTCCATTAGGAATGGGTCCCACCAGTAAAAAAGCTAAAGAGAAAGAAGAGAGATCAGAAAGGAAAAGAGAGCCGGCCGTAAGTTTGCAATGTGGAAACTAAATGTAAAAACCCAGAAAAGACCATAGCTGTATAACTGTTAACTTAACTGTTAACTAATAACTTCTCCTGTTAGTGTGATGATTGGGGGTGTGAAGGTGCGAGCTCTGTACGACTACAAAGGAGAGGAGGAGGATGAGCTCTCCTTTAAAGCAGGTGACGCTGAAATGCATTGTGTTAAACAATGATTTTATTGTTAAAGCTACATTAGGCAAGATTTTTTTCACTTTCTTTTTTATTGTTTTTATAAACAATAAACATTAACAACCCACCACGCTCATCCATAGATCCAATACAAGTATGAAAAAATTAATTAAAATAAAGAGATCCAGCACATATGGTTTATGTCTAACGGGTCGTTGCCTTTTGTGTTTGGCCTACCATATCACTTCCTTGCTTTGTCCATTAATGTCCATTTAGACTTCTCTCATTTCTGTGTTGTTGTTAAAAATTTTAAGCACATACCAATCCTTCTGTTGTATGGTACCATTTGAAAATTAGAAAACTAGAGGTGCAATAAATCAACTGAAGCATTATATCCCAATATTCTTTCCATTACCTTACATTATCAAATCAAATTAAATTATTCTTAATAATATTTATTAAGAGAATTCCCTTTATGTCTGTGAACGTGTGGCTTTATGATTCTTCCACATATTTTAGTGTGCTAAAAGATTTTTACACAAAATTACACCCATTGTATCAATTATAAATCTGAGTGAGAAGATAGAAACACATCCCTTCCCTCTGAGATACATCATACTACAAATAACCACTATCGTCATCATCAGTGAAATACAGATGGTACAAATGTGCAGGACTAAACATACATGATGTGGTTATAACATCCAATTCTGCAAAGACAATAGTCAATAAGTTGCACTAGTAGAAATATTTTTTGTGCATTTACCTTTTTTCATGGTTATGATAAAGTGTATGTAAAAAGTGTTGTTGCTAGGTTAGGAGCTACAAAACCCATGTTTGCACAGTTGGGTGAAGCTGAGATCAGCTGAGCAAATAGGAACAGTCAAGGCAAAATAATTTCCAAAATTTTTCAAGCCAAGGTATGTCCTTGAGTTTGGTTCTTATCAGGGCTCTTATTTTGTAGTAACTCATAATTTACAGAACACGAATGGTAATTGCTTGTGTCTTCCCCTTGTAAGTCGCTTTGGATAAAAGTGTCTGCCAAGTAAAGTAAAGTAAAGTAAAGTAAAGTAAAGTAAAGTAAAGTCCTCCAAGAATCCAGATCGTAGCTCAAAAATGAGATTTAAGATTTTAATTGTTCTACTGTTTTATTGTTCAGAAAATGGTAAAATGGTAAAGTCCCAGTAATGAGCAACGTGGGTAATGAGCAAAGTAATGAGCAAAGGATGTTTGCACTTAAAAGTCACAGTAAATTAAAAATGGCTACAACAGTTTGAAGTAAGGTGTAACATGGATTTATTGAAACAGGGTTGTGTTAATATGAAGACGTTGAATCACAGAAGTGAAAACGCTGAATGTTAGACGTTATTTTTTGTGATTGTGACTCATTTTATTCCTTTTAAGCACAGGCGAAGTGTTCCTGAAGGTCGAGGAGGAGGACGACCAGGGTTGGTGTCGAGGAGTGCTGAGTGGAGGGAAGGAGGGCTTCTACCCGGCCAATTATGCTGAAGTTGTTGAGTGACGCTGCACTGTCCAAAATATGACATCCTAAACTTATTTCTGACACAGTTTTTAAATATTCTAAAAATAACAATTATTATCATTTAACATCAAAATTGTTGTCACATTGAGTCTGAGTTATTGTCAGTTATTATCTGTTTCCAGCCATTTTTAAAATATAAACGCTTAAAGCCTTAATATGCTAACATACTTGGTTTCAGTACTTCTGCGATGTAAATGAATTTATCAAAGATAGATAGAGCTATATACACTCAGTTGGCAGTTTATTAGGTACAACTAATACACTCTAATGTAATAATGCTATGAATCCTCCCTTTTTGAAGTGACTGATAACATCCTGTTCTTGTTTTAAAGAGATGTTAATTAAATAACTGTATAGTCATTGTGGATGTTGTAGTTTGTGCTGCTGTTGAACTGTATTATACAGATGTATATTTCTGTTATTTAGCCTAGCCTTACTGACATATGTGGTGGTTAAAGTAATAGAAACACCTGCCTGTTGTACCTAATCAACTGCCAAGTGAGTGTATGTGTGAGTGTAAATGTGTGTTTACATGCATGTGTGCATAATATGTTAAAACAAAAGAGAGAACGAGAGAGGATATTTATTTACTACAATCATGTCTGAGTCATTAGGTGACTGTAATGAAGGAAGCTGATAATGACACATGAGGTTTACCCAGGCACAGGTTTACAATGATGTGCGCACAAGGTTAATGTTTATTTAATGTGTGTACACACAGGAGATGGATTTTCAAAATTAAAATGTTTTTTTTGCCTCTTATCTTGGTAATCTTTCTCGTTGACACTCGTTTGCTCTCTCTGTGTACGGCAATGAATGGATGGCAAAAAATTAAAAATTGATGGTCCCAAGAAAATGGGCCTCATGCAATAATCACTGGTCCAAACAGATTGGTTCTTCACTGCCAAATATGAGCAATTTAACAATTTCACCAGTTTTCTCATACTTTTGTTCGTACGTGTATGTCATGAACAGACAGACTGACTTTCTTTTTTGTTTAAAATCAAATACTTTTTAGTATACTTTAGGTATAAGAGTAGTAAGCTTTGAGTTCATATATAGGTTTTATTTTGTATTGCAACAATACTGTATGTATATAGCCATGTATTCTTAAATATAATTTTATTTAGTAAATCTTTGATAAGCACATAGGTATATAACGTAGTCTGAAAGGATACTACTTATTTTTTGTTTAAAAGTAGTCTACAGCCTACTAACTACCACACTTGAATAAACTGGCTGGAAAAATCTCTAATCTAATATCTCTATCTGATTATCGTCTACATGACCGCAGCAGAAGTCATTTCACTCCTTATTTCTGTCCCCCTGCAGCACTGATCTGATCACATGTGACTGTTATCATTTTCTGGATCTTTGGGTCAATATTTTAGTTTGCTTATTACTCTGACAGCAGACTTGAAGCTCCGCTGAGCAAGATTCAGATTTTTACTGAAATTTTTGTGAATGAAACTTTCCCACAAATGAATCCGAAAAGGGCATGCCTTATGATGAAGTTTTAGGGGCGTTGGTTATTTTAATGATCAGATCTCATGGACAAGCAGCTCCTCATGTTTAAAGACATTACTATCAGTCCCAGCTGTACTTTGCATTTTGTGTTAATAAGAAAACAACAAGCATATTGATATTGTACTAAGCTGGTGAATATGCTGACAGTAGCATTTAGCTCCAGTCACTGCTGTGCCAAAGTACAATATCACATGGACTCTAACCCTTTTTAAATTTTCACATATCAAGACAGAGAAGAGAAAACTCCACAAAGATTGAAAGCAAAAACTAAGATTAAAAACAAAAACATGCATCGTTTTAAAATTATAAAAAAATAAAATAATTTATTTTTATTTATTTATAAAATAATATATTTAAAATAATATTTAATGCTTTTTATTTACCATAGAGATACTTTATAATGACCAGCTAATTCATTGCACATACAGATATATAAACATATATGTACATGAATCAACATCTGCCAAAGAAAACAAGAAAGAGAACTAAAAAAAACTGTAAGACTCAGTGGAGGATGTTCTTTTATTCTGAAAGATTATAATCTACATTACAAATCTCGGGCTTTGACATTTTATTGCCTTGTTCCTCATTTTAGTTTTATGTCATCCACCCATTTTATATGCATTCATTAATGTTTAACTAGAATTAGGCAGTGTGCAACAGATCTCTGTCAAAGCAACTAGTCTCACAGCCTTGTGCACAAACCACACTGGTGTCAAAGAAAGAAAGAAAACCGGTTTGACGAGATGCAAATAATGACTGACAAGACTTCACAGAGCAGCTGAAAGATTTCTGGAAAGGTTTTGTGTTTATAGTTGTGCTGTTGCTCAACTTTCAGAGGACTCCGTATGTGTAAGTTTGTTTTATATGTGTTTATTTTTAGAATAATTGTTCATTTAAAATCCCAGATACTAGTTTCTTTTACGTCTTCGAGGTGTGTCGACATGTGAATGTCCACACGCTCCCCAGAGAAAATTATACTGCAGTTACTTTGATTACTTTGTGTTGTGTTGCTAGTGTGTGTCAAGGAAGTTACAACTTTAAAATGCTGTTAGGGGACGTGCGTTGATAAATCATGCTCTTTATTTCACAGGAAAGTTCATTAACAATGGAATTTGCTTGTGACTTCGTTTATGTGCCACCATCGCTGAGTCAGAGGGACCAAAGATTTAATGTCAACGCCATTAAACGCTCAGGTGGGATCTTTCAAACACTCCCACACTTGACATCAAAGACAAAATCTAAATGTACAATAGCAACACTCACTTAAAAAGATATTTCTGCTGCTGCTCACTTTTTTTTCAGTTTTCTTTTTCCCTATTCCACAGTCACTATGTAACTAAAATATGAACAGGAAACTTGACATTTTAGTGTCAGTCTCCGATTTAAAGAGCTTCTTTGTTCACAAACCAGTTTGAAGAAAAATACATCAAAAAGTGCAAAGCTTTCACTCTGCTTCTTCTGTCACCAACACATCACCTGCCGTCAGGTGTACTCTGTAGAGGTATCAAAAAGCATTCTGGGAAATGTGGGTATTTATTAAAATAGTCTAGTTTTGAATCACAAAGTAACTGCATTTTTTTTAAATGTCGGCAACTGATCATACACAAGAATCTGTAGGCAGCTTTTTCTTGCGTGACAGCTTTTTGGGTGACTGGTTGGTTACATACCATCATGTATTATGCAATCAGTGACACACATCTTATCTACCTTCAGGGAGATATTCCTTTCAGACTACTCTGTGTTGCCCAGAAAACCATCTGCAAACTTTCTCACATTTTCTTAACAGCACCAAGGTCATCACTGCACCAGCTGTTTTGTCTCTTCTAACATTTATCTTTAAATTAACTGCCATTTTATACATTTCTTTTTTACACTTTTTAGCTCTCCTTCCTCCTGTTAAAGGGATCCGTCCCCGCAGTCCTCCCCCTCCTCCTCCAACCATCTCCCCTGAAGCCAAATCACCAAACTCCTCCCCATCCTCCACAAAGGATATTGAACAGCTTGAAAAGGGCAAAGACATGAAGAAGGTTATGAAGCCCACTGCCTTCTATGAAAATACAGAATTTCACAAGAAAACAGCATCGTCCGTCAGTGCAACATCTCTACAAACACCATCCCTTCGGAGGACAGGTACTGTGAACTTGGCAATATGCATGTGAACATGTAAATGAAGTTTAGTTTCCTTAAGAAAGAAACGTCTTTTTCAAACTCATAGTTGCACATATGAACTCCTGGAAGTTGCCCAATCTGTCCACTGAGCAGCTCAACTAGAGAAATCTGAGGTTAAGAGAAGCCAGATTTGTCCTGTTGGCCTGCAGCAACCTTCCCATCCCATTACTCAGTGTTTTCAAATGCAAGCACATTACAACAGTCTGTGCAGTTTGTTGTAAAAAAAAAACGTTGTGCCTCAAAATAACCTTTTCCTTTTTATTTATGAAGTAAATTCGAACTTAGAGACATGTTTGAACCTTAAACACTTGGAGCAGTGTGGATTTTTATTAACTTTGTTAGGGGTGTTTAAATGTGTTAACTTTCTCATCATCTCTGGTGGTATCTAATCATGCAGATAATGTCTTGTCAAATCACTCAACCTTTTCTCTCCTGAGAATGATAACTGCAGTCATGGTGAAGAAAAGTAGATTGTGATGTCAGTGCTCCTTCTTTTGTTTTGTTTTGTTTGTTTTTGTTGTTCTTTTATTTTAAATGAGTAAAGATACATGTGACTGGGGATCGCTGTGGTCCGTCATCACTGAATTAATTAAACTCATTGCAAAAACATTTTATAATGACATTGACAAAGATTTTTTTTTTTTTATGATTCAGTCACATGATGGGTGATCCACTCAAAGCCAGTATTGGTGCAGATATTGATGTAGTGTATTGACAGATTGAGAGAAAAATATGTAAATATATATATATATACTTTGATGCATAGGAGACAGGAGGTACAGCACTGTGTATTTGATGGTCTAATGCACTTTAGGAGCAATTTTATTGATCAGTAGCCAAATGATGAATGACAGTGATGATGGTGACTTATTCTCCTAACACTCTGCTCCTACCTGTTTTATGCAGCCCTTCTTCCACCACACATGAGACCTGCAGCAGACCTGCCACTCGACAACACCGAGATACTTACCTATGACCTGCTAGAAAATAAGCAAGATTTGAATGACCATCCCCAGGACCCAAACTACTCATACTGCACACCAGAAGGGACTGGGGGAGAGGTGAAGCTGCCAGCTGATCCTAGCAATGTGCCAGCCCAGACACGTAAATAGACATAATTGTTTTTCCTCTTTGTATTCAGCTTTAACTTGATACAACATAGGATATGACTTATTTGAAGCAAATAGTTTTGGGAAGAAACTGAACATCTAAGATGCTTCTGCTCTCATCTCAAACCCCAGCCCCAGCCCTCCCACCGAGACCCTCATTTATGAGGTCAGTTCCAGAGTACCTGATGCTGTTGCCTTCGTCCAACTCACCTCCCTCATCCTCGTCACTTTCCCAGTCACCTACTATTAAAGGTAAATACAAGAAAAACAGTCACTGCCAATCTGTGAAAACATCACTGTAAGGCACAGAGCTTATCTTGAATGCTGATTCCCAACTTAGGATCAGCAGATAAGGAGCCTCTTCCGGGGAATCCTAATGTGGTCCTTGTCAGTTTAGGAAAATTACTCTCAGAGGAAACAGGTCAGTAAATTTTTACCATCTCCAGAAAAAATCCAATTATCAGCAGTTTGATTTTGATTCTTGTTACCTTATTATGTTTGCTGATGATTGCACGTTTCCAGTGCAGCCCATTAAAAGAAAACCCATCTTCTGCTCCCAGTGTGGCTCTGTGTTGGACTCCTGCTCTAATAATGTGGTAATTACATCTTGACCTCTATTCTGAAGCTGACAGTAGTAACACACTTAAGAGTCATTGATTTCAAATATGAATAACAACTGTACATAATGCTCTGTACAAATAACTTGTGCAGGCAGCCAGGCTCATGCATTATTGATCTAAACAATGGATAATTAGGATCGGTGTGATTGATTCAAACTGCAGGCTTTGGACTTGGTAATGTTTCATGTTTCTCTGCAATAGTAATGTTCTCTGTTTATTTTGAACTGCAGGCTAGTGTGTGTTGTTTCTGTCAGTCCTCAAAGTTGACCAGTCCTCACAGCACACCAAAGAGTCCTCCAAGTGGCTACCAAGATGTCCTCTTTTTGCTCAACTCTTATAAAAAGTGTCTGTGTGCCACTGACGCTTTGCTAATCTTCTGCATCGATATCTCAGGCTCCATGAGCATAACCTCCCCGGTAACAACACACAGCTGACACTGGTCTGTTTACGCCTGGCTGGCATTCACACATACAACTTGTGGTCTTTCAACCAATCAATCTCTATGATTTTAAGGTCCCAGAGGGGGAGCACATTATCCACAAATCCAGACTCCAGGTGAGTTTTGTTTTCTTGCTTTCAGGTGTTATTTCTGTGAGACTAATAATGAGCTGAGCGTTCATCATGATCATCTCTGGTGATAGAAATTATTGTATTTGAACCAGTTTGTCCAGGAAGCCGTGTTGCAGTGTGTTCAGAGACTAAGTGAACAGCAACCTGACTTAAGAGTGGGGCTCATCACCTTTAACCATCAGGTACATAAATGATCTACTGGACTAATACAACCATAGACAATTTTTCCCTTGTTCTCCAAATGTATTTATGGTATGTACTGTACGTTTATCTCGGACTTATTCCTTTCAGATATCATTTACACTCAGTGTTCTTACTGTTGATGTGTTACTGTAAGGCACAGCATCTTTCTGTGTTTCACACCAGTCACTTGGAATTTATTCAATATCTTGTCACTCCACATCAGGCTTGAAAAGCACTGTATGAATAAAATGTTTTGTTTATTTTTTTGATATTACCAGGTGACACTGCATGGATATGATAACTTCACATCACGTTTCCTCAGAGGTACTGAGCTGACTAACAAAGACTATTTAAAAGAAGCTGCAGACAGTTTCCCCAGTCCACCTCCACTCTCACAAACCAAGGATATCTTACAGAAACAACTTAAAGGGTAAGAAGAAAAACAATGATTGAATACATTCTTTTAGTTTTTGTCTTTTACTATATAATGATACCTGTTATATGTTCAAATCAACATCCTCTTGATTCTGTTCATTAAAAAAAAGATTATCTGAAAGTGGAACCACAGCTCTGGGACCAGCTGCTCTCCTGGCTATTGCAATGGCCGCCAGACATCCAGGCTCAAAGGTAAGTAAGTGTTTACCAGACAATAAGCAGCTTGTCCCAAAGGGGATTATGTTTGTCTGTCTGTCTGTCTATTAATATTAAAATTATTATTATTATTTTATTATTATACCTTACAGCAATTTGATAGGTGCTTCTTTATTTAATCTATCTCAAAGAACTACACCTGAATAACTGCCTGTGTTTATATAGAGTAAATGGGCATTTATCGACATTTAGCTGAATACATTTTCAGTTCATGCACAATAAATACCAGTAGGTAGGGTTTATCATGTTAATGTACTTTGTTGTAAACTGTTTATCGGTAGAGATAAGTCCATGTAATGGTTAAACCAATGGGGCTGTTCAATGCTAACTGGCTTGAAATTCTTAAAGGTGTTGCATCTCTCATTTGAAAGGCTTCATCAGTTCTGACATGACATGAAGTTGTTAAGACTTTACATTAAACCCAGCATAGGAGAAGACTCAGGAGTCAACCTGCATCTGAAAGTGAACTGCAAACTGAAGTGATAACCTCTCAAAAGAGGAGGTGCTCTATGACACCACTTATCAACCAACAAATTAGTTCAGCACTGCCCTAATATCCCTCCCCAGTGGGTTTCACAGTCATTCACATTCATTTAGACTATGAAGTGATGAAGCCTTAAGAATGAGAGGTGAAACTTCAAGTCCAGCCGACACTAAAAAGCTTGTTTTGGACTAATAAATAGTCCGAAATTATGCAAAAACATTGGTATGGTCTTAAATAAAATATTAATCAAAGTTAAACTTTTCTGTTTTCTGAAGACAAAACTGTCCTAATCTGCTATCCATGCTCATCTTGAAGGTAATTATCTGTACAGACGGGAAGGCCAACACAGACTTAGGAAATCTGGAGGTGGAGGATGATGATGCTTGCACCCTCCTCTCATCCACCATCTTTTACCAGGACCTGGGGGAAAACGCTGCCAATCAGGGGTTGGTACACATCACCTGATCAATGTCAAGACTGGAACATGTGTTGAAACATGTTTTTCTGCTGCACAGACAGTGGGTGAACATACAGATGCAGACGTTTACATCAATCACGATCAATAATGGTCCAGTGAAAGATAAACTGTAGCTGTTCAGCTGATCTGCACTTATTGTAATGGAGGTCATACTGAAATATCCTTCTTCCATTAGTGTGACAGTGTCTGTCCTGTCCATAGAGGGAACAGACTGCAGGCTGGATGAGCTGGGAAGACTCGCTGATCGCACTAGAGGGAAAGTAAGTGACAATGTGAAGCTCTGCTGCTTGTGAATTGTTTGAACAGTAAAGTCAGTATTTTCATTTTGAGTATCACTCATCAGATCTTGTCTGTCCTCTCCTTAAGTAGCAAGTCCCAACAGGCTGCACACAGAGTTTGAACAGATCATTGAAAACAGGACCATAGCAACACACTGTAGTGTAACACTACTGCTGCCCAAATCACTGTAAGAGCTGCACTGTATCAGTATTTGTACCTTAAACACTAGTATTTCTGAATTATTCTTGGTCTAGACTCTTTGAACATGAAATAATTTGAAGTACTTTAAAATATATTAACAAGCCCCACAGCATTGACTGATGTCTTTTGCTGCAGGCGTATGAGAGGAGAGAAGGAGGTGGGAAACAAGGAGACAAGTTCAAGATTTGTGTTTGAAAGTGATGAAATTGTTGTGAATGAAAAAACTAAGTATTAAAAAAGCGAATTTGTCCATACTCAGGTGGAAATAAATTACTTACCCATCCAAATTTCCTAGTGACTTGCTTCCAACAATAATGCATTACATTTTTTACTTGATGCTCCTCTCTCTCTTAAACATGTCAATAGCCCTACTGAGAACCTGACTAGTAGACAAAATCAGTTGCATTTCATAAGACATTAGTCCTGTTTTCCTCATTACAACCATAGATGTATTAAGAGAGAGATTACAACAGTATATCTGATGGTCCTCCCTCCCTTAATCGTGTCCTTTAATTTCTCAGTGGCATTTTGGTAATATTTTTGCCATAAAGCAAAGGTTTGCTCCAGCTCACAATTCCAAAGAGTCTGCACAAACAATTCAAAAGTTAGCTTTATTTTTCAACATATAAAATGAACAGCCATTGAAATATTTACAAGACAAGACAAAATACAAACAAGTGGATTACAAAAGACAATATTTCAGGAAACCTGAGACTAAAACTAGAACCTGCACACAGGTGTAACAGTGAAAGCTTTTTTACTTCAGTTTTTTTCTACAGTGAATCGGATTTTTTTAGGCTAAACTGCAGGTGTAAATTTCATTTAAACCACAAGTGTAAATGAAACCATGCTTCAAATGATAAAAGCAAAGCCATATTAATAGCACAGAATAATCCATGAATATAACTCAAATAACCTGTCTTTAATACGAAATCTAAAACCAAATGACCATATGGACAATGTTTTTGAGGCTAAAATTTAAAAGTCTTCATCCGAGTCAGAGTCCAGGTTGTAGGTTACAGGTTTACGGGCACGTGACGGTTTGTCCCTCGGTGCCACAGCTACAGGACCTGCTGCTTCCTGGTCTGAAACCTGGAAGCTGTTGTCCTCATCCCACTTATTAGTTTTCTGCAATAGAAAATATTCAGGTGTAGTAAGTTGTTAATAGTGACTTACAAAATGTAAATAAATAAAGTATGAGGCCTCATGGTGCACAAAGCCTTTAAAGACCTTCTGAAATTCAGAAGCATAAGTTCAGTATAACTACTGACCTTGCTGCCGGCAGTTGTTTTGGCCTTCAGGCGGGACATGAGGTTGTCTGAGCTGCTGTCCGAGTCATCACTGACCACCTGTTTGCGTTTGAGAACAGGCTTCACCTTTGTAACTGGAGGTTTAGCTTCACCTTCAGAGTCACTGGAGTCAAATGAAGGGACCTTCTTGGTTTTCGGTTTTGGCTTAGAGAGAGCATCCACGATAGATGGCCGCTTCACATCTAGAAGAAATTAACAGGAAAAACTAATCACGCTAATGTGTGACACGTCTCAGCATGCATTTGCTCTTCATGATGTGTGACAAACTGAGCTGCCCTTTAGACAAAATACCTGCAGCTTTCTTCTTGGGTGCAGCCGGTTTCTTGGAAGCAGCAGCTTTCTTAGGAACAGCCTCTTTAGTTTTCCGTTGAGCTGGTGGCTTGGATGCTGGCATCTGATCATCTGACTGAGCTGCAAAGTTCCACAGAGAAAATAAATAAGCCTCAGACAATTTTGTACATTTCTCAAGCTCATTACACAAGTTTCCCAAGAGAATACATACAGCTTGACTTTGTTTCAGCTTGTTTCACTGTTGATTTGCTCTTTGCCACTTTCTTCCTGAGGAAAAAAGACCAACTTATATTGGAGATTAAAAAAAAAAAAAGACTGAAGAGCTTTGATGTGAAAGAAGATTTAATCAAGTGGTTTGTTGTCTCATACTCACAACGGTTCTGGAGCTTTGGTAGGCGGAACTGGAGAGTCCACCTCGCTGTCAGCCTCGGGGGCAAAACTGGCATCATCGTCACTGGTAACAACGTTCCGTTTTGGTGCATTGGTCTTCCCCCAGTCATCGAATTCATCTTCGCTGTCAGACAAACTATACTTCACAGCACCTTAAGAAATGGGCAACAGAAAGGGTTGATTTAGTAAACCCCTTATGTGTTCCAAAAACTAGAACAAAGTGTTTTCCCATAACACGAGTAATCTAACAGCTGCTACAAAGATTAGTGAATTGTGATAAGAGCTAATTAGCCTCAGGAAATGAGTTCTATCGGTGTTTTATTTCACAATAAAAACATTTCTGGTGAGATTAGATCTCATCTCATGGTCTGGATAAAGGAAGCACCTTGAATACTGATTTGTCAGGTATTCATCTATGAGGAGGGGAATAGCTGACAATGGATACACCTGTCTTAATAATTAGTGTTGAGATTGGCCATGTTCATGTAGAAGATGCACCTTTGGTTTTGCGTTCAACCCGCTCCCTGGGGGCAACCACGTCCTCTGTTTCCATCTCACTCTCAGACAGATTGTCAGACTCTTCGTCAGACCAAGGGTTCTTCTTCGGCTTCTTGGTAGCAGGTTTGAACTGAAGAGTGGTCTGCTTGCTGGTCTTTGATACTGTTGCAGAAAAGTATGTTTGTTAGTGATCTTCAAAGGAATTCAAGAAAGCTTCATTACATAAAGACAAACAACACTTAAAGTTGCAATCTGTGTAGTCTCTCTGAACAAAACCTCCCACGAGTTCTGATGGTCAGCATTTTGGTTATTTTGTTCTTGTTATTCCAGGCCCCTAAAACGATCCACTGTGGGATATGGACTTAGCTTTTCTACAGCTCTAATGAATATTAATAATGCCTTTGATGGGAGCTTCAAACATAATTTTGGTTTCCAAAATATACTGAGGATTGTAGACAAAGACATTTGCAGGAAATGCAAATGCCATTAGTAGGTACTAAAAGCAAAAACAAAGAGTCAAAGACTTGACACAGAGAGAATAGTCATTAAGGCACATGGTTTGTTTACACTTTGATACTATAGTTAGTTATTGAACATTTGTAGCCGTTAGTACAGGTTAGAGCAGCATTACAAGTCTACACACCTTTTTCCTTTTCTTGGGTTTTAGTTTTCTTGGTCAGTCGTGCAGCCAAGCCAAGCTCCTCACTTGGCTCTACATTCTCTGCTTCTCCAAACTCCATCTTCATCACTACATTTTCGTTCTACAATTACATAGATGAGGACAAGCGAAAAATTTGCCATTAGACTCACAACACACTAATAAGTTTAGCTTCTGACTGTTGGAATATTTGTAAGTACAGCATCAACACACAAAATAATAGTGTACTTTAGGGCACATTGTTAATCCTTATATATTTTGATTTAGTTAAATATAAAAAGACACCTTAATTTTCTTGCCCCTCTTGCCTTCTCCTTTCTTAAGATCAGCCTTCCTGCTGGCTTCAGCCTTCATGGTGCTGGTGACACGTGGGACAACACGGCGACCCTGTGGTGTGGGCAGAGTCTCCTGCTTCACCTTCACTGCTTTGCCTTTTCCGGTCCCCTTCACACTAGGCACGGTGGTCTCCTTTTCTTTTGCCTCAATGCGCTGAGAAAAAGAAGGAACAAGATCAGAAGATGATTGAGGAGGGAAATGTCAGATAGTGACAAACCTGAATGTAACCAAGGTTTCCAGAGGCTTAAATCAACACTCAATGTGCATGCATGCTCATGTGAATAAATAATTCATTCATTCATGAAAACTTACAGTACTGTGCAAAAGTCTTAGACCACCATTAGATTTGTTTTTGTGGCATTGTAGCAACGCTATGATGGCCATATATTTCTCAGTCTTTACGTTAGAACAACTAAAAACACTAAAAGATAAATAGTCAATACCTCCAGTTCCTCTGTGAAAGCAGCCAGGTCTTCCCTCCACAAGTCTGCTGGACTCTTCTTCTTCAGGGTGTTCAGCTCTGTCAACTGTAGAATGGCAGTTTAAAGTGTAGACAAGATACACCAATTTAAATTCTAAATAATTTTATACATAATATATACACAAATTATAATACACTATCACTATCAGAAGTTGCAACATAGCTGACCATCTCACCTTAGCATCCCTCTGTTTGCACAACTCTTCTTTTTTCTCTTTGGTCAAGAACCACATGGGCATACTCAGCAGGTAGTTGTAATCTGGCCCACTGGTGTCCTCCTTCTCCACTCCTTCCTCATCCTCTTCATCATCCAGCTCCTCATTCTAAGAGCATAAACACAAATATATATTACATGCTCAGGTGGAGGCTGATTCCTTAATAATGTACGTATGAATCAAAATATCCTACTTTCTCTTGAGCCTCTTTCCAAGCCTTGACTGGATCAGAGTCGTAGCCCATCTGCTGCAGCATGCGAATCAGTTCCTTCTTCGGCTTGTTCTCTACAAGTAGATGAGAAGTATTAAACGCATGTTAGTTTGCATAAATTCAACTACAAGAAAAAGTAAGTAAACTACTTGCAATTTCCTAGTTTTCTGGATAAATTGGTCATGAAATGTGATCTGATTGTTACTAAAGACACATAAACAAAATATTTCTAAACTGATAAAAGACCTGCACAATGTTCAAGGTGAACTTTGAACCATTCCTCCTTACAGAACTGAAGGAGGGAATGAATTCCCATGTTAATCAAGGTATCCTATAGGATAACATTAGTGTGGCTGTCTGCAAGCTGAAGCTCAAAGGAACCTGGGAGCAGCAGAACAAGGACCCTAGCCACTGAAGTATATTACAGAACTGCTTTGGAGACAAAGTCCTCCTTCTGACGTGGCTGAGTCCAGAATCAAATATCTGTGGAATGACCTCAAGAGAGCAGTGTACACCAGACATCCTAAGAATATGTCTGAGCTGAAGCAGTTATGTGAGGAAGAATGGTTTAAAATTCGTCTTGGACATTGTGCAGATCAAATGCACAGCTGCAGAAGCACTTGCTTGACTTTATTGCTGCCAAAGGTGGTCCAACCACTTATAAAAAAAAACAGCTTCACTTACTTTTTCCATGATCACTCTATATGTTTAACAGGTGTGTTCAACAGAGACATGAAAGATCCTGACTGTTTTGTCAGCTTAGAAATATTGTTTGTTATTATATATATTGTATTACAATTCCAGAAGATGTTCCAATATTTTCACAATGACTATAAGTCTCCTTTTGTTTGCAGTAACAAAGACACAAACTATCTTTCTTGATTTTCTTTCAAATAAAACAGCTGCAGTGTGTGTGTTAAACATAAATTGTAAGAAGATGCTAACCAATGACCAGTGTGCCCTGGATTTTCTCCAGGATGAAGCGAGCCTGGTTGGTGAGCTTAGCGCTCTCTGCCCCCAACATGCCAGCCAGCCAATCCTTTCTCAGCACATAGTACTTCATTCTCAACTCAAAGAAGTCTTTGAGAACATCCTGCACAGACTCATACTTCTTCAGGCTGCCCACATGGTCAAAAAGAACCTGTAAGAAGTAGACAAACACAAAAGCTAAGATTCTGTACAGTTTAGATAAAGGTTAAGCTTTTTAAGAATGTGTGGCAGTCTTTACCATAGAATTGCAGGTGAGGGGACTCTGTAGTTTGAAGACTTTATGGAGGCCAGCAGCTTCTGCCTCTCTCAGCTTCTCTGGTGTCATCTTGACCAAAAAGCGCACAGTGGTGTCGGTGTGATAGTCCTTGTAGTCTGTGATCAGTGGAGGAACTTTTTCTGTGCCACTCAACATTGGCTCTAGCACATTCTCCTTGTAGGCCTAGAGCAGAGACAGTAAAGTTAAATGACAAAGGTAAAATTTTATTTGAAATGAAGATCCTGAATAAACACCTATATAACACCTTTATTGACTAACCTGTGTCCAGGTTTTAACAGGCAATTCAGAGATCTCAATAGTGGTGGAATCAATGATGGCCACCTCTCCACTGTTCATGTACTGGTTGTCCATCACCTGCTCAATTGTGCCTCTGAAGCCTTTATAGCTTGGAAGCTATAAGGAGAAAAAGCATCCTTGTCATCTGTTCTGTTTATTAGTAGAAACAAGATGGACATCTCAGAAAGCAGCCATATCTTGTCCTCACCATGGGCAGAGGCTCATCACCGCTGAGCATCCGGTGGGTGTTGCTGATGATCTCTCGTATGTCGTAGTTGGGGATCTTGCTGGCCCAGCCTGTGCCAATACCTTCAGCACCATTGATCAACACTGTAGGGATGATGGGAATGTACCACTCTGGCTCTACACGCTGGTTGTCATCATAGTTGTACTTGAGCAGGTTGTCATCCACAGGTGGAAAAACAAGGCGAGTCAGTGAGCTGGAGGAACAGAAAGTTGAAAGATTTTTTTACATTAATCATTGACTAGAGAATCGATGAAATTAACTCCTGCAAATTCTTAAACTCAAACATAGCTTACGACCAGTTGTAGTTTGTAAGGAGGCTGCTGACCTGAGCATGGTAAAGATGTATCGAGGGCTGGCAGAGTCTTTGCCACCATGCAACCTGGTTCCAAACTGACCCAGTGGTTGCAACAGGTTCAAATTGTTGCTACCCACAAAGTTCTGGGCCAAACCAATAATGGTCATCATCAACGAGACCTAAACATTGAAGTAGTGAGGAGATTAAATCAATAATATTATCAATATATCTATTATGAGCAGCTCAGTTGGTAGAGCAACAGCATAGTACAATCCAAACTAATTAAAAAGGAAAGAGCAAATAATTCCTTACATATGAATACTACCACTGGTCTAATATCAAACGTGCTCTTTTAGTCATCTCACCTCTCCATGATGGTAGGCTGACATCTCAGCCACTGAGCCAGCCAACTGAGCCACTTTCACTTCCCGCTTGTCATTTCTCTTAAAGCAACAGAACAACACCTTCCTCTGGCCAGGCTTTAGACCTGCCAAATGCATACATACTTAGACCACTTTTTTAGATGAAAGTTACAAATTTGTTTTTGTTCATCGTAATAATTTCACACACCATCCACCAGGCAGGGAATTGACCTCTCATTGTCAGAGTTGGAGAAAAGTACCAGCTCCTTGTTGACAAAATCGTTGTAGGAGAGAGACTTGGTAGACTGACCATATAGATACTCCTGTGACAGAAAAACAAATACAGTGAAACATAACAAAATATTAATAAAAACCAGGTTCGCATTACCTCAGACAAGGGCATTACCTCGGGCAGGTTGTGCTCCCGGCGCTGGCGCCTGTTCATCATGAAGTTGGTCAGCCACTCTTTCCGTTCTTCCACTTTCTTCTTGCTAAAGGCCTGTTCAAAAAACAAAACAAAAAATGAGATAAATTAGACATTTACACTCAGATTTTTGTGAATAACCATAGCGTATATGTAAACAACTTACAAGGGTAATAGCTTCATCGTCTTCAGGTCCAGAGTATTTGAATGGAATACGGTGTCTCTGCATATCAGAGAAGTACTCCTTGGCTTCCTGCGATGTGCTAGTTCCCAAACCTGGATGGATGAAGGCCACAAAGAAAGAGAACATGTTAAATAAGACTTTTAATGCCACACAAGACTATAACAATATGGTATTAGCAAGGTATGAATGGTTGCTTACTTTCCTGTTTTACTACCACACAGGGGTTTGTAACAAACCTTTGTAGTATTTGATTTTCCAGGATTTGTGATTGGGCTGGCTCTCCTTCCATGCATTGAATTCAGGGATACTGTAGAAAGAAAGCTGGGTCTTTTTGTATGATGCCTAATTAGGGAGAAATTAAAAGAAGTTTGTCATTCTTATTTTTTTATAATAAAAATACAGCTCAAAATGATAAATAGCTCAGTTCAAAGCATTCCAAACTTTCATCACTAGATGGCAGTCTTGTTGCAAATTCAAGCAGACAACATTTAGAATTGTGATCACATCTGGAAATCGGCTACCATTCAGTTATCTGATAAATCTTCAAGGTATTTATCGACTTTCAATGATTTTTAAGGCAACAAAATGTTTTTGAGCTGAACAAATCTGCCGTGTGTGTATCCTTGAGGGGATTGCAGACAACATGTCAACTACAACCAAGTTTTCACACATACCTTGATGATGGGGGTGATGAACTCTTCCAGGAAATTGTGGCGCAGCAATGATGGCCAGTTATGATGGATGAAGTTGATTAGCAAGCCCTTAATGTGGGAGCCATCTTGATCCTGTAACAATTAATGTGATGTGGAACAGTCAACTGAATTTAAAATATTAAGTGTTAAAAGTGTCAACTTTAAAAACAGATAACTTTAGAAAAGTCTGATTTAAAGTGTTCTATGACAGCACAAAAAAGCAATAAAAAGATTTTAAACAAACAGAAATTAGTTACAATAAAACAGACATGTCTGAGTTTAGATTCAAGATCATCACCACTACTAGATACTGAACACACACCTGATCTGTCATGATCATGATCTTGCCATAACGCAGACTCTTGAGGGATTCTGGGTCACTGTAGTTCTTCTTGTACTGAAGACCGAGGATCTTAATGATGTTGTTTATCTCAGCATTCTCCATAATCTGAGAGCGAAGACCAAATACATTCTCACTTTCAGTTGTTACAGAAATATGAGACATGCATGAAATAAAAACCTTTACTTTACTCCAGCACTTCACATCAAAATGACTACAATAAAAATGATTTACTTTGATTTAACTTATTGTCATGTTAAATTCTCCACAACACTGCTTATGAATCTGTATACATATGCAAAAACAGGCAGCTGCCAGCTACTGAGAGCAAAATTCTGTTGGGCTTGACCTGTTTATGCGAGGCTTCCCGAACGTTGAGCATTTTTCCTCTGAGAGGGAAGATACCATAGCGATCCCTGCCAACCACTCCCAGCCCAGACACAGCAAGTGTCTTGGCTGAGTCTCCCTCAGTAAGGATCAGCGTGCAGCCGATGGAGTTCTTTCCACCTGCCAGAGACCATGATTATCATAGGACACTGGTCACTCATTTGTCTTTGATGACCAAAATGTGTTTAAAATGGAGTTTGGTATACAGTACCTGCATCATTGGCATCGTCCAGTTTTGGCACCCCTTTGATTTTTGTATGTTTAACAGCTGAGCATTTCTTGTTGAGCTGGGACTGAGCCTTGAACTTCACCCAGTTCATGATACTTTCCACAATACCACAGGATGTGGCCTGAACAACATAAAATAAAAAGGAATTAGTAAAATTCAAATTATGACACTTCTGATGTTAAGAATGTAATACCAGTGTTTCTCCATTAGCACCTGTTTAACAAACTTTTCACTGAGAGGACAAGTGGACCCGAAGCTCTTCTGCTGCAGTGTCATGTTCTCTTTTGTCTGAGAGTCAAAGGTGGGGTTCTCAATCAGGCAACTGACAAACAGCCACATGTGGTTCTTCACCTGGGTAGAGTGAAGCATAATCAGTCTTGACAAAAGAAAAATATGTCCTGATAACAAAATATTTGGAATATTATAATAATTTTAGAGAAACTTTATTATATGGCAAAACCAAAGATCTGATTACCTGGAAAGGCTTGACGGCCACCCCAGCCTTGTTCTTTTTCTTCACAACTTCGATGAGCTTCCCAACCACCTGGTCAGCCACATAGTCAATGTGTCTTCCTCCCTGGGGTCCAAAGGACAAACATAAGATTCAATTTACAGAATAAATATCATAATACTTAATCACAGTGGCACAAAGTGGCTGGGAAAGCAGCCAAAGTTTTACTTTGCTGACAAAACAACCTGGTCTACTACATTCAGCCAGCCTCCAAATGCTTGCATAGCTGCTCTCAGATTAATTTAGACAGGGCTGACAAAATAAGATAAAATTAGACTTAGCGTTCAGTATTCCAAGAGACTATTTAAAAATTAAATTACTGGTTTGCTGGACATCACAACCCCTCACTCGACAATCACTCTGTTACACAAAATAAATGCATAACAGAAGATTGGACACTATTGGACATTACCTTAGTGGTGGCAATACCGTTGACAAAGCTGACTTGCTGGAAACCTTTCTCACTCATGGTGAGGCAGACCTCCCAACGCTCATTGACAGTCTCATGAACCACAGTGAGTGGCTGGCCAATCTCATCCACCTTGTCCTTTAAATACATGTCCACGTAGCTACGGAATCCCGTAATCTGAGCACAAGAGTGGTTCTTAGTCTTAATTAGACAATTGAATCCATATAGGGTTATGCAATTATCAGAAAAGTAATAAAAGCATGTTTTATACATATCCAGTTGTTGGCCATGGTGGAAAATGAAATATTTTGGTATGTTTGGTACAAAAAACTTCTAAGAATAATGTGGTTGCGGATGTTTGTATCATTTAAAATTACTCCGACAGACCAACATCAAAGCTATGATGTTGACGATGTAAAAAGAAAAAGGCTTTCAGATATGCCAAAAGAATTTGCAGAAGTCTAAATACTAAGGAAAAAATGTTCTCTGGGTTTCCAAATAATTGAAAAGGTTACACTTTCAAAACTTTTAGCCTAACTGGGCTTCAAGATTTAGAATTTGTGGTATGCTAATTATATCTGAAACGACAAATAAAATCCATGTCTAATTTAGTAAGAAACAGTCTAGAACCAGAAAAGTGAAAGAGCATGGTAACTTACTGGCAGTTTCTTGCCATTGAAGTACACACGGACACCCTTAGTGGATCCAGCAATGTCATAGGCCCTCCTGGTCATGAGAGCCACTGCGTCCTTGTCCAAGATGCTCATTTTAAACTTGGGCAGATCTGGCCTGAAGGTGATGCAAGTGTATTCCTCTCCATCAAACGGTTTGATGTTAGCATCCCCTGCTCTGCCCATGTTGTCATACCAAGTCTGTGGAAAACATGGACATACTGTGAAACTACATTTTACATTTTTAGGTTACAATGAAGATGAAAGAGTAAATGTGTTTCACATGTCTCCCTACCTGCTTGAAGACCTTCTTTGATTCTTTACAGGCTGTCTCAACAGTGAACTTTGTGCTGAAGATGTTGCAAAGCTTAGCACCATATCCATTTCGGCCACCTAAAAAACAAGTATTGGTATGAAGGTGTAGAACAGGATGCTAGAAAAGGCTCTCGTGGTTAAATACCAAATATAGCTTCAGAAATTTTATAAAAACACCCTTTAAGTGGTATGAAAAAAAATCTGTTTAGTCTCAGCCAACTCAGGTATGATAAAATATATTTAGGGCCACAGAATGTAGAAACTCTTATAATGGAGCCTAGACAATTATTTATTAAAACATCAATCTATTGAATGGGTACTGTAATCAAAACAAATTAATTCCAGTTAGTCTCACCAGTGACTTTCTTCTCATCATCATCATAGTTACTGGAGGTGAGGAGCTGTCCAAAAATGAGAGCAGGCACATAGACTTTCTCCACCTTGTGCTGTACCACAGGAATACCCTTCCCATTATTCCACACACTGATGGTGTTGTTTTCACTAAAAGTAAAAATGTACACAGTATATCATGTGATTCTGTGACACCAAGAAAAGTAATTGAACAATAAAAAGGAACTATTTTACAGCTTGACACTGTGGTAAATTTACAAGATACTTTGAGATGTTAATAGGTTGTGCACTATTGTATAGAACTTACACATCAATGTTGACCTTTATGCAAGACATGCTCTTATCTCTCTGTTTGTTGTCTGCTGCATTTACTGTAGAAAAAGTAAAAGATGATTCATTACAGTTGACCCGGCATAGGATATGTAGGATGGCTCACATTGTCTGTTTGTGATACACCATATACAATTCTGAAAGTTGTTTACTCACCAAGTATCTCATCAAAAATCTTGTAAAGCCCAGGTACAAACGTCACATCACGGCAGTTCAATCCAGCCTCCTCATCATACACCCACATTTGCTAAGGAGAGAAGTCAACTAATGAGTACAAAGATCATGCATTAATTTGTATATGAACCATTGATGTTTTTATCCCTCAAGTGGCATCTTGCAGATCTACAGTAACTGTAAAATTCTTAAAAACATATCTAATGTATTCAACCCTCACATCAGCTGCTGTGAGATGTACCAGTGGACTTAAATCAATAAAGGTTAGTCAGGCAAGTCATACATTTCAAAGACACAGGCAGTGCTGTGTGACTTCTTACTTGGGTAACAGGCTCTACAGAGCCTATGTAGGAGTCCGGTCGGAGCAAAATGTGCTCCAACTGCGTCTTTTTCTGATAGATTCTCTCGACTGACAGCCGCTTTGGATCTTTCTTTGTCTTTTCCACGGGCTTGTTTTCAAAGAAGGTCTGTTGGAAATGACACAGTTATCTTTCCATGAGAACTTTCTTGCAATGCAGTCAAGACTGCAACAGAGGCTCTATTTATATCACAAATACCCTCCATGTAATGATCAAAGTTTGAATGCATACAAATAAAACCTCAGACATTTTGGCGAGCACAAAAACTGCCAGTAATCATCAACACTCCCTCTGGGATAACAGGTTGCTTCAACCAAAAAGAAGAAATAGTAGCAGGCTGCCTCACCACTCATGACACATTTGTAGTCCCCTGAGACCCTCAAGATCGACTAATTAACGTTATATTGACATAGCCTTAACAAACTGAATAAACGTAACTAACGTTAATGAATGCAATTGTAGTGTTACATATGCAACGCCACGGTCTGTTGTGTGACGAGTAACACTTTTTAAAAATTGGTATAGGAGACGATATGATGTTATCTTAGTAGATGGTTGATGTTTGAAGGCTAATAATTAACATGGTTTCTAAAAATGACTAGCCTCCACCCTGTTTGATGTTTTGCCATGTGTAAGGGATGACACTTGTCTGCAAAGTAAGGGCCACATGATGTAGTAGACCAGTTTTCCGAGCATCTGTAGTATCTACGTAACGTTAAACATAGTTAGCGATGATTGTGTTCTGACCTACATCGTGTTAGCTAGCTTTATTTTAACCGTTGCTAGTGTTTCTGTGAAGCTAACACGAGCTTAGCAAAAAAACTGTTAGCAACGTTACTTTCACAGCAAATTAGCATTAAATGTCAAAGTGACAATATAATTACCTTAAGTGGTTCAGCCATTTTTATATTTACCGCTAATTCCCGGTGCCTGTACTAACAAAAACACAACGTTTACGAATAGCTAACCAACTCTCTGCTAACTCCTAACCACAACTGCTACCTGCCTGCACTAAAACGTATCGACGCTAAATCACTCGAGCCCCCGGTTTGAAAATTCAAAACTTAGAGGAAGCCTCTCGCGCCAGCTATATTGACCAATCAAATGAAGGGACTGGGGACGGTTCCCTCCAACGACGAACGTAAACCCCGTCTTATTTCAAGTAAACAGCCAATCACTGACAGCAATAGCGGCATGAGCCCGCCCACGTTGTCTTTAGCAGCAAATCAGCTTCTCCAGATTGAAAAGACGTAATAGAGGTACAGAAAAAAGTTTATTATCGACACAAAATCATCTAAAACATGACGAAAACTTTTAATCACACTTTTCATTGAAAAGTGCAAAGAAGTGTTTTGTTTTGCTCTACACTTGTCAATTTGTATCTGACACTAATTGACTTACGTGGAAATAAAGATGAACTTTTTTAAGACTTGGCTTAATTTGTTAAATGCAGAGGTGGCACAAATTGATTAAAACGTATTCACAGGTTAAATAAATTTGTCAAGTAATCGAGAAGACAGTGCTTCATATATGTGTGTGAAGTTTCTCAGTCACGGTTATCCCAAAAAATTCTGTTCCCTGAACCTCATACGCCTCAAATAATAGAAAATACACTAAAATTGATTAATTTATCATCTACATAATTAATTCAGGAATCATAGAGCTGAGAGAAGTTACAAAATTCAACATTTGGGTATTTCAGCAAGACAACACCAATAACACCTTTCCAAAAAAAAAGAAGCACATTTTAAAATCTGTTGGCTGGCTGACTAGGTTTTGCAGATATTCACACAAATAAGCTGACAACTGTTGAGATCCAGCTTCAGTTGGCACAGTCACCACTGAAGCTGGTTAGACATAATGTCCTGTTTGTTTTGTCTATATTGTCTCTTTCTGTTTACACAGTTACCAAACAAAGAAAAGAAATAGGAGTGCAGGCAGGAAAAAGGTAAGA
The DNA here is from genome assembly GCA_032362345.1 of Sandelia bainsii. Taxonomy (NCBI): domain Eukaryota; kingdom Metazoa; phylum Chordata; class Actinopteri; order Anabantiformes; family Anabantidae; genus Sandelia; species Sandelia bainsii. Next base: position 7,740,417 of record JAUMHL010000012.1, read on the forward strand.
TGCAGGGAAAACACTAATTTTCTCTGTGCTGCCAAATGGTGTATTGTAGGTACCCAAACCATAAATCCATTTTTGAATGTACAAAATGATCTTGCAAGACTGTGCCCTGGAGTGTGTTCCCTTTTTATCAAAGTGTTCAATTTCAATTTTGCTTCATTTATCAATATCCCCCTCCCCTTCATCTCTCTCCCTCATTTCATTCAATCTCTCTGTTACACATGCGTACACACTGGTACACGATAGCTGCTTAGAAGCTATTTAGTGGTTAATGGGTTTGTCTCTCCAGAAGTGCGCTATTGTAGATTCGTGACAGACTTCAATTAATATGTTTTTGTTGCTGTGTATTATCATGCAAAGCTTTCCTTCATGTCTTTTGACTTGTGTTCAGTTGATATAAAGAATTTCAGAAGTGGAGGATTTAAGAGGGCAGTAAAGAGACAAGATAGAGTGTTTTATTCAGTACTATCATAATACTAAGCTGGGCCATTATATTTCTGGTTTTGTGGCTATTAGTGAATGAAAATGCAGTAACCTGATTTATCTAACCATTCTGTCTTTCTTATCTGTCTTCCGCTGCCATGTTGCCCACTCATCTGACCTTGGCATGATAATAATAGGGCTGCAGAGCACTGGATGTAATACGTATGTACACAAATACACCCACATCTGCACACATGAATGAAGGTGCAAACGTACATTACAGTTCTGATTTTGGAACCAGAAGAAATCGTTTATCTCCTTTAGGATTTGCAGTATGTTGCAGTATGTGTCAGCGCCTCTCACCCTTTTTTCATCCACACAACACAAAAGGTCAGATATGTGGCCCTCAGAATAGGATGTTTTCATTATTCTGCACCTATTGAAATTTGTAAGTTCAAAATATTGTTTCTCTCTTACAATAGCAGGGGAGAGTTGTGAACTTGATAATCTGGTGAGATCTAGAATTCACTGATACCTTCAAAAATATTCTGTAAGGAAAATCTGGATTCAGACTATTTTCAGATTAGGCCACCCTATTAAAGGAACATAAACAGTTTGGGGAAATACAGGATGCAGACTTACTTTACTGATAAGAGTTAGATAAGAAGATCAATACTACTCACCCATGTCTGCCGATTAAATATGAAGCTACAGCAAAATTAAAATTTTTGTTTTAAAGCTTTAGTTAAGCTTAGAGACAGCTAGTCATACCTACTTCAAATAATGAAACTCAGCCTGTGTACAAAAACTTAAAATTGCTAAATTCGCAGTTTGTGGCTTTACTTGGCATGTTAAGCTGCTGATTGCTGCCTGGCTGCCTCACAGTGATAAAAAGACATCACTGCAGTCATTGCACCCGGCCAAGAAATAGTCCTGTATAGACATCCGTAAGAGTAGAAGTTGTAGTTTTTACACCTGATTTTTCTTTCATAGTGATTAAAATGTGATATTTAAAATTGTGCCAGTACCTTTGAACGGAGCTGAGCTGTCTCCAGCTGTTAAGTTGCCTCTAGCTTAACAATGAAAGCAAAAGCATGTTTCTGAAAATCTCTATTCATGTAATGTTAAAACACAAAATCTGACAATTTCAGTAGTTTAGAAAATCTCCCTTTCTTTCAGAGGTTTGTAGAAGTAGTAGTTTTTTGGTACTTCATGTTTTTTAAGTGAATACAGTTTTGTGTGCAACTACACCACATTCACACACAGACTTCCTCTTATCTAGTATTTGTGGGCAGTTTAAAACAGGAAATACTGAGTACTTAGCGTCCAAAAATAGTCACCCAACCGAAGTTGTTGAGAGACGTTAGCAAAGTAGATGGACACTCATGCTGTCAGTACCACCTGCTTTCCTGTTTATTTATTGATGGCCCTGTATTTTCTGAGGCAATATGCAGCTTGACTGCTGGGGAAATGGGGGAGACGTGTCACAGATCTGTTGATGGCTGCCCAAACGGCACTGTTTGGTGCAACTTGATGTTTCATGTCATACAAGGATAGTACTGCTTTACAGACACTGGAGTGACAGGTAAACAACTGGTGCTTACAACTGAGCACTTGACAGATGTGTCAATGCTAGTTCCAGGAGATACTGTATATTGAGCTGTGGAAAAGATACATCAGTTGACAGACTGGCAGTGAAAAGAATGATTTTTACATGCATCTTTTTTGTGTGCACTTTGGCTTTCCATCCATGAAAGACCATCTAAGATAAGTCAAGGATAGATGAACTCACAAACAGTCCTGTCTGAAAAATCCATTGTGATGAGAGACGACACAAAAATAAGTATTTGGAATAAGCATCATTTGATCGTTACTTTTGATATACGTGCACTTTATTTACCTCAAATGTGTGAATTTACCTTAACTCGATATTAACTGGACTGCTGAAAGTTAGAAGAAAAGAAAAGGAAGCAGGGGGAAACAGCTAGCCAGGCGTTTTTTACACATTAAACAAACCAGATTTACAGGAGGTGACAAGAGGACAGAGCCTGTTGTCTGTTTCTGTCTGTCTCTATGCTCTGGATGTTGGTTGTAGCTTTATATAAAACAGACAGACGTGAGTTATATCTTTATACCACATGTGCTGCAGTTTCTTTGCACAAATGTTTTAACTTGAGTCTTCAACACCAATCTCAAAAACATTTATTTAGAAACGTTAGTGATAAAGTTAGAGATGTTTGGTCCCCTCTGAGATTTGTTTTGTCATGGGTTTTGCTTACGTGAATTTGTGTTTCTGAGTAATTTTTTTTTTCCCTGTGGGTGTTTGATGATGGATAGGAAGTAGAGCATGTAAAGTGTAATGCACAGATATGAAAATAAAAATACTTCTGCCTGTTTTCTGTGAGTGTACTATACTGAATGGGTGCAGGTGACTAAAGGTAAAATATAAATGGGAGGACAAATAGAAAGTACTGGTAATATTCTTAAAAAATTGAATATTTATGCATTTTGCATATCATAACCTTTCCAGCATCTCAACATTATCTAGGAAAGTAAGCATGTACAGGAAACCTTTAACATTTACAGCACAGACAGACAGTCTGTATTCACTCACCTTACTTTTTAGGTCATGTTTTCATCAGCACATTTCCAGCAGTGTCCTTAGAGGTTCATAACATGACCTTTAAGGTGAACAACCCTCCCTGGCTGTCATTGTGAATATGTCTGAGACACACAATGAAGGACTAAAAATTATTAATTACTTTAAAAGGGCAGTGGAAAACAGTATCAACCACCTATATCGTGTGTTGGCAGGCAACTGCTTGTAACTATAGAACAACTTAACATTTAAGATGCCGTATATCTCAATCAAAGGCGTCACTTTACTTATTGTCGTAAAATTATTCTAAAAATATGAAATAAAAAATAAATAAAATATTATACTGTGTTGTGTTTTAGATTCAACAAAGTCAGCAGATTGGATTAAGGAGCTTCATCAGCTGGCAGAGTGAAATACCATGAATTTAATGCTACTGATGGAGATAAAACTTAATGTATGCAAAAGAGGGTTTCTGTGCATGTATCATGTCGAGTTAAGACACCATTTCATTCCCTGTTAGGCTGCCGAGCTTGCATTGCCTCAAACCAGTTTTTTTTGTGCAGGAACAGGACAGACAGCAATAGCTACTTGGAACATGCCAGTGGAGCATAAAGCCACTGATAATGTGCTTCTGTTGAACATTCAAGGACACAAAGGCTTATAACACAAACACTTTCATATTTCCAGTCCATTGTTTCCCTAATGTCAGGGATAGCAGACTTCAAAGACAAGACTCCTCGCAAGAAAGATGAGGAGAGGTGACCCGCACTGTTACTTGCAGTTTCTGGAAAATCCTTTTAATGTAGCTTCCTCACAGTTTTTGATTAAAAGGTTCAAGACAGGCAGAGAAATAAATAAATAAAGCAGGGTTGTATTCACAAAGACAAGGCAGGACTTTCATCTCACTCGCTGGAGGAGGAGTAAGCTGGGAGCCAGAGAACAAGTGTGTGTGTGTGTGTGTGTGTATGCCTAAACATATAGTTCCTATGTGTTTGTGTGAGCAAATGAAAATGGAGATCTCATTAATATGAGTCCACTGGAACTCATAGTGCACAGAAAAAGCTATTGGAATAAACATTCTCTGATGAGGTGGCCTTGTAGAATCTATAGTGCGGGTATTTTCTCAGCCAAATTCCCACTTAACACTTTGAGGAATGTGAAACGTGGATTAATGTTAGCTTGCAGGTACTGCCACCTGCACAGGTACTGGGGTAACACAGAAGACACCTGAATCTGATTTGAGAAACTTGACAGACTCAAGAGGAGGAGCAAAAAAGAAACTCTGACCCATTTAAAACTGTTGTCTGTCAGGACTAATACTTAGTTGATAATGGATACAGCACCCCATGTAGATGCCAACCACAGAGAAGCATCTGAAGTAATCTGATAAAGCTGGGGAAGACTGAGTGCCAGTGCACTTTCCTCTGTCGATGAGGAAAGTAATCCTATTTTATGTTTTATGCTGTTTCACTGACTTATGTTTTCCGACTTATCTGATCTTCTTCTAACTGACAAGAGTAGCTTTATAATCTCAAGCCTCTAAAAGAAGCGAATATAAAGCAGCGGCAATGACCGCCATGCTGTGTGTGTTATCAATTAATTAACAGTTGTAATTAATATCAAAACAAAAGCAGCAAGAAAACATTAAAGTATCCTGTTTCTCATGAACTTCTCGTGAATTTGAAACCCTTTTATTCATTGTCATTTGTGTGTATGCCTAAGCCTGTTCCTCCCAGATTTCCAGCAGCACTGCCATGAAGTCCCTAAAACCATGCTCAACCTATGAATAAACTAGAGAAGGGATTAGCAAATAGTAATATTTATTTCTAAGTGGACTGATATAAACAGCCTATGATAATACCAAGGAATTTTAAAATACTGCATAGATTGCATTAAAAGCCTGTTTCATGTTAAATAAATACTGTAAATATGCCACATTTTCCTGGTTTCCTTTCTATAATCTTCTCCCTGAATTGATCATTAGAAAACAGCAACTTTATCAATTGTGAAGTCAGGGCCGGTTTAAGTCATCAGTGGGCCCTGGGGCAAAAATTGGTTTACTGAACAATCCACACACCTAGGATTGAGACATGTTATAGACAGGGCCTCAAAATTATGTAAAATTGTTTTTTTTACAAATACAAAAACAAACAAGGAAATTACACACGGGCATACAAATGATCTTAGAGAAAAATATTTCATGCTCGTTCACAGTAGAAGCATTGTAAATTCTAATTAGTTAACCTTACATAAAAATAGTAAGGACAGCGATTGCCTTGAAAAAACTATGTAAAGTGAACTAGGACTTGTATTTTGTCCTAACAAAAGCTTTTTTAGTGCAGTACATTTACAGTTGAGTTTGATGTACTCTTAATTTAGTATAGGCTACTCAGAATTACTATTTAAAACAACTAAAGTATTTCAAAGTAGGGGTGGGAGGATCAATCCAAATATTGATAATATTGATACCAACGTAGGTATCTGTATCTGATCGATACTAGCATGATGGGACTGATACCACCCCAAAGTGAAATGTAAGCCACTGCTAGAACGAAGGACCTGATTAATATTAGCTTGGAAGTTTTCTACTTTTCTAGATTAGGCACAGTTGCATTAGTGCCTCCCACTGGTCTAGTAATGCAATTGTTTCGTTTGTTTCTACTATAACTGATTGATACAGGTTTGCTTCACTCAAAACACTATATAAATGTTTTTTTTTCAACCTGCAATTAACTCTAACTAGTCTGACTAACTAGTCAGAAGTACATAAAGTTGCTTACGGTGTAAAGACAACTAATTTATGTAAATTGGGTCAGCAATTAGAATTTACATGGTCTGTAATAAAGAAAGAAAGAACAGTGGCTGTGATGAATCATTCCCAGTCTGTCATTATAGAGCACCAGGGAGGGAATTTGGGTGGAGTTGATTTTAATTCCATTAATACATCATGACTGGCTTCTTGGCAGACTTTCCACTCGTACCACTGCACGTCTGTTTTCATACTGGATTTAACTGGGCTTCCTTATCGGGTGACGGCAGGCAGGAAAAGGGCCTCGAGACGGCCAAAGAGCCACCTCTCCGGCTCGAAACAACAAGCTGCAGATCAAACATGCTTAGTGCAGGTTACCAACCCAGCTGCTCTATGTATGAGTACTACACGGTGCATGAGATCACATCTGTGTGTGTGTGTATGAGAGAGTGGGTGTGATTATGATAGGGAGGGGTACTTTACTGTCACCTGATGTATGCGCATCAAATCAACTACACTCACAGCATTCAACAGATACATATAAATTCATCTAATCATTGCACGTGTATGTATATATGTATTACCCAAACTTAGATGCTGCCGACGTCGACCCAATAAATCCAGCCATAAGGACTCCGTTTGTGCGTAAACGCGTTGCGCGCCATGCGTATACTATTTTAAACTCTGCATTACTATTAGTTATTGTCAGATACAGGATCATGCCGCCATCAGTGCCAGTCTTACCCTCGCGCTGCGCCCTTGCCAATTCTCGCTGGCTCCAGCAATGTTGCCTGGTTTTCTGGTTGCGTGGAAACTAAAAGGCTGTACTGAGCAAGACCTGAACTGTAGTAGCATTTCCATTGGCGCGTTGTGCTTGTCAGAGCGGCTCCCAGCACAAGTTTAAAGAGGTGCAAGAGGACCTGATGGAAGTGAACCAAAATATTGACCGAACAGCGTGAACGAGAGCGCTCTGATCTGATGGACCATTTTACTGTTGTGCACTTGCTGAGGAACACACAATGGAAAGGAGAGGAAAAGCGGCAAAGATGTAAGTGTTTTCTTTATGACATTGCATGTATGCACATTTCTTATCCACAAAAAAGCTATTGTTTGCTGTTTTCCTGTTTTCCTGATGGTTTCTAAATGTGATTGGTGCTGAAAACAAGCGTTGGGTGGTGCTGACTAAGACACAAAGAAAGACAAACTCAACAAGGGTATCAGCTCCCATGAGGCATTGTCTTTATCTCCTGTCTTCTTACTCTCTTTCCACCACATGCTTGTTGCTTATGAGTAGAATTTAAAATTCTGCAGGAACTGCCACTGTTAGTCTTTCATTTTGCATTTTAAATGTTATCAGCCTGCAATTTAATTAATATACACTAAAGTTTGAAAGATCAAGATCAAAATATGCTATTATGTTATAAGTACTGTGTATGTTAAGGATATAAATAGTGATTAGTCTTGGAGATATGCTTACATTGATGATTACTAATTACTGATCTGTATAATACCTGAAATGTTAGAGATATGTTGTGCCATTGCACTACACTATATAACAGGATGCTTATACGCTACCAGTCAAAAGTTTGGACACACATAGAAATGACCATGTTTGTGAAAGAAAAGCAGATTTCATAACATC
>JAUMHL010000012.1:7750681-7776198 GCA_032362345.1 Sandelia bainsii
CACACTTCACCCGTTTGATCTCTCAGGCTGTTTTTACGCACGGTCACATGGACAGAAACGGCCTTATTCACAGACATCGCTGAAGTCTAGTCGCTGAAGTCTGCTGGTTGATCAGGATGTAATGGTAAATCACCTATTTCTGAATCCAGAGTGAGGGGTTGAAGTGTGCGCACAGCTGTACAGCTGTCTGCCTTCTGCGTGTAAGCAGGGAACCAACTTCAATCAATTTAGTGAGTCATGTGATCATTGTTGCTACGTCTGATTGGTGAAACTAATGTGTAGAATAAATGATTTAAAAAAAAGTAGTGAGTCGAGTGATGCCCAATGTAGCGGAGTAAGAGTAGTGTTTCTTCTTTACAAAACTATGGCGCAATAAAAGTACTCCTAGATGTAACTCATTACTACTCACCTCTGGTCATAATGGTGGTACTTGGAGAGTCAAATTTCTTTTGAGGTGGTACCCAGTGTAAAACGTAGGAACCACTGATCTACAACCTGTAGTCTTCCCACCTACGGTATTGTAACTTTCTGCTGTGTTTGTCTTATAGGCTGAACAGCTACTGGGGAGGTTGATGTGGACTTCACCCTGTGCACCCAGGTGGTTCTTCCTGGAGCATGCTCATATTCCACAATGTCCCTACTTACAGACTGGCTCCTGCGCCACTCAGTGGTCATGTGTCTGCTGCTGCACAGCCTGGTGCTAATGACCTTCTGCTTCCACCATGCTGCCACCAGTTGCTCTAAGAGTTGCTACTGCTCTGAGAGTGAGATCAGTGGCAAGACAGTGCGCTGCAGCAATCTGCAGCTCACAGAGATCCCCCAAGACATTCCCAATGACACACAACACATCTACCTGGATTTCAATCTCCTCACTACAGTTCCAGCTAATGCTTTTGCAGGTTTGCCCCATCTGGTTGAACTGGATCTATCACACAATGAATTAAGTCATTTAGAACCAGGGGCGTTTCAAGGCCTGGGCTCCTCATTACAGTTCATGGACCTTTCTTTTAACAAGTTAGTAAACTTCAACCCTGAGGCCTTTGAGGGCTTGCGTGCTCACGCCAACCTAACAAACAATCCATGGCACTGTGACTGCAACTTGCAGATGGCCATGCCCCGTGTGGACCTGGAGCCTGCATCACTGACAGGAATTGTGTGCCAGACTTCAGATCCAGAGGAAATAGGAGTTCAAGGACTTGCCTTCCTGTTGGCACCAGACATAGACCTTTGTGTGGTGATGAAGAGGACTACAGATGTGGCCATGCTGGTCGTCATGTTTGGCTGGTTCACCATGGTGATCTCCTACTTGGTCTACTATGTCAGGGCTAATCAGGAGGATGCCCGCAGACATCTGGAGTATCTGAAGTCATTGCCCAGCAGACCGGGCAAGTCGGAGGAGTCCTCCACCATCAGTACTGTGGTATAGGGCTGATGGAGCTCCAACCCACACCAAATAGGATGAAGATAAAACCTGCAATTACACAGTCATCATCAGTCTCAGAAAGTTTTGCCCAACTGTTGTCACAGATAAAGGTGGGCAACAAGACATGTGCCTGTGCAAGAAAACCAGGCCAATGCAACCAAGCCCAGATAAATAATTCATATTTCAGCAGTCCATTAGGACTTTTGTTGGCTGACTTGATGGCCTAGTCTGTGCACTAGGGAAAAAAAGCAGCAGCACGTTTTTGGCCAACTCCAAATATGGGATACAAATGGGATTTATCCAGTGGTGCATGCACCTTTAGGCATCTCTATCAGACGATTCTGGATGCAATGTCAAGCAGTAATTTGGACAGTGGATAAAGGCAACACTAGAACAAGGAACTTTGTGTACAACTGTTTTCCATTAAAATCCTTACAGTATTCCATTTAAATGATTGGTTTGTGGGTTTCTCTTGCTGAACTCACACAACTGACTCACAAAAATGGAAAAATACACACATCATTTAGATTTAAATCACTCTTTAGCAAAACCATTTTCAGCTCACAATGATGAGTGAGATCACCGTGTGATGAAGGACTCAGTTATTCTGGATAGTAGCTACTATATCAGAGCTCAATATGAGAACCACAGACCTCCAAGATTTATCTGTACATAATATTAAGAGAAATTGATAGGAAACCCTTGCTGTTATTCCCAGAGATATCCCTAATAGACCACACAGCCATACTGTAAATTGCGCATAAAAGACTTTCATGAACCCTGTAGGGAGTATCATCAAAAAAGTTTGAATAAAGGAGCTGAGAATTAGAATGTTTTTAGAATTTAGATGTCATTAAATAACAAGAGAGCTGGAGAGAAACAGAGAGTTTTTTCATATTCTCGAAAAGCCTTCAGCAAACACATATTTTACACTCAACCTTTCACTCAGAGTAATTAAGGAACTACAGAGGAATCCTTCATGATCATACCTGGTTATTTAGTCCCTAGTCTCTCTGTGCTGTTAATGTGTTTAATTAGTGCCCAGGAGGCCTCTTGGGGCCCTATCACCTAATGTGGTCACTCCCATGGGTTTTTCAAATAACACTTATGATGCCGTGACTTGGACCATTTAAAAGAGCTGATGTGGTGGAATAGTCAATACAAACTGACATCACAATAGGGAAATGTATTTAAGTGTAGATGTAATTTAATCCACACTATTCTAAGATGTGCTCTTCTCTTTTCAGGGGAAGGTAAGAATAACCTAGAGGAGTCTTGAATAATGAAATTTGGTGTTTGAAGTGTGGGAAATGGTTTGTCAACAAGGGTTTCCCTGTGTCACACACACACATGCCTCTAGAGCAAAGCAAGTCCAGTAAAAGATTTATGATGGCCATAAAAAACACTTGAGCAGAAAGTCTGGGAATACACCCATCATCCTGTATGACCCACTTCTTGAGGAGGAATTAAGGGAGAATGCCACAGGGGATCAGCTGCCGCCTCTCTCTTGGTGAAGTACTTTCCAAATGCCCTTGAGTTGCTCTGTGAGGTTCCGTAGGACTAACAGTGGCAGCCAAAGTCAGTCCCACCTCATCCTCAGACTGCCTCTATCAAAAGTCAGTGCTCAGTCTTTAAAGAAAGAGTTCAACATTTTGGGAAATACACTTTTTCATTTTTTAATCCATGCAAAAGCCTAAGTGCAAAACCTCTAGTTTGACATGGATTTTGCTGGATTTTGCTATTTTCCTGTTTCCAGTCCCCACGCTTAGCTAATCAGTTTCTGAATCTGCCTACATATTTTAGCATACAGACACCATAGTGGTATCAATATTCTCAATTCGCTCTCAGCAAAATTGGTAATAAGCCTTTTACCAATATGTATTTCCACCAAAAACATGCAAGGAGCCAAATATTTAGCTTTCATTAGTGATTTATTTTCTGTTTTCCTTTTACTCACCCAGAAATTGTTGTTTGTGATGGTCATCCTGTTTTTGTGTTCATTTTCTGTTAGCTGTATCTGATTAATAGTTTCCATGCCCCATAGTTTCTATTAACAGACAGAGTTTGTTTTACAGAACACAATGATATTGATCTTGACAGAGTTAATCTTAAGGAAGCCCAGGTACAGCCTCCCGTGAAGAGCAGGAGTTCAACAGTACTGAAAAATAGATGGTAAGCCTCTCTCTCTGACATTTCCTGCCAAACACACACACACACACACACACACACACACGCACACACACGCACACAGCCTCTTCCCTCTGATAACAGACTCTCATGGGGGCTTAGAAACCAGCCACTGTCACAGAAGCCTCGCCACAGAAGTTAAACATAAATCTAGTAACAGACGTGTTTGTCTGTTGTTGTGCTCTTTCAACTAATGTTTGCAAGTGTGTATATTCTTTTGTTCATCATATGTTTAACAGGTGTCCATGCCCGCAGTGAGGGTGCTGGTAATGTAACACCGCTGTTCTCCAGCACACATAAATGTAGCTGAGGTTAATTTAAATTTCAAGCCAGCTCAACTTGCTCCGCCTGCTACCTAAGACACGTTACACTGGTGTGAGCATTACAACTGCTGGGTAATGGGACACAAAGTGGGGGATAAGGTGACGCATCCAATCCCACAGAGCGCGTCCTTGTTTGGGATTGGGTTGCAGGTGAAAATGTTTCCAGGCTCTGAGATCACAGACGAGGGCCTGTGCGGGCATCTTTCAGTTTCCTCTTTTATCCAAAAATGGTAAAAGACACCTAAGATGCTGCATGTGAGAAGAGTAACAAGGATGTCCCATAAGGTGAGTGCCAATATTCTGAGATGGTTTCCTTTTTTTGTTGTCCCCCAGGGGGTGATTCAGAGACGAAAGACAAATGATTACAGCTGCCCAAGGAGAAAACTGTGTCATTTTGTGTTACACAGCTCCCCCTGTCGTAGAAAGTGTAAAAGGATGAGAGAAATAAATTCCTTAATTTAAGTTTTTGGATTAAAATGAGCAATTATTAGTCAAATTTTGAGCTTGTAAGAAATGTACTTTAGCAAGAGCACACAGTACACATTAGATGTGTACAAAGACACACATCAGTGTCTCAGATGCCCTTACCATACAGCAATAGTGTATGATAAGGGCATCTTCCTAGCTGAGCTGTATCAAGACACTAATGGGACCAAGATTTAGTTTTATTCCACATTTTATATTCTGGAGTTCAAGGATATATCTTATGTAGTAGTTACTACATTAGATATTACGTACTGTCGGGGATCTTTAATGATGTCTATAAACACAGTCACAATAAATGTAAAACCATACAGTATGTCAAATTCAGCTGATGAAGGTGTCTTGTCTCTGAGTCAGAATATCCGGGGAATGAAATGCTATGTCATCACTGTTGTTTCTGTGAAATCATTTCTTGAGCAACATCCATTCCTGTCTAAACATCCTTCCTCTGTGAGAAAGAGCAGAGTATTCAGCTGAACTGGACACTCTCACTAGTATAACATCACATGACGACCTACTGTAATAAACAGATTCAGACATACAGTACGTACTGGTGGAAATCAGTCATTAGTGTTTGTCCAGTGGGAACACATATGATATTTAAGAAGGGACTGATGTTTATTGTGAACTCTTCCTGTTGTTCTGTGTCTCCTCTTCTGTGTTTGTGCCTTTCTCAGACTGTGTGAATGATGTGGTTGTGTTTTCTTCTTGTGTGTATAGTAAGTCTGTCCTCTTTACAGGTGATGAAGAAGAGGCTGTGTAGCTCAGGTCCTAGGTGATGGAAGCGTCTGAAAGGTGCTCTATGTCGTCTTCAAATATATCTATAATATACATATACTGTTGTCATTCATTTACTTTGTTGCTGTTTATATACATAACATCTATTGCATCTGTTCATCCTATAAGAGAGTTTTCTCCTTTGGTGCTCTTCCAGAGTTTTTCCCCATTTTGTTCTTATCTGATTTGAGCGTCTTATGACAGAGGGTGTTGTGTGTTGTACAGATTGTAAAGTTCCTTGAGGCAGATTTTTCATTTGTGGATTTGGGCTATGTAAATAAAATTTAACCTGATTTTAATTAATGCCACTTTGTTTTGACTAAATGTGTTGGTACACACAGGTTATAAGCCATTTACGTATTTTCTATTGCATATTTACATGTTAAAAGGAGAAACATTTGATACATAATAGATTTTGTGACATTTATGTTAACATTAGAAGTGTTTCCAGGACCCAGAATTAACTCTAAAACCTCTTTTCTTTTCTTAAAGACATAGACATTGACATAGTGGGTCATTTAATGTCTATCTCTAAATCTCTAACCCAGTAATCTTACTTGTAAAACAAACTGTATGTCACAGAAAAGAGAAATGAAAGAGAAAGACTGACCTACTGAACCATCCTCTAAATGCCCTTAGAATAAGTATTGTTCATCCCAACTGAACATTATTTTAATTTCTTATCAATGCTGCAAGGCTTTCACAGACTATACACAGACATAACATACACAATAAATAAAAATGGAAATCACATCCCAGACATCTACAGTGACTGCCCAGCAGTACTCAAGCCAGCACATTGTTCCTCTGCTACAACCAAATAATGTTTCCACCTGAATCATTGACGGGGCCACAGAGTGAGGCCTCAGCAGTGAATAATGCCCACCTTTTATGTGCAGGATTGATTGAAGGTCAGAGCAGTGTGGATTTCACAGATCAAATGTGATGGTTTCACTTCACAGCCTATCAAGCACGGCCCAGTCTCCATGCAGTAGCTACACCGACTGATCAAGCAGCCTTATGATAGCATGAAGCAAAGTGACCTGCTCACTGGAGGCACAGACGTGACATGATTACATATCTCTCACTTTGAAATTAGGATTTAATGGATAAAAAGGTAAAATATTTGAAATTAGGAAATTGTGATCTCTATAACTGGAGCTGATTAGCTTTCATGCCTGTAAGATTTGTATGAGGCTCTGATGGTCTGTATACTGAAGCTGCGAGTTAGCAAAGCTTAGCATATAGACTGGAAACAGGAGGAAACAGGCCAGCCTGGTTCTGTCCAAAGGCAACAGAATCCACCCAACAGCATCTCTATTGTTCACTAATGAATTAATTTAAAGTGGATAAACATGTTTCCCATTAAGTCAAACTGCTCATTTACAACAACCATTAACTGAAAGCCTATTTGAAAACTCAAATAGACTTTGAATGGATAACCACACAGCTGAGGTTTGTTTTGTAAAACATTATTCCACAAGATGGCACCATGTACCTGTCAAGCCTGGTTTTCTTCTCTTTTCAGAGTAATATCCATGCATATATTATAAATGGAATCTGGTGAACCTGAATTAGTCAGGATCTGTGTTGATCAAGGACACTGCAGGTAAGATAAGACTTAATTCTTTCTGATTGTTGCAACAGAAGGGCACAATTTAAATCACTGTTAACAAGCCATTTATATTGTGAGGTTTTTGTAGGGTTTTCAGTGGGCTGATATGTGAGCAATTACAGTGCCTTTACAGTAGGACTGTGTGCTACTGAAACAGGTGACAACATTTCCAGGAAGTCAATCCCACTCCCTTTCATCACTGATTACAAATGTTTCTTTCCTCTATGTCTAAATCTAATACGTCAGTGTCTATTTATGAAAAGGCAAAAGCCACAAGTCACCCCTTAAAAAGACTATCATAATGGCTTAAAACCACTGATGACCACAGACAGAATAAAAGAGGAAAGGTTCCTCCCCAAAAAACCTGTATTTCAGAAAACATTGTCATTACAGTGCTTTCAATTTCAATTTCCTTCTTACTGCTGTTCGTCTAGGTCACTTTATGAATGGCTTTGACATACTTTTATGCAACTGCCTGGACTCAGACTTTAACTGCCTCCCGTGTTGCATAAATATACAACAGAATTACAGTTCCCCAAGTGAAACTCTTGAATTGTGTTACTTTAGTAAAACTGTGTCACTTTCTATTTTTGCAGAAAATAACTGCTTGTATCATTTTACCTTAATTTACCTTAATTTTTTTCACTGTATCGTTCAGGTGTGTTATTCTTTTAACCTCTTCCACTCTTTTATTCATTTTATTTATTTATAGGTCATGTTTGTTTTAATTTTGTGGTGTGACACAATTTGTTAGATTAATGAACAGAAAATCCAAAATTATGCCAAAATGTTGCATCACTGAATGTGAGTTGAATTACATGGAAAATGATGAACAAACTGGGGAAATCCCTCAGCACTGACCTGCTATATATGTGACAGTAAGAGTGCCAAATCATGGATGGTGTTCACTAGAGGCTAATACATAGAGATTCCTCAAGAGAGGCCATGAACATCCTGATTGGTGAGTGGGGAGGTAATAGTGCTGTTCTTCCCTCTGCTGATTATCACAGAGAGAAGAGACTCAGAAGGAGAATCTACAAATACTGAGGTGTAACTTTATTGTTTTATTTGGATTTCCACTAGCAGCTGTTAATGTGACAGCTAGGCTGTTCATGCATATGATGTAAAGTTAATTTTAAAGCATTTAATGTTTTAAGAAATAGTATATTTATTACATCTGCTGCTGTATTTACATTTGTTCAAACGGCTCTATTTGCTGTGTTTAACTACTGCAGTCACTTTTGGATTAGGTTTCATGTTACAGTGATTCCAGCGACTATTCTAAAAGTCATGCAGCTATTTAGCGTGAGGGGAGCATGCTCAGTGCGTGACACAGCACAGAGGAGCTGCTGAGGGGAGAGCCCGGCTTTGCTCTGCCTGTTGTCCTCCGCCACACTCTTAGACTGTCATTGTACTGGATGTATAAACGGGGATTGTTTTGATGCCTCGGCCTGACGTTTAGATTTTTTTCTTTTCTCCTCTCGCAGTTTTCGCCATTCCCTGCTACATGGCCACCGTCGCCCGCAGCGCACCTCTGCCGGACAAGAACGCACTTGTTGAGGATCCGCAGTTTCAGGAGATTGTACTGAGGAGCCGCAGCTTAATACAAAAGATCCTGCTCTCCATTCCCGACACGCACAAATCCTGCATTCATGCACAGGTGAGAGGCGTTTTATGGTAGAAATAAAAGCTGCTGCGTGATTAATCTGCAGGTATTTATGAGACCATAAAAGGACGTGTGCGTGATGGAGTGTGACTGTCAACACTGTGCCTCTGTCGCAGGTTTGAAACACTGTTGAACCAGTTTAATTTATTACTAAATCATTGGCAGTGTAGGGGTCACGGTTGATTAAATTGCCCATTTGATAAATTGTAAGTAGGACCTAAATAAAATAAAATATTATTATTATTAGTAGTAGTAGTAGTAGTAGTAGTTGTAGTCTGGTCATAGTACTAATTATAGCTGCTGTAGGACCAGTTTTGACCCAGTTTCAGCAGTAATCAAACCAGTGAACTGCTAAAAGGGACCAGCATCAATCCCTACATTCATTTCCACCATTAGGATTGCCAGTCTTTACATGTTTTTACACTGTGGTGGAAAGTTACTCACATTTCTTCATGTATACTAAGTACTATAGACCTGTGTAAATACATATTTAGGGTACTGGTACCCCACACGAGTAGATTATGTATATTTTATTATACATATACACAGTTATATTGTGGTATTACTGTGTTCATCTAAATATCTCAACACCACAGTTTTTTCATGATTTTGCAAATGAATAGTCCTAAGAGCATATATGGAGGGGTAGTGCATCTTTGTTGTTGTATGCCAAGCTGGAATCTATCTATAACAAATTTATGTTATCTCTTTCCTCCAGACTTTACAACTCAACTCCCCAGGAAACACAAAGCTTGTGACAATAGCATCCATAATTGGCATCCCCTCTGCTCCTGTACTCAGGGCTGCCTTAGAAAACTTTACTTTGGTAAGCATCTTCCAGGGGGGCGTGGGGGGTGGTTGGTTGAATGTAATTATGCTAAAACAAGCAAGAACATGACCAATTTGCCGGTATTTTATTTTCCTAGGAGACCAGTTTGACACGGATGTCTGAGGGCCTTCAGCTGCACCGGGCCTTGCTGAACTCGGTCTCTCCTCGGCTGAAAAACAAAGACAAAGTGACCGAGCTAATGGCTGACATCAAAGACCTCACCATCCAGATCAATAAGGTAAAAGAATATTTGTAAAACACTGTCTGTCTCGACAACTATTTCATATTTTTACCACCTTCATAATTCCTTTTATTGTGTTTTGCAGATGCTGAACATAGTCCAGGAGTCTGTGGTGCAGCCTACACCAACCCCTATGGCTTTACGTCTAACAGGGGAATATGAGGTTCAGGTGACAGCACACCTGACTCTGCTGCAGCTCCAGTATTTTGGGCAGGACATGGTGCGCTGCCTCAGGAGTCTGGATCTGAACAATGACAACGACGACGAGACGGACAGCTGACCTATAGGTTCCACACTCTGTTTTTGGCTTATGTCAAAAAGATACTGTATTGTGCCAATTATGGCATAAGTGTATTTGTTCAAATTAACTTATGTTTAATCTATTCTTTATTTATACACATACATATTTATATTTTTTATGTTTTAAAATATTTATTTAAAGGATTTATTTTTATTAACCTAGCTTTGTAACAGTCTTGTTGACAGCTGAGGAAAAGTAAAGAAAAAGGAAAAGGAAAGGTGCTGACCGACCACTACATTGTGCCTACTTTCTTTAAATTATTTATTTTTTATTGTATTCTTTATTGAACATAATATTTATAACAAATCCCATCCCCACCTCTCCCTCAAGACAAGTCTTTATATATTCAATATATTTAATTAAAAAAAATCCAAAAAGGTCAGTTTAATAATAATGTACAGCAGGTTTAGTCTTTGATGTAGTTTATCATCTCTAACTCTACAGAACATTAAGAATTTGTATTTATATTTGTTATATTTTTGTGTGTATATTTATAATTAAACAAATAATTTTTGTCTATTGTGTGTATTTGTAAAAATCACTATACCATTTTTTCTGACTTTCCGATAAAAAAAACATTTTACTGAAAAACTAATTGTTCCGTATTGTAAATGACCATGCATGACAATGCATCAGGTACTGGCTTATGCTGACACATGCTGTGTCATCTAAAATTCCAGTAAAGCTAATACTGTAATAAAGAAGTGCAACAAAAAGTGAAAGAAATGCTTTCGTGCCGTTATTACTGCCACACTGCCAGACAGCTTTCTTTAAGAAGTGTTGCAAGTGCTGGCCGGATGCTTGATGACCACAAGCTTCGGAGTCATGTGGTCTCCTTGCCAGCATGTGATTGACTGAGGTTCAGGGTTTGTGAGCACAGAGGTCAGATCTCATGTTTCGCCACACAATGTGATACAGTCATAATATGATGTGATGAGTAACCACATCATAATGGAAAATGGAAACACATTCTTACTGGCAAGCAGAAGCAGAGAATCTTATTTTGGGGCTTTTTATTTTAAACGTATTTACACATTTCTGCGAGTGTGAAAAAGAACATAAAAAACATTAGCAAAACATGGTTATATTTTCTAACAAACACAATTCCTTTAAATAGAGCACAGAACTACTAAATAAGAAGTTGTGTTGCTTAATTTTACCCACAAAGACACTTGTGAGCCAACGGGATTGATAGTTTATAGGGCAGAGATGGCTTTGGCAGCTACTCTCCTCCCCAGCGGCAGAGACAGGTCAGTGATGGCCAGGACGACTTTAGGTTTGGCAAGAGCAGGAAGCTTCACCAGCTCAGAGACCTAGATGAAAAAACAACCATTAATTTTTAAGCTACAGTGTGTCTGAAAAAGTTCAACAGCTGAACACAAAAGTTTCTTATCCACACAGCACCCATCGATGCGGACACTTGGATTCTCTCACTTTTTGTATCACATTTATCACTTTTCACCAAAGCACTTGGACAACAGACCCCCACAAAATGGCATGTCCCACATTCTCTTAAAAAAAATGATGGTAGCATGGAGGTAGCAGTTTATTCATTGCAGGGAGGATTTTTACTCTTAAGGAGGATTCTGTTGGTGTAGGACAGTTCAGCAGGGAGTGGTTCTTATCTGATATACATAGCAAATACAGGTGGAGCTAGATAAGTAGAAATGTGGCCTGTCACTGGGCCGAGCAGATTTATTGCAGCACAGCCTGCTACAACACTACACCAGAGGAGGAGATCCAAACCTTCCCCATTAATGTCTGATGTAATAGTCACTGCTCTCTTTCCTTATCTCCACCTGTCTGGTGTCCCAGCACATAACTCACCATTGTAAAGGGCATGAACTGTAGGATGCTCCTGCGACTTCCCTGTTCCATGCACTCGACGCACTCCTCCATAAAACTCTGCACAAACTGTGTGTGAGGTCCAGCCATCTTGGAGCCCAGGATGGAGGAAATCAGGAGGAACAGGTTGGCTGGAGGGAAGAGAACAAGTGGTATGAATCTGCATCGTCATGGTTGAAGTAATCACGTTTTGTGTCACATGTCATTGTGTCACTTGAGGTAGTAGATGGTTACTATAAAGGTCCAAATAAATATTTTAAACATAATTGTTACCCAATGCTTACTTTGTCAGAACAGTTAGGAAAAGAAAAATGGAAACTCATTGAAAGACAATATTACACAATAGTTTCTGCAGCATTGAGTACCTTCAGAAGATCACAAAAATAATCAAAATCAGAATTTATTGTGTTAAGGTTTTTTTTGTTACTGAGATAAGATAATGATAATGACAGCAATTCACACATTTATTCATTAACCTCATGTACCGTGTATAGAATCATCTAGATTGTGCTTCCTTACTCATTTATTTGTGAGTTTCCTTTAATTTGTGACCTGTCTATATAGCTGATTTATCAATAAATGACAGAACAAGGGAGGCGTACAGGGAAGACAGATGATGATTCATTTCTGTCCAAGATGCAGTCAATAAGGATTGTGAGGACACATATGTTAAGTTCTTACCCAGGACTCGGTTTAGAGGGTCTCTCATGTTGACAGTGTGGAGCTGGGAGGCAGAGAGGGAGCTGCTCATAGATCGGTCTCCTGCGAGGTAACACGTGACATGACAAACAGAGGAAGAATTAACAAGTTTTGTTTTCATTTTACATATGCTGTCATTTGAGGAAAACAAACACAAATCAAACTGAATGTGAACAGGGAAGTTGAAGTTATCCAATAAGTACTGTGTGGTGGTGAACAAAACGTAATTTTTACTAAAACTGCCATTGTGAAACTCTAAAAGACTTCCTTCCGCTGCCGTTTTACATAACCTCCCACTGTTCTTAAGATAACCTTGTTAGACACAAAAACTGCTGTTCATGACTCCCTTTAGGGTTAACGGTTAACGCTAACCGAGGATGACTGAGAATCTTCACTTGTTAGACACACTTCATGATAAAAGGCACAAACAAATGAAATCTTACAAAATTCCTATTCATTTATTTGTAGTTACAAGAATACATAGATTTTAGTGACCAGTACAAAGTATAGTATCATCAGTTTCTAAATGATCCTCCACATTTTCAGTGGAAAAAACCTTCACTGACTTTGGGTGCGTTTCTATTTTAATTACAACAAGCAAAGCAGATCATATTTTATTTCCCCATCAGTTATGACACTGACTTCTGTAACCTTCTCTGCAAAGTGTAGCTAAAAGTAAGAGGGAAAATTCACAAAGGACTTGACTGACATAATGGGCACTGAGACCATCAAAAACAGCAGAATATATTTCATTCTCTCAACATGAATCTGCTTTTGTTAAATACTGAATTGATACAAGCACATGAAATGCTCAAGTTATAACCTGCTGATGATCAAAGTGCTCAAACCAAGCTTATTAAGGATTTTTTGATTTAGCAAAAAGTGCTTACAAGAACTAACTTGCTGGTAACAGAATCTTAAAAGTGCAACTGCTTTTGAAAACTGTCTGGTATTTGTTTAATTAGCAGCTCAGACGGACATAAAAGTAACTGAACAGTCACAGGCTTCATCACTCAACCATTTATTAAAACCCAGACTAACCTGGACTGGAAAGGGCTACAGGCTCATCTTCATTGGAGCTGAGCAGACGCATTAGTTTAGATGGCTGAGTGTCATCCAAGGGAAAAAGGCTGTTGTAATCCTGTGGCAAATAATAATTATATTAAATTACATTGTATTAGAGAGGTTTCAAATGATGGCATGTAATCATGAGTAATACAATACACAGTTCATTGCCTTGTGTAACTGTTTTACCTCAATGTCTTCTCGCTGCCTTTTGCGTTCTCGAGCTGAGAATGATCCTTTGGGATGACAGGAGTAAGAGCTGAGTGCACACCACACAGACAACCTGAAGAGACGTCAGGAGTCAAGTTAACACCCGATCCTCAAACACAAAAAAACACTGCTGCAATCAACACTAGCGTATTAAGCTTCTCTTACTTTGCCAGTGCTTTTCCGGGTGGGTCTGTCAGGCTGTGCCAGTGGGCTGAGTCTGTGAGCAGGTTGGGTAATATGATGCCCAGTAGGGTGAGGGTGACCTGCTGAGTGTCCAGACAGAAAATGCTGTAGAGCAACTCCACCACCCGAATGGCCCACTCCTGTCGAGTCTCCTTCAGCAGCTCCTGACATAAGATTACGTTTTTTTTAATCAACTTAAGAAGGAACCTATTAAGTTTCTAACCAATAGAAATGTGATGGAGCAATGTTTTGGAGAGCAGGCCCTTTTTGCGTTTTTATTCTTGTGAATGTGATAGCTCAGGATCCTGAGGGAATTTCTTTCAAATTTCAAAGTGTCCATTTGAACTAAAGGATGAACCGATTAGATTTCAGTGGTCAAAGGTCAAAGTCACTGAACTCATGCATGTCTCATTCAGAAATGCTTGGAGGACAAATATTGACTTGGACTCAAACATCAACTGATTAGAATACGAGTCTAGACAGACATGCACATAAACTGCAACCCACAAATATGTGCACAATAATATAAGTAACAATATACTGCTCATAATTTCATGCTATTCCACTGTTTAATAGTTGGTTGCAATGAAGTGCATAGAAATTGAGCAATGTGTGAGCAAAAGTAATGAAATTAGGAAATTGCCACATGTCAAATTCAGATGTAACTATGCATATTTTGAAACAAAGTGTCAAATATTTTGAGGAAAAAAATGTGTTCAACATGTTTTGTTATGGCAAACAGATACAATAATGATGTAACCATAATCAAATTTGTTTCCAACTAAACTCTACAGTGTACCTTTAAATAAACCAGTAGTAAACCATGACTTCTGTAGTGTGGAAAAAACATAGTATGTTCTTAAAGAGTTTAAGTGTAAATGCAGCCCACAGCTGCTCAAAACCTGAATTCTCTATAAATGCTTCTTTAAACAAAATGGCAATTATTTTAATATTCAACTGTTTTACACATTTTTTAAATACTAGTAAACACTGTGGTTTGTTGATTTTCATTTGATAGTTTGCTGCTTTTCCTTAACTTGACTTATATTATAGTAAACTGAATACTCTTTAAAATGAATCTATCAACCAAACAAAGCCTTATTAGTTAAAAATGAAAAGTGATTGTTATCTGAAGCCTTTAAATAAAAAAAAAAGAATTGTTGATCAGGCCTCAAGCTACATACCTTGACTAAATTGTTAGTGAACCAGAAGACCCCTCCCATGTTGAGGAGACTCTCAAACAGATGCAAGGCGCGACTGTCCACCCAACCTTTGCGCAGCACTGCTTGGAATTGCTTGCTGAGTGCCATGTGAATGGGTTCCTTGGCTGGCAGCAGGTTGCGGTATGGTATTGGTTCCTGGCCCTCTACTGGGGAGCGCAAAGTTGCGCCCGTTTGTTGGAAGACATCGGCACACATATGCTCCATGATGGAACTCATAATGATCACGCTGGAGAGTGTAGTGGGAAAGCATGTATGTAGCAATTAATGTAATAATGAACCATAAAGGAGCTTAAACATAGTGAAGCTTCATAGACAACTGATCAAACGTTCAGGTAGATAAGTTAGCATGTGTATAAGTATGTATATTATTCATTTGTACCGTTCATTGTAGAACTGCAGAGTGTTCTCCCCATACAGTGGGGTCACAAGCTGCCGAATCATAGTCTGGGGCTTCTCCCTCTCATCTCTCCCCAGCATTCTGACGTGAGCCACCAGCCAGGCCACTGCACAGATGGCCATACTGCACACCTTACCCTTGATGTTGTCAGTGATCTTCTACACTCAAGAGAAATGACAACACCCAGGAAAAAAAAAAGAAAAAAGGAAGGATGTGGTTAGAAAGATGCAGGAAAAGAAGATTCTGACTAATATGGAATCCTTTCCGCAAACAGAAATTTGAAAAGAATAAAGAAGTAGTAAGAAATTGGCTACAACTATGGGAATTTGGGACGTCATTACTGTTGCAAGTTGTTCACATTGTTCCTTGTCAGTTTCTACAGAACACGTCATTTTCATTTGAGTTATGAATCAAACTGAAAAAGGAGGATAACGCAATGAATGTAGGGAGGTTACTGGTACAGCCCGAGCATCATATGAGCAGCTGACACACCGGAAATCTCATAGGAATATTTTCTTGTCACTGGAAGACATAGTAAGAACATGTAAGTTGAACAAACCTGCACTGCCTCCACAGAAAGAACACCGTTCTCCCACGCATTAAGAACTTCCAGGATGGCCGCAGGAATGCTGAGGCAGATTTCATGCCATTTCACCTGACTGTCACGAGAGACAAGCGTCAGAGGAAATTCCATATTTAGAGCATCACTGGCCATGTTTCAGAAGTTTCCATTACATAAAAACTGTCACAATTAAATAAAAAAAAGACAGGATGAAATACCAAAGTATTACTAAGCTAGATTATCTGAGTAGAATCTGATCCGACATGATTTATAGTACAGTTCTATTAATGGCCTAAAAGTATTTGACCAGTGTGCCTGTCTACTGCGTCCATGTACTGATGAAATATATAGTGAAAAATCAAACATGGCTGCAGTAAAAGCAATATTTATGTTTACTATAAGTTATTTCTTCATTCAAGTAAGTTTTACTTTATTTTAACTAATAGTAAGCCTTATTTAGCATTTACAATTGGTGTATAAACATTTATTAAATGGTTTATAAAACGCAAAGGTTTTTGAACGTAACTAAAAAGACATGTTTGTTAATAGACATACATTTGTATTAGTACAATGGTGTATACCTACAGCTTACTGTCACTACTTTTCTGCGTATACACTGGCATCTAGTCATGACTGTCGAGAAGGAGTTAAAATGTTTGAAAAATATAGTAATAAAAAGTTCTATCTAGTTATAACTACATTATAGTATATTATAAATCATTTATTTAATGTTTACATGCAGATTATAAATGCTCAACAGAGGGACTTAAAGTCGTGGGTGTTTTAAAGATGTGCAAAGTCATCTTCATCTCCCAGTGAAAATAATGGAAACCAGAGAGTTGAATAGGCAGAAAACCCTCTTAAATACATATTCTTAGAAAATAATGTCATTATTGAGGTGAAGTATGTTAAGTAATAGTCAGTACAGGTGACAAAGCATCTACAAAAACAACTATTTAACATCAGTTTTCAATGCAACTCACACTAGTTTCATCTCTGAAGAATTGTTCAGCAAGGTGACTAGGCTCTCCACTTTGCCAGGCTCAGGTCTGAAGCAGGGGTGGTCAGGGTTCAGAGTCTTGCCCTCTTCTGGCATACATGTCTGCAGCCACGTTTCAAAGAAGGGAGTCTCCCCTGAAGTACTAGGGTCTGATAGGATCACCTAGAGATTGGAGACATATTGTAACAGTGTCCTAAATTAAGGCTCAACCAAGATAGAGAGATGACATAGATCTCATGAATCTATAATATTCTTTTCAGCAGGCAGAAAATCAGTGTCAGGTCACGTCAGTAATGCACAGCCCTTTCTGGACATTTTGTGGCCTCACACTGAAACAACTAGCCGATTCGCTGTAAAATGCACACAGAGCACTGTGACTTTGAACATCATTATTCTCTATTTTGACAAGCTTGAATCGCAATGAACTAACCTCAGAACCATATGTCTGCACCACATGGCAGAGCATGAGAAAGGAGATGTCAAATAGCAGAGCCCGTACTGATGCAGACTTGGCTGAAGAAGAGAAAGGAAAAATTCTCAGTGTTAGTATGTCAGTAAATAAATCGCATGTAAATGAAGAAAGACATTTCCCACATTGGAACATGCCACTCGTGTTTGAACTCACATCCTTCACCGCTAATGTGCTTGGGAAACTCATTTAACCTAGAACAAAAGAAAAAAAAGACGACACATGAAACATGTTGTTAAAAATCTACTTCCTGGAATGCGAGCATAGTTTGATGCTTAAGGAGACTATTTGTCTTAACTAGCAAATCTATTTTTCATTTACTCACTTAATGAACTTTCGGGCAAAAGATTTGAGTTTCCCAGTGGCTGCTGCTGCTGCCAGGAGGAGATCCAGACTCTTCCCTGACAACATGTGTCCCAGGACCCCTAGAAGGCCCTCAGGGGACTTGGAGTGGTCTGCGTCCACTGTCTAATGAACAAGAAAGAAAAAGTTCACTTCTTTACATATGTATATGCATCCATGACTTTCATTAACTGGCACATTATGCTCGAGTTATCTTAGCATGTAACATTGATTATTCATACACTTCTTTCATAATTATTTCCATTTTACGACCAAGTAGTTTTGAATCACTCACTCTTACGGATTCCTATACGTCTAATCTTTCTGGGCATTTCAAAGCACATTATGAATAATTCTTAATACTGATCAGAACTATAATAACCATAAATTTCATCAATCTTGTTTTACACAGAGAATGCTTTATGCAGTTTAGGTCAGGTTATGGTTTTCTACCTTGAGAATGTTGGTGACAGTTGGCTCGGCTCTCAGGATGAGACCTGGGTTAGGCTGGATGTTAGCATTTTCTGCAGTTTTTAGCCTCGGGGCAAACTCCCTGTCCTCAGTCCTGAATAAAATGGGCAAGAGGAAAGGGGCAGGAAAAGGGCGAAAGGTCAGAGAATGGAGGTGTTTGGAGAAAATGGAGGTGTAATATTGTGTGAATATGGCAAATAAAGTGTTATCCATGATCACATTAATCAACCTGAAACCATACCGCTTTGAAGTGAGGCTAGTTGTATTTGAATCAGACAGCAGTCCAAGCTTGTTACACTCCTGCAGCAACATGCCGAGGCAGTCACAGCTATGTAAGGAGGCACAACAAAAAAAATTTTTTAAATGAGAAGCATGATGGTGCTTGTTTTCAATGCATTTAGCAGGGTTTCTTATCTAGAATGTCTTACAATGTGATAACAAGCAATAAATATGGTTGGAGCAAGATTTATGAGCACATACTTGCATCTCTGATCAGCTTTGTCGAGCAGTGGTGTGAGCTTGAGTAGGTACTGAAATGCAACATTCACATCATCCATGAAGTCCTGTAAAATATATTTGGAGGGTTTAAATGTGGCAATGAAGGGGATATATTTTTATCTTTGAGATGAATCACTTTACAGTTTAAGCACATACCGATAGTTGCTATTGCTATGTTAGACCGTGTCTTCTTGACAACACTAAATGTCCATAATTAAATCAGTATGTTCAATTGCTACAAAGACATGTGTTTTACCTGTCCCTTGTCACCTTGAGGATACTTCTTTAGTTGCAGTAAAACTTGTGGGATCTACAATAATAGCAAACAATAACATAACAGCAATGACAAATTGATTTCTTTAAATATGATCAAGTTGGTTCTGATGGTGAGTGTGGTACTGTCAGTGGCACCTATACTTTATTTATGCACAAGCCATAAATCAGTTTTAATTTACTACTGATCATATTAATACTTACTACTTTTGACATTTATTTAAAGCTCAATTCAAAGCCAAAATAAAATCCAGAGAATTTTAATAAAGACATAGCTTAATTCTCATCTTTGAAATAGATCTTGCCTTGAGGAAGGTGAAGGCAGTCCATTTGAGCTCCTCTGTGCCCTCTGGTGACTCAATGAGGCCAGTAAAGCAGGCTTTCCAGATCTCCAGGACAAAAAGAGAAGCAGGGATTCGCTGTGGAGGAAAAACTATTTCAGTAGATTGCTGGTAATAAAACGTAAAAATGTATATAGAACGACTGACATGCTATAATACTGCAGAAAATTTTACACTATAAAAACAATTTTATGTCAAAATTACATCAGTATTACTGGGTAAAAAAAAATCATATGGCTCTGCTCATAGAAAACTGTAATGTCTTCTGTAAGACCTTTGCTTTTTCATTCTTAGCACCACACAGAACACTGGCCACTGTATACCCATCATGGTAAACTAATTTCTAGGTATCTTGCCCCACCAGTTTGATCAGTTTGCTTTAAAACGTGCGTATGACAGATTCAACATTATCTTACTCACCTGCATTCTCTTAATCATAATCAGCTGCTCCACCAGTGGCTGTGTCTCTCCTGTCAGATTCATGGTCCCTTCCAGCATGATGAGAGCGTGGACTGAAGGGAAGGAAGCATGGACTGGAGGGTCACACTGTACAGACAGCATCAGGGGAATACTGAGGAAAGAGTGAAGAGTTAACACAAGGAACACAGATGGGTCTTCAAGCAGCATCATGTCAAAGCTAAATAGCTCTGAATGTACAATATTTAGGAATGAGATAGGAATACTCACCCTTTTACTAATGACAAACTCTCCTCTAATTTAGTCCTCAGTGTTTGGTTAGGTACACAGCTTAGGCCATCTGTCACTTTCAGCACTGCTTGCTCTACACTGCTCCAGGAGCCTGTGGAAAAATAGCAGCAGAAATAGGGGGGTGTAAGAAAGATACCACGCTCATAAAAAACAGGTTCACTTCAGGTTTGGTTTACAAACTGTGTTCATGTAGCTTTTGCAAGACTAAGAGAGAATAATCATTGTACTGGCAGCAGAGAATCCTGTCACCTTGATCCTCCAGTCGAGCGATGTGGACCAGGGCTTTGTTCTTGGTACTGTTCATCAGAAGGTGTAGCCTATCCTGGCAGGCTCTCAAACTGGCCTCCGTGCTGGCTGACAGGCCAAGTTCCCCCAGCCTCTCACAGTACCAGGCACATCCCTGCAGCAGCCACACCACCACTCCCAGCAGAGCCCGACAGAGACCAATACATTCCTCTGGTTTTCCATGACAGCTTCAGAGCCAGTGATAAGAAGCAGTCAGTTGGAAGTAAAACAAGAACAAGAACACATTTAAGAGATTTTCATAGTAATAATAACCAAAACAACAAAATGCTTGGTAACCTTAAAATGTATATTTAAAAAGACCACTCTTAAAACAGAGATTGAACAGACACAAAATATGCCCAGAGATCACGAGCAACTCATTAAGTGTCAATGCAAGCTGTTGTCATTCAAAAATGCCTTGTGACAGATGGCTGATATTATTATATGATCACTACTTTTAGCAGTCGACAAAGCCTCAGTTGGTGGCAGCATTTCTGATGAGCTGCAGGTGTTAATGAAGCAAAATTTAAAGCAAAATATTCCCTAAGTCACTGTAGATTACAGTCTGAGACACTGCAATAGCCAGGATATGTTTTTTTGCACTTGTGTTTTGGTAACATATTATTTTAATCTTAACATTTACCATTAACATTTGTGTATCTGAAATGGGTTTAGTTTTGTACTCTGGAATGATTTTAACTGTTTCTCTAATGTGCTAAAAATATTAGTGGGTGTTGCGCACAACATCTGAGATGCAAATGGGTTTCACAATTGGCAGCAGTGATAGACTTGGGACGTGGGTGTTATTAAGTGTGGAAACACTGTGAAACTCATAAGATGAGACAAAACAGGAATGGATAATATATATATATAATAAAATTGAACATACCTGAGTCGATGGCAGAACATGTCCATTATCTCTAGGAGTGATTTGACACACAGCTCCCGAGAAAAATCTTCAAACTGTTAGAAAAAAATACATACTTATGAAAACCTTTCATATCTGGTAATTATCAAAGAAGCCCCAACAAACCAAATTTGGTTTGAAAACATATTTTGAAACATATTTTTCAGTAAATAGTTATATTCTAACTCTCCTTTCACTTTTGCAATCACTCCATCATATAAAAAAAGTATACTGTATTCATGTACAAAATTACCTTGCTGATAGCTGCGAGTACACTGGAATAAGACACCATCTATAGAGAGACGTTCACAACTTTAAAAAATATAATACAATTATATAACTGCTGAACACACCACTAAGGTACAACATTTAAAATTTACATTACAAAGCTTTTAGTCTTACCTGGGAACTTATAGCATATTTGAGGTAAGACAAAATAAGGGGGTTGGGAGAAGGACCAATCATCGCCTGCTCCATGAGGGCCTCTGAAATACATAAACATTACGAGACACAACAGAAATGACAATAAGACAATTGTCGCAAAGTCACACGGTGAGCATGTTTGCTGGGGAACTTCGTTATCTTTCATCTGACCTGCAAGGTTAAGATAATCCCATGTTGCTCCCTTTGGAAAGTTTTTCTTGATGTTAATAGCCCATTGATAGTCACTCCACCGCTCCTTCCATGCCTGTAGAATGGCTTGCTTCAAATTAACCACCTTCATCCTTGTAAAAAATAATATTACATTTCAGATAAATCATTTCTAATATCATTATACCTACTTCGTGATCAATGAAATGATGATTTATCAGAAATTTGCTTGGCTGACATTAGCCGTTAGATGCCGATGTAATTCATTAACGAATAAAATAGTTGTTTTATTGGTTGCAAAAACACATGAATGCCACAGTAAATAGAACAAAACTAACTCAGACTTGGTTATTACTATATTTGATGCTTACCTTTATTTTTTTCCGTGTTTCAAAACATAAAAAATGTTGTTTATAGCTCCTTAGTTTCACAATGCAATGTACGCCATTTTCGTTCCTGTAAAGACGTACGCGCTCATTGGTTAAATCGTGTCATCTGAGTATTCTCTCTGTGGATTGGTTGGAGGGTTGTGAATAGCAGCCCAGCGCTCAACCCACGTAGTGACGTCATAATTTCACAAGATGTCGCTGTTTGCAGAGTTTTAAAGCTTCAAAACTTTACACAGCACGGATGGTCAGAGATAAAGGTATGGCAACGTGTATGCTGCGTTGAACTCTGTAATTTAAAACACAAATGTAGGTTGGAGAAATTCTCACAAATTAGCAAATTGTCAAGCCTGGAACATGTCAAGTTAAAACAGAAAACTTTGTAACTTCCAGGTGAGCTCGTTACAGACAAAATAAACATTATAACATACTGTATTGTTTTCTGGTAAGGATAAATGCATACATTATTTCTAAATTTTAACATTTTTTAAATTTAAATTTTGACCAGCAGTGACTAACAATGAGCTGCTTTGTTTTCTTATGTAACCACTCCATTCAGTTGTGTGATTCACTGCTTTACTGCTTTTTTGTGTTAGGTCTGTCATTTTCAGCGTGGTTTCAGAGGTGGAAAGAAAAGCAAAACATATTCAGTCAGACAAAGTCAGTAAGTCCAATGTAAGGCTTGGGGCTGGTTCCTTTATTGAGAGGTTGAAACTTGTAAAAACAGATTTATTAGTCACATCAGACCACATTTGTTTAACACAGTACTAGAAGTGTTTTAAGATTTAAAGAAATTCTTCTCAAACATAGACTACAGAGTTTTTCTAACTGTCTCCTTTCCACCTTTGTAGTCAGTCCATCATATTAAAAGGGATACAGTTCTCTATATCAAAACCCCTCAACTATTTCTGTGAGTGAAGATCCTGTATTGAGTCTGCACTAACAAAGACCCCCATTCTTCCTGACACTGGAGGCGTCGTCCTGGCCAGAGTGATGTCTGTGTCCTGTGACAGAGCGATGCCAGCCAGCAAGAGAGGATCCGTGCATCCTGGCATAGCATAGGTAGGTTATGGTTGGAGGGCTGGTGAGGGTATGAACTCTATGTGTATGTGCACTAACGGGTATTTGGGGAAAAAGGATTTTATCTCTGTTACCTTCCACTGATAACTGCATTAGAGGAGGGTGCTGACAGATTTGACTCTACCCCTGGGGATACCAGAGAGACTGTAGTCACAGCTCGGTGTCTCTTCTCATTACTTAACTGCTAGGACAGGTCCTGTTTTGCTGACTTTTACTTTTCTTCTGTGTAACTGTGTGATTTTTTTTTTAAGTTTGAGGATACTGATTTATCCCAGTACAACAGAGCTCACTGGTATTTGGTTTGGCTGAAATGCCGCAGTGACCCCAAATCAAGTAGTTTTAATCCTTTAATTTAGGCTTCGTTTTTACACGTGTGTATCCACTAATTGTCTAACTTAATCAAGGAGTAAGACACTGTTCACAACATGCTCTGTTGATATTAATGAGTTTTATTGTGAAAAAGATTTTCATCAGTTTCTCAAATGTAAATTTTCAGGCACTTTGAGTACCATAGAGCACATCTGAGCACCACTGTGCTGGGCTGAACAGCATAGCATTGTACCTATTTTATTTTTGGATAAACCATGTATCAAATCCATTAGGAGAAACTGGTAACTAGCTTATAAAACATTCTGTGTAGTTTGCACAGAGATATAGAAGAGGATAATCTGAACCTCTATCAAATAATAAAATAAATAGAACTAATATTTCACAGCTTGTGCCTCTGAGCTGTTGTAGAACTGTGTATCTGTTACAGTGAGGCTCTTATGTTTTGTTCTACACAACTTCCAGTCCTCTTTTTTTCTCTTCCTATAAAACACACCAAGGGCCTTTGGGCTTACAAAGCTAATTACCAAAGGTTGAGAGCCAGGAAATGAGTGTGGCCCCTTCATGTCCCCTCAGGTTGTCCATTCATGTTGCTTCATGAATCAAGACACATTAGAGGCACCTACTGTAGAAGATAAGCTACATAATGTATCACAATGTTTAATGCTATGTGCTATGCGACTTCTTTGTTAGGTTAGAGTTCCAGATGGCAGCCTTGTCAGGGGAGGACAGACCTACTAGTGGAGTAGCTGAGTGTTAAAATTATAGGGGTTAACTGAAAACAGTGAGAGACATGAAAATATGGTTGCAAACATCTTTTTGCAAACATCTGTCAAAGCTACGGTGACAAACTTTAGTTATCAACAAATATGAATTGCAGGACTTAAAAATTTCTGACTTTCAGTGGTAGTATCAAAAAGATAGTGGTAGACAGTAAGCAAGGCACAACAGAAAGCAACACATGCAGGAAATAGCATTTTGGGTATACTGGGTTAGATCTATCTTGCTTTTTGTGTTTGGATGAACATTTTCTATCAATATATGAAGGCAGTTCTATAAATATCCTGTAGAACACTTGGTCATCTACACGGGTGTTTTAAATTTGTTGCCTGATTAGACCTCTCTCCGTGACTGTGTGGGTGTGTATAAACATGCTTGATTGACATCTGTCTCTCTCTCACTTACTTGTGATATTGTCTATATTGTGTACAGCAGTCTAATTAACACCAGTGTAGGTGTGCTGGC
The DNA here is from genome assembly GCA_032362345.1 of Sandelia bainsii. Taxonomy (NCBI): domain Eukaryota; kingdom Metazoa; phylum Chordata; class Actinopteri; order Anabantiformes; family Anabantidae; genus Sandelia; species Sandelia bainsii. The sequence goes on from JAUMHL010000012.1 coordinate 7,775,634, forward strand.
TTCTTAACAGGTATGTGCTATTTTTCTCAGAAGCCATTAGCCCTACTGATCTGATGTTTGCCTAAGTACTATTTAGCTAGTACTTAGGCAAACATCAGATCAGTAGAGCTCTCAGAATTTAGTTGTTAGTCCTTCTGATGTGCTTAATTCGGTAGCCCATGTTTTAGCTCTGTCATTGTAATTTACTGGTTCTCATTAGGAGGCTGGGGCATTGACAGTCAGCAACGTAATTTTAAAAAGCCAAGAACAATAGTCCAGTTCACAGCAGCCATTTTGACTTGTCATAGTTTGAAAAGCACGTGTTACTAATAACAGTGATGACTTTGTCCATAATCAGAAATCAGCAAGGTAAAAAGGAGCTTAAAATTTAGGATTTTGTATGTCATTAAAGAGCACCTTAAAGTCCTGATCCCACATGGATAGGGGCCAATATGGGAAACAACAACTAGTGTTTTGTGGGCTGGATTTAAAATAAAAAAAATGAAATTCTACACTACTCACAAAAAGTTAGGGATATTCGGCTTTCGGGTGAAATTTCAGGATGAACCTAAAATGCACTATAACC
>JAUMHL010000012.1:7777948-7815915 GCA_032362345.1 Sandelia bainsii
CTGCATTTTGTGTTTATTTTGGTTATCTTTGCCTAACATTTAAATTTGTTTGATCTGAATAATTTAAGTGTGACAAACATGCAAAAACATAAAAAATCAGGAAGGGGGCAAACACTTTTTCACACCACTGTATATCTCCATATATTTATATACCATTAAATTTATAGACAGGAAGATTGATAAACAGATTTTGTAACATTATAACATTCAGTGTGTATGATAGAATGGTGTTTAAGTAATATTAGTTATAGTAACATTGACCTCAAACCTCCAGTAAATCTGTTTGAGTGATACTATCACTAACAGGGAGTACGTTTAGTGGTGTTGGCCACAGAGTCACATGCAGCTTGACACTGAGGAGCTTTAAATAGCCTCTTCAACACAATTTCCCCTCATTTTAGTGTCATCAAGAGACCAGGCTAGAGGGAGTTTGTTCCAGCATTAATTATAACTAGTCTATATGGGCCGGCTGGCAGAGAGCCTGGCGAGGCCACTTCCTTGCATCCTTTCACATCCTTTAAATGGCTACAGAAGTCTTTAATAGGTGTAATGTTTTTTGCTTTTAAATCATGTGAGCAAATCTGTGACCCTAGGCCCCAGCTGGCTTAATCAACTGTTCCCTGGGAGTAACAGAAGGGACGTTCCCAAGGGATCATTGTTGTCAACTTTGCTGTTGTGTAATTTAGAAAAAATATCATGCTGATGTAGAAAAAAGCCTTCTGTTTGTCTAACTGTCTTTTAATCTATGTTTTTCTATAAAGCCAAAGTACAGTAGCCATAATTAGCATTGATGCGTTGGTCTCTGCTGAGGTTGTGTCTGGTTTGTTCTCCAGCTGCAGGCTCTTTTTTTTCCAGCCACTGGGTCTCGTGGCAACTGCCTCCATATGGTAATTAATAGGTTTTATTTGCAGGAGACGTTAGTGTTGAAGGAGAAGCTGGTGTGCCGGAGGTACTCATAGCTTTGGGATACAGATACCAGCTTTTCTGCCTTAGTGGTATGTAGCAATAACCAATGTGAAGTATAAAAAAAATGTCATTATCTGGCATTCCTGCACTTTTACTTCGCTTATTGTCTGAAAAAATCTAACAACAAAAAGCACATATACATGCAGCAGTTGTGGTTCTTATAGCCCCTGTTAAAGTTAAATTATAACATACAGTGGACTTGGATACATGGATGCCCAGTAATAGTTAGCAAAAAATAGTATTCTACCTACTAAAACAATTTAAACAACTGACATCATAGTTTACCATCCCATCTGTTTGGCATGTGTTTGTGATTATAGCAACTATCCCACTTGTGGGGGAGGTTATCCTGACATGCACTTATGATTACCCAGGTCTTCTTGGTATCTAATCCTACTATGATAGTACATAAGTCTGACATTACAGTTGTCAAACTACAACTCACTTTCAAATCCATTTTCAAACCCACATTAAACTGATAAGAAGTATATAATGCTTTCATATATGAGGTACTCAATAACAGTGACCACCACTGATTTTGGAATTAATTTCCACTTCCAATGTGTGATGCCAAGCTACACAAAGCCACACAATACACTGCCCAGGCCATGTTACATAATCAAACTTGGCAAAAGCATCCAGTGGTTGTGCCTGAGCTCAGCACAACCACTGGCCAGCATGTTAATCCTCATTCATTGTATTTACATGCTCTTAAGTAACCTGGTTACTCAAATGTTTATACAGTTTTCATGAGTAACCTGCAGTTACAGTCATGACTCAGTGCAGCGACTGTCCTTGTGGCTGTTTGTGTACAACAGTACACTAGTAGTTTTAACAGCAGACATTTTGACTCTTTATAATAAGAAACACACAGGTGTTACTAGATGGCTCCAGTGTCTCAGTAAGCTGTGACAGTGAGCCAGTATGAACAGCACCAGAACCCGGGAAACTGCTTAATCTAAATTAATTAAATTCAGAGATTGTTTAATTTTATTTGCAACTTTTCTATTATTACAATGACATTTCAAAATGTTTTCAGCCCATAGTGAAATTAACACTTTGAGGGAAGATTAAACAACATGTTTCAGTTGTACCACCTCAGTTCTCAGAGTAAAAATCTCTCTTGTGTTGTTACCTCATTGATCTGACAAGTCATCAACAGGTTTCTTACCCAGTTCAGTGGAGCCAAAAGGCTGCTGGCCCTGCTAGTTGTTTGTGTGTCAGTGTTTAATTGATGAGAATAACTTGCCCAAGACCAGTGAGTCATCTGACTGTGGTGACATAAATCTACACAGATTAGTCAAGCTTGAGGATGTCTAGGGTTTGTTTTGGATTTCAGTACAGTAGAGACCAGGCCACTTTCAACAGAAGAGATAAAAACAATCTTTTTTCACAGTTAGTTTTTAATTGAATAATTTAAATGACTTTGAATTAAAATCAACAGCCCAGTAGACATTTTGCTGGACATAGGAAGACATCTACAGAGGTCAAAGGTTTTTCCAATCATCCCTTTAAGAGAAATATGTGTTTAAATACGAGCATCTTTGCTGAAATAAAACAACAGACTTTACATCATTGAAAACTAAACCATGAATCAGTTTGATGATTCTCAGTAGTGATTTCATTGTAGTACAGATAAATATTGATTGCTGTATTCTACAAAAAGAACTTTGTATAAAAATAAGCAGGTTTGTTCAGCCTGGCTGCGGCGTATTATCATTTTTATAATGTAACTGTTTTTTACATAAACCTTAATGTTTCTGTTTTAAGGACTCAGGTGGGCAACATCAAAGCTAAAACAATCTCAGAAAAAATATTCAGTATTTCAGTGATGCAACACAGAACCTGTTGCTGCTTCATTTTTACCACTGAAATTTTGTGTGTAGGTGCAGAAGCTTCACACATCAGTGTATACAGCCTTCCCAGAAGGCAATGAGCATAACAAATGTTTAGGATGGGGTAAAGAATGATTTACTTACAGTATTAGCCAAAAAGGGCTCTTTGTATTTTACAACATCCTAGATTTTCTAAAAAAGCAACATATATTCAAGAAATATCATAGTCAACACTACTAAAGATAAATGACTATTAGGAAAATATTAGTCATTGTGACCAACGTAGCGACCATTTTATGGTTTTCCTCTTTGTTTTCATGTCATTTTTTTCACCCCTCTTCTATATGTTTCGTCTTTACACATATTTAATGTTTCATGTGTAAAAGCTCATTAATATTATTTCACAGGTACATGACATCCACATTTTAGTGAGGTAATAGATAAACTGGACTTAATGAATAGTATTTTGTGAAACACCATACACGTATTGAGGTTTGAATGATGAATTCTTACATCTAGGCATCTACAATTAGGGATCGTTTTAAAATTCTATTTTCCATGCCAAAGAAAGGTTGTCATGCATCATAATTTGTCATTTAATCTACTGTATACAGTGATAGCAAGTGAATGGATGTATAACTACAATTAAAAGTGGTAGTTTTTTTTCATTTGATTTTAACATCTGATTAAAGGATTCTGATTAACATCTGATTGAAGGATAAGGGATTTTTTTATTTAATGGCGTACTTTTAATTATGATACAAATCTGTATAAAGACGATTTGCAGATTGGAGATTGAAACACCTTTGTGGAATATAACTACCCTAAATAGTTTATTAAATATTACTTTGGGAACAATTGCTTCAAATTTTGAGTTTGAGCAGCATTCCATTGCTTTGGTATCAAATGTCTGTTTAACAAAGAAATCATATGCATACCAGTACAATAAAAACAAAAACATCTCCTCACACCAGGCCTTACACTCATCTATAATCAATTATTAAAAATTTGCATGTTCAGTGTATTACAAGATAATTATTCCGAAAAGGTGTGCTTTTGTGTTTATTGCTTCCATTCAGACCTTGGTCCAGTGTCTTAAATCTTCATGTTATAGTAGTATATTGCTAAAATTAATAGTATGTGATGTTTGTAAATGGTAGAGCAATGTATATGTGTAGGGGACTATTATTTTATCTTTGTTTTAATGTTTCTTATGTACCATACCAAAATTTGGTTTTGACACATTGATTCTACGTGTTAAAACTTACATTAGTCATATAATTAAACATCTTTTGTTGGGTCATTGGTCTATAACCCAGGTAGAGTTTTAAACAGAGATTGACTCTGTTAGTAACAATAAAAAGGGCTGTTAAATTTACCCACTTTTGATGTAAAATGAATAGGAATTTAGGGCCAGCTACTGTTTGTTGGCTAATACATTTGGACATTTCTAACCTTATTATCGTAACGCCTAAACTGTTGTAGACACTTTGCCCTTATGATGCTCGTTCATTTAGGATTTGGAATGGATATTTGTTGAATGGTTAACACCCAAAACTTACATTTTAAGTTCAGCTTGAACATAGAACTACAAAGAAATACATCAGTAATTCTCATTCTTGCATTCTCTCTGTGTATATTTTAAATGTTTTATACATAGCCTATGTACAATTTGGAAATAATAAAAATTGCCTTTTACAAATTTAGTTTATGCACTTTGTTACTTCAGACTGTTTTGAATTCATCTCACATAGAACGTAACAGGATTTCTGTCCCCTGATATAGTTAAGATTATGCATAGATTTTTTTTTAAAGAGAACTAAAGCATATTAAGTGTGTTAATGACTGACAACATACTGGTTTTAGTGTAGTTTATTAGACCATTTTTAGATTGGGAAAGATACACTTTAATGTGCATGTCTGTGTGGTGATACAGAGTGCGGTTATTCATTTATTAATTTGATCATTACAAACCTGAATATTGCAAACAGCATGTTGCAAACATTACATTTTGTGAACATTTTCTAAGTCACTTGTTCACCATCAGTGCTTAAATTTTGTTTTACTTGACTATTTAGCATTGTTTGTAGTTTGCTTAACATGTGTGGATCAGTGCAGCCAAGTCACGGTGTTGGTGGTTTGTAAAATGATTGTTTAATTAGTGTGTGTTTTTTTCCATTGTTAATAAATAGAGTGGTTCTTTATACAGTTTAATTTCTGTTCGGCATAATTCCTTATTTTTTCTTCATAGTGCAGTTAATAAAAGTACAGTGTTGAATTTTGTTGTTCTCAGTGGCTCACGGTCAGATGTTTTATCATGGCTCATTGCATCTGAATGCTGCAGTGCACGAATTTTCAATGTGTCACTGAACACAGGTCCAGCAAATGACAGCAATACAAAGAGAGCTTGAGAGAAACCTTGTAACGCTATTATTTGTGAAATAAGGTGAAATAGAAACTTTTTTTAGAGGTGTTTTTGGAAACTGATACTGCACACAAAACATAACTAACCTAAGCAATGTATTTACACCTAAAATTTGATTATAAGGTCTAAGTTTTTGATGCACTATCATTGAACACTCTAAACTCAAAATGACCATATGAAAAACGATTCAAGTTTCCATGAAGGAAGAAGGTCTTTCATTAGCCTTTTCCTTAATTGTAGACATTCCTTACCACAATTTTCAAAGCTGTGTCCTTTTTGCTGTTGTCTTTTTTCAGCTTTTCAGTTGTCAGCTTTTCCTATGGCACTTCAGTTCTTCATTTTTACCCTTGGATAATATTGAAAGTTGAAACTGGTTCCATTGGTAGAGGTCATATTTCTGACTCTCTACGATATGACCTTTGATCCAATGCCCTGGTGGCCTGTAAGCGTTCAAACTCATGTCGGCTGTTCCGGTCTGGACTGAGGTTTGCCAGTGCCCTGCTCCCACCACCTACATCCTCCTCCTCATCGTCACGATTTAAAAAGGCCAGCTCGTTTTCATAACAGAAGGAGTTTGAACTTGGAACTAGGAATTTGTTCTCCACCATGTCCTTGGCACTACAGCGGGGGGTGGACGGCACCTCATAGGTTTTGTGGAAGTGAGAATAATCAACCTTGTACAAGTTCTTCTCCTCAAACAAGACTGGCTCAAATCGGTGACCCCAGAGGATCTCAGAGGCCAAGTAGGAGCTGCGAGCCTGTGTGGTCATGGCAGTTGCTTCAACCATCCCCTCCAAGATGACTACAATCTCAAAGTCTGCTGTCTCCAAGTCCTGTTTGCTGATCCCAAAAAGGGGGCTCTCCTCATCTATCTCATGGAGTATAGTGATGGGTGAAACCAAGAAGATCCTGTCCAAGCCTTTATCAAAGCCCACATTAATGTCTATCTGGTCTAGAGGAATATATTCTCCTTCGTCAGTGATCCGTGGTTTGATGAGCTGTGCTCTGACATGGGCCTCTACAATGTGGCTCTTGCGAAGATTTCCTACCCTCCACATGAGGCACAGCTTTCCATCTCGCATGGCAATAACAGCATTGTGGCTAAACAGCAGTGTTTGTGCTCGCTTTTTAGGCCTTGCCATTTTGGCCATGATTGCACCAATCATGAAGCAGTCAATGATGCAGCCTACTATGGACTGGAATACCACCATGAAGACAGCCACTGGGCACTCCTCAGTTACACAGCGATAGCCATAGCCTATTGTAGACTGTGTTTCAATTGAGAATAGAAAGGCAGCCACAAATCCATTTACCTGTAGGACACATGGAGTGAAGTTGTCATCTCCGGCTGGGTTATCTAGATCTCCATGCAGCAAAGCAATAACCCAAAAGGCTAAGCCAAATACCAGCCAGGAGACAACAAACACGAGAGTGAAGACTAACAACATCCATCGCCAACGAATATCAACACATGTGGTAAAAATGTCCGCCATGTAGCGTTGTGACTTGTCATCCATATTGGCAAACTGCACATTGCACTGCCCATTCTTTTTGACAAAACGATTGCGGCATTTGCGGCGTGTGTGAATCTTGCCATTACCAAAGCCATTCATGCCATGCATGGTAGTGAGCCTGAGGCCCTCTTCCTCTGATGACACAATGCTGTAGCGGTTGATCCTTCCCACACTCATGCTCCTGGCGGCACCTCCAGCTGCAGGGTCAGAGCAGAAGGGTGGGCCTGGAGCCCCAATGTGTGATTGTGGCCCCTCACAGCTTGATCACTGACTAAGCTGCATTTTAATGAGTCATAGACAGGAATCTGGGTGGAATCCTTGTGCTTTAATCCAATCCCTGTAGAGAGTGTCAGGAGAGGAAAACAATGTGAGTATCTTTCTGTGACATAATGATCAAATCACATTATACTTGTGTATGAAACATCACCAAAGATTTAACTATGAAAGCTTTCTGACTGAACTAAAAACATTGTTACAGAGGTAACTGACATTTTTCTACTTTCCAAAAAGAAGGCTATTGATATTTATAGATTATTATACTAAATGAACTGTCACTGTGTTAGAGTAGAAATAAGCAGTTCATCAATGACCAATGAGAATTTTCTCAATCATAGGCCATATTTTTGATTTGACCATTATTGCATATGGATAGTGACAACAATATTCTGACTCTATTGCTCTGATTTACTAAAGGTTTGCGTGTACTAAATTGCATTCAAACTTGATAACACCTGCAAAAAACAGCATGAGCTGATCACTGAGGACCGCGTCTTTGAATTGAGCAAAATCGCACAAACTTTGGATTTTGCACCTCTGCCTTTATGTGATTTATCAAGGCTGAAAGTGTTTTGCTGTGGCTGGGATTGCGTCTGAATTTAATACCTTTGAAAGGCAGGTCAATCCATCTGTCAATCTCTCACTCCATTTTACCCTCACTCATGAACAAGACCCTGAGATACTTAGACTGACTTCAATAAGGGGAAAGGACTCGTTCCCAACCTGAACAGAGCATTTCACCATTTTCCGGCAGAGTTGACTCTCAGCTCAGCTGTTTCACACTCTGCAAACCGCCCCAGTGAATGCTAAAGATCTCAGCCTGTTGCAGCCTGATGATGACGTGATTCTGATGTCCCCCAACTAGACACTCTTCTCTCCCTAGCTGCGCCTTGAGACCCTGTCCATGAAAACCACAGGATCAGTGATCGGTAAAGAGGATGTTGTATTGGGCCGTTGTAATGAAGGAGGAGCTGAGCCAAAAGGCAAAGCTCCCAGTTTACTCATCGATCTAACCCCCACCTATGGTCACGAGCTTTGGATAATGACCAAAAGAATGAAATCATGCATACAAGCAGCCAAAATGAGCTTCCCCGTAAGAGTGTCCAGACTCACCCTTATATCAAAAGAAGCCAGCTGAGGTGGTTTGGGCATCTTATCAGGATGCCATCTCGGCACCTTCCACTGGAGGTATTCCAGCCACAGCCAACTGGGAGGGGACCTCAGTGCAGACCCAGAACATGCTAGATAGATTATATAAACTATATTGCCAAAAGTATTGGAACACCCCACCAAATCAATGAATCCAGTGTACAAAGCAAGGTCCGTAATGACATGGATGAGCGAGTTTGGAGTGGAGTAACTGGCCTGCACAGAGCCCTGACATCACAATAGAACACCTTTGAGATGAGTTAGAGCAGAATGCCAGCATAATGCAGGTGCAATCTGCTTGCACACGGATAGCCTGTGTTATTTGAAGGAGTAGGATGCAAATGAGAAATTAAGGATTGTGTCCAAAATGCCTGTTTACTACTCGTGTTAATATATTTAGAATCAGAAAACTGAGAAAAAAATATACATATCGTACAATTTTGGATCATTATTTAATTATTGTGTGAACTACGGGTTAAAGCATTATTGGGGGGGGGGCATTCGTGGACCATACCATTCATAGTCCTCGCTTTATTTTATTCATTTTCTATGTTAAGACTTAAAGTTTTAGTTTATTAGTTAGTTTAGTTGTGTTGTGTGAAGGGAACTCGCAAAGTAAGAATTTCATTGCTAAGTGTAACCATTGTGTTTTCTGTGTGTATGTCAATAAACTTCTTGAATCTTAAATCTTGAAATGAGTGACTGTGCCCTATCAACCAAAGGCCAAGCATTTGGTGCTGATCTTTTGGTAGTTACAGCACATTATCACGCCTTAACATTTGGCATATCTACAGCACAATGTGAGATTTTTTTCACTCTGACAAACAAACTTGTGGACCATAGACATGCAAGGCTTCACAAAATGTCCAATTTGGTTCAGCTAGTTGTTGAAAAGGACTTAACCCAACACACAACTGAGATGAAGGACACCGGAGGTATCACCTGCATCTCTTCTAAAAGTAAGCCATAATATGTTTAACTCACTAGATGCAAGAGAGGTTGTGTGTGTGTGTGTGTGTGTGTGTGTGTGTGTGTGTGTGTGTCTGCACGTTTTGCCCCCAATATGATCTGCAGACTCTGCTTTCTGTGTACCCAGGATGCACTGAATGAGGCCAAATGTGACTTTTATGTGGTTGCTGGTTTCCTGAAATTATAGGAGGAATTGTTTCTTCCTGTAATACTGAAATTTTGTTGCTGTAGCTCATGAAAATGATTATTAGCCTGTACTACTAACAGCTTTAATACCTCTGGATCAAATGTCCTACTGCGTTTATGCTAAACTCTCCATGACAGACACCAGTGAAACACACAAACCTCCACCTTGTTTGTACCTGTTAATCAAATTATTTTTTTAAGTAGATCACCCACAAAATGCCCACCAACACTTTCACAGCAAAAGCTGATTATAATATAATAGTTATACATTTGTACATTAACTAATGCAGGAACAGTAAGTCTTAATGCTTCTGTTAAGTTTGCCATCTTTGTACAAAAAACTCTGATAAAACATATAATAAGAAACAATAAAGACTATCATAAATGTATTAACAGTGAAGATGACTTACTTACTGTATTTAACATGTTACGGTGTATAATAACCCTTATTTCCCGTCCGACCTCCCAGTAGTTCATAGTGTTAATATTCGATGACGCCAGTTACTTCACACTCCTTCTTCTTGCCATCTTACTCTCTTTAAACATCATGACTCAAAATCCAATTGACCCTCACTAAAGGGGCCTCATGTCTTTTGATACTCAGTGAAGAGCTGGCCTCACAGAAGATCCATTTCTGCCACATGGCATTTCCTGTGCTTTCCTGCAAAGGAGACTAAGTCATCACCTACCAGAAAAGTTGACTATGTTGTTTATTACTGTATCTGGTTAGGTGTTTTATTGAGAAAATGAGGAGGCCTGACATACATTAGGTGTACCAAGGAAGGCTTTTACCTTAATTTTGACCACATCTTGGTTGTATTTATAGTTTATCAGCAGAACACACCCATGAAACAGACAGCTGTGCTCCTCTAGCTGTGCTTTTGTGGCCTTGTCATTGTTCTTTCAGTACAATACCTTTGCCTTTGTTAGGGGAGTACAGAGGGTTATGTGTGTGTCCTAGGGGACCTGCATGTGTGCTGCTGAGTCCATGGACGTGCAATTCCAGATGCTGCAGAGAGCGATGGAGAGAGATTTATTTGGCCCTGGTCTGTACAATTTGCAGTATTATTAATCACGTTGTGAGGATGTGGTAAATTTATAGTGCCTTCCCATGGTGCTTCATTCAAGTAGGTAGTAGATTTCTCCCCTGTGAAATGCCCTGTGTTGCACATTTATTGTAATTACATACTGGAGCTTTAGTTTACAAGAGTGTTGCAGGATTAGACATACAACATTTGAAAACATAAAGCTTAAACCTTGGAATCAAATGAGTCTGAAGTACAGGGATGAACAGTGATGCAGTGATAAGCTCTGTCACCTCACGGCAATGAATTTTGGGTTCAGCCTGGCTGGCAGGGGTCTGTCTGCATGACCATGCATGTTCACCCTGTAGGTTCCCTCCAGGTGCTCTGGTCCACCCACCATCCAAAGACATGCAAGTAAGGTTAACTGATGACTCTGAATTGCCCATAGGTGTAAATAGTTTTATGTCAGCCTTGTGATTGACTAGTAACTTGTTCATTGTGTACCCTACCTCTTCTTTTATGTCCGCTGTGATAGGCTCCAGCCCCGTGTGACCCTCAAGGATAAGGGGATATAGCTAATGGATAAATCTACAATATGTCAACGTGTCTGTCAAGTGATTGTCTCTGTCATGCGATAACCTGGTCACTGCTCTAGACTCTCAGGGTCAAAGAGTTCTACCCTTGGGAGCTGGACTGAAACCCCTCTGGGTGCAGACATCTTTAATCGCCTGACCACATCCGTTCTGTGTCTGCCTGCCTGATTTGGGCCCTGAAGACACGTCAGTTCACTCATGTACGCTCCAAAGTCCCATGTGCACTTCTGTCTACCACATACTCACGCTAATTCCCCCCATACTCACACTCTTTCAGGTGGAAGTTCTCCTGTTTTGGGGCCAGATTACCACATGCACAATCTTACATTTGTCCCTTATGGGTCAAACCCATAAGGAAAACAAGGAAAACATACTGTAGTTATATGTTCTATTTTTAGACTTCTAAAGGCTCTGTTTACCTTTTGACAATATCACACTACATTCCCAAATGAGAACAGCTGTTAATGCTAAAAATAGTCATACTGCCACTCCTCCCCAATGTGTAAATCTCTTACCCAAACTAGGTTGTCTCATGCTTTCTGATTGTAGCTTGCATTCTTTGTACACAGTTTAATTAGCCAGGTTTGTGTTCCTTAGCTTATCCATGTAGTGGCAGGTGCACCTTGTTCTATAACATAGAGTATAACACCGACTGTGTTAATTTTAAGTTAATTAATTAAATTAATTAATTCTATACAGTAATTGAGATTAATATTGAGCCCCAATGTCATCTCGGCATTTCACATTATAAAACTACTACACTTATGATCTGTTGTCACGGGGTATCAGGTGTCCACTGAATTGGTCAAATAAAAGCAAATTAAAATTATATATGAGTATAGTCACAAAAGCTGGTTATCTATACAAAAAGCAGTTTTTTGGAAAATACACACCTGCTTTAGTGCTGTTTTACCTATGTAAATGAACATTTAAAACAGTCTGTTTTTTCTAATATATACAAAAGGATAGTCATGCGCTCAAAATTCAAAAAACGGGATTCAAACCTGCTATTTTTCACTAATTACTTAATTTTAAACACAGGAATGAACAAAAAACAAAGACTAAATAAAAGACTACTGCTGTTTTGATATAGTTATTTCCTAGTGTTAGTGTCTGTATTGAGTGGCATGCCAATTATTCTGGAAGCAATACAGCAGAAATACTCTATCATGCAAATCTACTACAAGCAGTAGACAGCTCAGAGGTAGGCGATTAATAGTTCATGTTTTCTTTATATTGTTACTTTGTCTTGTAGTTTATAATACATCCATAACTAAAGAACAAGCATCTTTGATTCATAAGGCTGGATACGGAAAGTGGTTTGCACTACAGCGAGTAATTTATTGCATAACCTTTTGTGACCTAGTCTGCTGTGTCTGTTCTTGGGGAGCTGAGAAGAGCAGCTAGGGGCGATGATAGGCCTGAAGCTGATTAGGATGAATAGAATCAATAATTGGATGTGCAAAATAATGGAAGGGATTGGGAAGAACAATGAGGTGGAGGGGGAGAGGGTACTTCATCTCAAGACAAGCATGCAGAAAACTGAGCTCAACCACTACAATCCCACCCACCTCCCGAGGCCTTTGTGAAGGAAGCGCTGAGGCTCAGGTGTCATTTATTTTGCTATAGCCCACCACGCGGAACTCATCTCGTCTCAAGTGACCTACAGGTATTTTTTTTTAAGAAAGTAACACCACTTCACCGCGCAGAGATGCAGTCTATTTGCCAGCATGCTAGTCAAACTTCTTCAGTCTTTTTGTTGCTCTATTCAAACAGCAATAATTGGTGACACTTTGTTGTGTCAAAAGCTGCTAGATAAATATAGTTTCACAGTAACCAGCCCTGGAAGCTGTTAGACATTTTTATGTAGGCCGTCCTCTGTGCTAAGATGCTATCTCAGGTGGTAGAGAGAAGAACTGAGTCACCTTTACACAGTGTTAGAACAGCTGCAAGTAGAACAAAATCTGTAGGGGTTTTTTTTTTTGCTAGCTGCACCTGTAGCTTTTCCACTGTTCACACACCTGGTTTCCATTGAATGATCATTTCCACATGTGAGCTTCTTACTGGGGTTTTTTGATCTTTATTTGTGTTTTTTTTTTAAGTACTTGTACCAATTCAAAAAAGGCTGAATCACCCATATTAAACCTGAACTCTGTAATTTCCAACTTTCAGTGACACCTGTTGATTAGCACACAAACATTTAGATGTGTAACTTACAATATAGTACTGTTCTATATTATGTCATTCAAATAGATTTATAAGTTGCATGTGATTAATAATTATGTGTTTGATATGATATTGTACCTTTTGTGTGAATGTGTGGTATTTTGTGTTTTCACACTTTCCTACTACATGCTAAATATCCCTTTTGTATAATAAAAGTGAATCAAAGAGAACTAAGCTGAGATTAAAAGCAGGATGAGGTCATTGAACTGTCAGGCAATATTGCATAATCTTCATTCTCTTCATCCTCTTTTGTACTCTCACATCAGTGATTTGTTTATACACTGATAGAAATGTGCAGTACCTGAAGCATCACGTTTATTCAATAATATCTGCCCATGTCTGTCCTTTAGTGTTATTATGCTAACTTTAAAGCTGCTGTTAGTTATCTGATATAATACTCCCAGGACACTGGGTTTCTAAAAAAGCACTAAAGTGTATTTATTACTGAGGTACAGTATTTGTTCAAATACAATTTATGCCAGTGTTTGTTTACATTGACGCAATGTAACACTACTGTCCAGGCCTATTGTGCTCTATTGATGATTGTTTTTAATAAAATATCATTTTTGTCATTTTTCACAGTTTTTTTTTTAAATGGTAAGAAGGTGGTTTAAAATCTATAACCAGAAAATATTGTGGTATTTTTACTAACTAAATTTCTATTAACTGATCAATACATAATACTTTTCTGTGCTTTCCTGACCTACAGTAGTTAACGATCTGTGATTGTGGCATTGAACACTTCTATTTTTGTGGACTGATACTTGATTAGGTGCTGACGTCATAATACAATTTTTATTGTAACTGATTACTTTTTACGGTTTGTTTTTGTCTAGCTACATCTCAGTTTTGTTTTACAACCCTTTGGAGATGGGAGCCTGGTATTGACAGGCTCTGATATCGACAGTCACGGCCTTCTTGATCAGACCATAATCTAAGCTAAACATAAAAGGTGACTAAACGTGCATGAGAGTCATACATTGGAAGAATCAGTGTGGTATGCAGGCCATCTCCTATGCTGAGATGCCATGTCAAGTGGTTGTTGAGAGCAATGGTCATAACCATAACCATATTCTTCAGGAAAGCCATTCTGCTACACTACAGCTATATATACTGTATATATGTACTGTGCACTTGTACCAATGTAATCGGCAACAGTGTTATTTTAATTTCTAGCTCTCTACTCCAACATATTTAATTTGGAAAAAAAAACTATTAGGTTAACATGGTAACTTTCAACTTTAATTGATGATGTTTACGTTCACATCAGATAAACAGTGAAGCACAGGACAACATGTGCTTGGAGAAAAAGTTTAGTCATATTTATTTTGGGCTGCATATACTTTGCAATCAGTGTTCAGTTCTGTCTAGTTTCTGAACATCTGTTAAAATGATATATTAACTGATAATAAATGTCTGATTTAATTCCAGTAGAATGAATGATGTGCTCCACAGGGACACCTGAGCGTAGACATTGCCATCCATCCATGCCACTTTTAGAGCTTTACAGACCAATGACATGAAAATATTGATGTGACAATCAAGCTGCAAGTTTGAAGTAAAGTTTTCTGTCCTTCTCTTACCTTTTATTTCTACCTGTCCTCCCCCAGGTTGCAGAAGTAAAAGGAGGTATCTTCTCTCCCAGTATCCCTGTTAACCAAACTGAGGCATTCTTTGCATCTGCCACCACAGATGTTCCTTCTTTGTGTTACTGTAATACTGGAAAAAAACACTCCATCATCATCAGCAAAAGACACAGAGCCCCTTTGAATTTCCTCATCCTTGCTTGATCTCTTGTCTCTCTTCTTCAGGAACTGTTGCAAGTACAGAAGAAATGCAGTTCTGACCAGACTGAATCCCACCAGAACCTTGATCCAAACTGCGGCTGCTCAGACAGTGCTGGACTTGCAAAACAGGTGTGAAACATTTAACATGGGCTATCCTAGTAAAAATTCAGGTTTTTGTATCTCCATCTTCTTAGGCAATTTCTTCAACTGGTCTTCTGCTCATCTCTCATGTTCACTACCATGAAGTCTATCCTTCACATTTACCATAAAACTGTACAATACTCCCTCACTGCTTTTTAACAGAACATCTCTCTCTATCAATCTTTTGCAATCTGATCCAGTTGGATTGCTGTTCTCTCTCTCTCTCTCTATCTCTCTCTTTCTCGCTCGCACACTCTCCCTCTGACTATTTCTTGCTCACTCTCTCCCTCCCTCCTGTGGTGTCACAGAAGCTGCCATTTGCAGCCTCACTCCATCCCTCCCTCTCTCTCTTTTCTCCTCCCATCCTTTCTTTTTCACTCTTGTTGTCTTTCTCCCTCCCTCCCACATCATGGCACTACCAGTTGATAGCAACTTGATGTACAGACATATCATTCAGAAAACAGGAGCATACAATCCACCATTGTATTTGATCACATGTTAATCAAAAGTAAATAGAAGTGGCATTATGAAGATGAAAGGCTTGCACAAAAACTTCCCACATAAAATTAACAACCCAGAGTTTGCTGTCTTTCTGAGCCCATCTGCTCTTCTTTCACTCTCAGATTAGTCCTGTTAACATTTACCCTCATAGTTAAGAAGTGATTCATGAGTGTTTCTTTATCTAAATTAGTTCAAACTCACTTGGCTTGTGCAGCTCAGGTGACATATTGACTGCTGACACGACAAGGGTTAATGTATCTTTTTGGCCTGTGATGGCTTAGTGTTGTAATGAAAGTCTGTGTGAGTGTATATCGATATATCATGCTGCTGGATGCTGTGTCTCAGTGCAGAGTGATGCCTTTCACACTTGTCACCAACAGCTAATCAGCCACAATTGACCCAAGGATATGTGTGTTCATGTGCATGTGTGTTTGACACTATTACACCCTCACCACACCAGGACTCCTGTGTCAGAGGAATTTAAACTGAAGTATGCCAATTGCTCTATTAGTCAGCTCTCTTGTTTGATCATAGAAAATAATTTGTTTTAGTTCTACAAGTGGTTTATAGATAAAAGTTGTCACGTTCCAGTGTGTTAGAATAATCTACTGATCATGGAGATACAGAACATTTTAGGACTAAACTTCACTAACATGTGCAATCCATTTGTTTCAGACTGGCAAAGCCTCTTTATACATATAAAAGGCAAGACCATGATCGAATGTTTGAGCTATTTACTACAGACCAAGTTAACCAATATGATATGGGTCTTCAAAAATGAACACTTTGCAAGAAAAGAATTAATGTGTGTAGCCCTGAGAGTTTTTCATTTCAGATCAAGATCATCATTAAATTAAGATAAGATATGATAAGATAAGCCTTTATTCATGCCATGCTGGAGAAAATTCAAAATGATTTGAAAGCTTACATGTCACATAATCTAGTTGACGTTGCAGTCTTAATGATATAGACTGATGCGTGTATTTTACAATTTTTTCATTGGAGCTGGTCATCCACTCCATTGATCTTTTCAGACAGTCTGCTACTTGCTGGATGCATTACAAAATTATATTTAAATAGTTCCATATAGTAGTAGTTCCCATGTTTTCTCCCTGACACACTGAGCTCACTCTTTCACTTGATAAGGTGTATAGTATAGGTCCTGAAGCACTGTATCTCTAAATGTTGGGGGCCATAGCCACACATAATGTTGGGGCACTATACCATCATGAATGGGACATACAGAACAATTTATTATTTTACTTTAGTTAGTTTTTTAGTTACCATTATTAGTTTCATATTAGGTTTTCTATGTTCTTGAGTTACAATATTTTATTTCAGTTTACAAAAAGCCAGTCATTTTCAGACTGGTTTTAATTTAGGAGCATTGTATTGAGGTGCATTGTCTATGTCGTGTCTCTGAAATATTGACTATCCCCGGGTTTTGCCTTCACTTGTTTTTGGAAGCAATCTGTAGCTTTGTCTCTGTTGCCACCACTGTTGAGTACATTACTGTTACCCTTGACAGCTTCAAAGTGTGACATTATCTTCAGAGCCAAGTGCCTGCTCCCCTTTTCTCACGTCTTTTCAGAGAGCCAGTCATCAGTCAAACGCTAAAAGAGATGACAATTAGTAAGTGGGGGGTCTGAAAGAGAGAGAGAGTGAGAAGTTTCTAAATACAGCCGTATTGGCTCAGCCCCAGCTTTATCACTAATGATTCATCAGTGCAGGAACCCTTTCTTTCTCTCTCTGTGCTCCTATTCTTTCTCCCTTGCAGCCTCTGATTTCAGACTTCTGAGAGTGATTTGCAATAGCCTGTGTGTGATCATCACCAGGCTATTGTGTTTGGCCGAGGACGTCAACTAATGGAGCACAAAGCGTCCCTTTAAAGCGCTTCGCGGTCTGTGTCTGCAACAGGTATTGTACCAGTTCCTTCATAATGTAAGGCTTGTATGCCGTGGTACTGCAAGCCTTGGGAACAGTAGATCACAAGGTTCACACATTCAGACTGTAAACCTCGTTATGTAACTGCACCATAATCACAGGTGGCAGCTCACATATCCTTTGCATGTCTATGTCTAAATGAGAGGGTTTGCCTCCCAGGGAGATGGGTAAGTGGAATTCACTGCCGCTTCCATGGCTACAGGTATAACACATTTCCACTATTTTCAGACCAATAAGAAGTGGTAGAAATGAAGCAAAGAGAGAGACACAGAGAAATAGATGAAGAGAGGGTGGCTGCTGGTCAGCTAGAGGCACTGATTATACTTAGGCTCTTGTAAACATGATTAATAGAAAATGTGTGTTGAAAAAAATAAAAATGCTGATTATAGGCAGTAGTGTAAAAAACAGACTAATATACAGCTTTGAAGTGAAGCCTGAAAAAGAAAATGGAAGTGAGAGGTGACATGCTCAGGTATTACAACAGCTACTGAGCAGATACAGTGAGGAAATAGTGAGCTCTCTCTCCTTGTGTCAGTGGTACGCAGCAAGGTGTAATTTGCATTCATCAGAAAAGGCCTAAGAATAAACTTATTACAATCTTTCTGGTGATAGTGATTGTGGCATTTCATCTTTTACAGTGATGCTTGTCTAAGACAGATGCTGCACATGAGCTCTGTTGACATATTATTGCTGACAGCTCAATCTCTGTCCATCACAATCAAGAAATATCATCTAAAGGGTTTTGACACAAAGTGAAATACATATGAAAAAGGTGCTGTGTTAGTAATGTGTGATACTGAAGTTTATTAAATCAGTTAGAACTGAAGTTAAGGATCTAAGGTTCAATTAATTAATTAGCTATTTAGGCAAAAATGAATTTAAAAGCTTTTGAAAATGGTAGATTGAAGATTAAAGATCAGAGATTTGTTGTGACTTTACAGAATGCACACTTCTAATTTATGTCACACATTTATTACACCGTATTAAAGATGGTTAAATAAATTCATATTGGTGTATTTAGTAAATTAATATTACCAGTGTTCAGCTATGCAGTCACTAAACCTTCCTCTGCCTCCTCACCTGTCATCTTAACAAATCATACTGTCTTTATGTTGTGTGGAAGCCCAGAAGAGCTATGAACTTTCACCTTCCTCCCTGCCTCTCTGCTTGGCTTGTCACTACGCACCCTAATTACATTATTCTCTGAGACTCCTGTCTGATGCAGCTATTTCAGGCTTTTTCTGTTCATTTCATTTTTGCAACTTCATTTCGTGTCAGCAGGGATTAAGAATGTGATATCATTGCACTCACACTGGCTGAAATAGTTGTGAAAGGCCATCTTGTTCTTGGGCCCAGCTGGTTGTTGTTTACCGTGGTGGTGGTGGAGCATGTATAGTGTAGGGGAGTTGATTTACTTGTCAGACTGGACGGTGGGTGCACAAAGCTCTGACTCATGTCCCGTTGAGGTAACAAAACTTTGGTTAAGGTTAGAAAAAGACTGGTTTCAGTTAGACAATAATAAATATATTGATAAACTTTGTTGATGAACTATGACGGATGTGTCCAAATTAACACCATAAAAAGACACAATCACAGGAGCCATGACTGCACGTGAGGACAGAGACCATTAATGTTTTTACATAATAAATACTACAGCTGCACTTAACATCTCTGAACATTTCTTTTCTCTGCCTCTCTCCGGTTGGCTAGTGCTACTCTGAGTCCACGAACTGGACAATGAATAATAGTAACATCTCTCTTACCTTAAGTAAATATAGGCAGTGTTTTTGATTTTCTTGCAGGTGTTCATTATAATTGTAAATGAAGACACATCAAACATACAACAGTCAGTAAAAAAGAAAAACAGATCTAAATTTATGCTCAAATTATGTAAAACAGGAATGATATCACCATAGAGAAACGTGACGTTTTTAATATCATTTGTGAAACTAACACATTTAAACATTGTTTCCTTTTTTTACTTCTCTTTTTTGTTATGTATTATTATCTTTTCATCCCTCATGCTTCAGGAGTTCCCTGCTTACAATGCAAATAGTAAAGTTTGTTCTAGAAAAGGACAAAAGATACTTAATAAAAGCTGAAATGTGTATTTGCATTTAGTTTTTTTCTGTATGCGTGGATGATGTTAGAAATCCATGTGGGTGTTTATTATGATAAGTAATGAATATGTATTTGTTAGGTTTGCACGTTTAGATGTAATTATCAGATCAAATCACACAATTGTTTCTTGTTGAATATACTTAAATATTCTTTATTGTATAATGAGGCCTTTAAATGCCTGTTGTTTAGTTGAGTTAAGTTTTTTCTTTTAAGATTGGCTACACTTCAACAAGTCAAGTCAAAAAAATCTTTTCAGGTGTGTGACACTGTGGTCATGAGTGACACAGTGTGTGTATGACGGCACCCTAAGGCCTATACACACTTAGAAACTTAATTCAACCTATTTTCAACCACTAAAAACAAATACAAATGCACTTTTCCACTTAATGTCGCCACTCAGCACAACTCAGAAGCTTTAATTGTATTATTATGTTGGTATAGATAGATTTAAGAGTTTTGTTCTTCAGTAAAAAAAAATTTGAATAGTACCCTGCCAGTCATTTTGGCTATTGGTTTTAAATTTGGGAGTCAGTGTAAAACATTTTGTTTACTTTCGGATGTCAAAATCATTGGCTGTGTGGTAGAAAAAGGTTTCCATGCAAACTGAAACCTTCATGTACAGTGCTGTTTGCCCAAAACTTGAATCCTAGCTTTGCAGTTTCATTATCTAATGTACTGTGGTGCACAATGTGGGGGGCAATGGCACTTGTCTGCGGTTCATCATGTCTTCACTTTGACAGCGCAGTGAGAAAGGCTCCTGTCTGTCTTTCCACTGATACGCTGGGGGTGAGAAAACTAATCGGCTCAGGATTCAGTGTCCTCACAGCCACCTCTCCCTCTGCTGACCCGACCTCTGCCTCTGGCAAAATGACAGACCATTCCTGTCGTGATCAACCACTATCACCCCCTTCAGCTAAATGTTAGTACTAAATGAGTTTGGATGGAGATATGGCCACACACCTGATGTTCCGGTTGTCCCCCCTCTTTTCTGTGTGTGTGCCACTGTGTCTTGGCAACTTCATTATAACAGATGTTGTCACTCATGACACAAATTAAACCTCTGCTGAACTGATTATGTCTCCAGGCCCTTTTGGACTCCCTCCCTGTTTCTGCAGTTGATATTCTTAGAGCAGATTTCACACTGAAAAAATAAGAAAAACACCCAGCTCATTTATTTTCTTCAGGCATGGCCACGTATATGGAGGACTGCTTTGTCACTCATCCGGTGAAAGACTAATGGAGGGTGTTATCATGATGAATACATCCTTGTCTAACAAAGAAAATAAGTTAGTGCACATACAAACAGGACATGAAATCCTTGGTTAACTGTTTTATATTCTTTAAAGTTTTAATAACACCTACATTTCTTGCAAATTAGCTTACTTTAAGTGGCAGAACCAGGACAGTAAGAGCAGTTAAGAATTCACATCGACTAACCTTATCAGAGCTACTGTATATGTTCCCTCCTTCCTCTGTTCCTCTAACCTTGATGCGAATGCCGCAATGTGATTGGACAGTTCCTGTTGAGCCCTCAGATTTAGTCCCAAGTTGGTTAATCAGGACAATAGGCAAGACTAAGTGAAACCAGGCCAAGATCTTGTCATGTAGAGCAGAGAAGTGAGAACAAGCACGACAACTTTATGCCACTTTCTAATTGTCTGTCTCATTGTCCGTTACATAAATCAGACGTTAATTAAAACCTGCATTCGTGTTGTCTGAAGCCATCAAAGTAGAATATTCCATGTACTTGTTTTTTCTGTGTGGGTGTGTGTACATCTGTGTTAGAACTTGTCGTGTTGTTCTGTACTTTGTTTATGGTTGCATGTATGTGCAGACAGGAGAGTGTGCACATAGAGCTATTTGTAGCAGGTCTGGCTCCCTGGGAACCCATCCTCCATCTGTCGATCCACACAGCAGAGCCCAGTGAAGTCCTAATTTTACCCTAAATTTACCAGCAGCTGACCCTTTTTCTCAGTGGCATCATAGACCCCATTATTTCCAAGCATCACTCTCTAATACTTGCTCGCACACTAACTGATTATCTCTTTCCCTGTTCCTCTTTCTCTTTCGCTGTGACATACACACTCAGAAAGACCTATCTTTACTCTCTGTATGGTCTTTCACACACTCAGGCACAGTCACTGTCACTCCTACACACACTCATCTGTAATGTCACTAGAATAGATACAAGACAGAAACAGCAGATTTATACTAAATAGAGCATTTGGAAGTTGGAGATATAATCACATGCTTTAAATGCCACGCAATACTGAAGATTGCACAAAGATTCAGAAGTGTGTTACGGTATGACTGGTGTGTTAAGATGCAGAAAAATAGGCCTGTGGCCTTGGAAAAATGAATTAACCAGTGGGGCATATGGTGGTTTTCTTCAGGCATATGGTGGGATGCCACTTGCCCCTTTAGCTTGGGGCCTTTTTGAAGAAAGCAACAAGATGCCATTCATAAGACTGGGTTTAGAAGCTTTACTTTACACATCAGAGCTGGAGTAAAGAGGACATGCCAACACCATGTATTGCATTTATTTAAAGGACAAGAGGTTTTACAACATTCAAGCCTTTTACTTGAAAGGAACTTAGCTAGCTTATATTATGCTATGACATGAAAGTAAAACTTGAAGAGACATGCAAATTGCTTGCTTGTATTTTTGACAGGATTTCTGTTTGCTATTTGTTGTTTATATTTCATTATCTGACATTATTGCCTGCAAATGCAATTCCTTTTGTTAGCAGTCTCAATAGCCTCAGATGTCAGAGATGTCAGAATATTTTTTTTTAACAAATCAATCTAAAACCAAATCATAAGGCATAAAAATTTGTGGCATCAAGACACAGAATATGTGATTTGGAATTTATTAAATAAAACTACCAATGGTTCAAATGTGTTTTATTTGAAATGAATGGCAGTTTGAGATATTGAGATATCAATATGCTTGATTGTCAGTAAAACTCAAGGAAACCTGTGCATATACATCGACAAGTCTGCATGTCTCTATAAAAATATACCCCTCTTCATGGGCCGGGTAGTATCATTTGTTCACAGCACTGGCGTTTTCCAGGTTGGGCCCAGTGTTGCGAGGCAGCAGAGAGCAAGGTCATAGCGGTGCTGTTGCGTCAGCTATATTCTCCACTGAGGCTTTACACTAATTCACTGTATCCGATCCCGCAGCAAGGCGCTCAATGGCCCCGCTCACTGGCTCCAAAGGCCAAACATTTCTCCCATTGTTCCCTTAAGAGAGGCCGGATTTAAAGGGATGGCTGGGAAAGAGGAGGTTGTTCAGCATATTTTTTTTGGCCCACTACTGTTTTCATGGATGAACATAGCAAGAACTTTGTCAGTTGTTTGTGAAATTCTAATAGTGAAATGGGTGAACCACGCATCTATGTGCGTGTGTATTTAGGTGTCACTGAACGAACGTAACCCAGTGGGATTCACTTTAGCTCTGTGCGAGATTAAGCTTTTTGAGTTACTGTCCCTCTTTAACAGCTCTCACTGTGGGCGTGTGGATGAGAAGTGAGAAATAGACTAAGGCTGTGTGAAATTATTAAAAGTCAGCCCTCATTTAGTTGTGGGAATCACATTGTGTTGGAGGAGAGAGGATATAAATCCAGTAGGTACATGAATTCATACCAGTCAATCATCTCAAACAACTACACTGTCTGTGCATGCTGCTTTAATTAGCATCTGAATAGTGCCTGCTAATTATAATATTTTGTCCAGTGGCTTATGCTGATTAAATGTCTACAATACCACCAGCAGTCACTCACTGTCTTTTTCTGGTTTTGAATGTAAAAATTCAGTTTTCTGTATTTCTGAATTTATGATTATTCAGTATTTTGCCAACGCACCTTGAAGATATTGATAAGTGCTCTGTCTGAGTAGAGGCTGTCCAAAAAATAAATAAATAAAATAGAAACTGATTAAGTCTGACCTCTGCCTAGTTGTAGACACAGCTAGATACAGCTCGCTTTTAAACAGTATGCAGTAGTTTCATATCACTGTGACATTCGAACAGATATAAAGCATCAACAGAGACAACATCTGAAAAACATTTTAGACATTGCAGAGCCTCTTATAAGCATTTACATTCAAGTGTCGATGTTTAATTAATGTTGCCATGTATGTTGTATATATTTATAGCCTTGTTGTGCCTATTGAGATTTTTTTGGATGGACTTCTCATGCTCATGGGAAGACACTTTCATTACACTGGAGACTTCGGAGATGGAGGATTCTAACTTATATAATATTTATTGTATCTAATCCTTTGGCATTAAAGCCTAAAGCTGTGTGCTCATAACATTATCCAACTCAGGAGACACTGTGATGGGGAGCTCTCATTACGGCAATGAGCCTCCTGAGTGAGGCTTCCTATCACCATTAGGTTCAGAGCCTCAGTAGCATGAAAGAAGAGGTGCAAACCCACAGTCACCACTCTTCTCTGTTACACTGATGGAGAGAGGCTTTTATTAAGTTGACAATACACACGTCAGTAAGACAGGGTTCAGAGAACACCCTCTGAGGTTTTTATCTCACCTGTAACTCTGTTTCACTCCATTTAAACTCTGTCATCCTGTTGCACACCTGAGAAATTGATCTGATTTTAATTATAGATTATTGCTTAACTGAACCACCAGCTGTTTTTATGATTTACTGGATAAATTACATTAGTTCTGAGAGCATAAATGATTTCTGTGTCTGTGTCAGAGGAATATTAAAGCAAAAAAAATAAAGGCAGTTATGCTAAATGCAACAGTAGTTCAGCTATATTTCTGTTGGTGAGTTTTACTTTTTCATTAAATAGTTCAGAAGCTGTGTAATTTGTCTTTGGGGGTGGATTCTTATGACCAATACTATAAAAAAGGCTAATAATGTTATTTCTAATGCATATCTCATTGAAAACAGCCATATGTTATAGTCACATTTAATGATAATTAAGTATCTCATTAACCTTGAAGTGAGTATTGTCTGCTAGTTATACAGTATTTTTATCTACTTCACCAATATTAGATGTTTTATTGGTTTTGGGAATCTAAAATCTTACTGTTATGCCATTGATCCTCATGACCCTGCACAGGATAATTTTCAATATAGGGAATGAATGGACGGATGTGATCATTACAGTGAGCATAGGCTTATCCTGGCTCATGTACTGTAATAGCACCTGGCCATATTAAATGGCCTGATGTCCCTGATTGTATCAGATCAGATCCACAGAAAGCTTTTCTCCAAACCTTAACATTTACAAATGAATCCTTGTCCTTCAGTTTCTGAATTTTATGTTTTTGTTGGGGGCTACTAAGCTGCAGCCAACTCCAACCAGAATTGTGCAGAAATGTCCAAACTCTGTAGGATTATTCATTTTGTTGCATCAGAGCTTCACAAGGCAATAACAGTAGAGGACAGGAAGATCCCAAGTGGTCATGCTTCATGCTCTCATTTTGGAGGAGTTATTTTATTTTTGGTTCATTTTCCACACACAAGAGCTCAAGTGGCTGTGCCAATAGCACTATACAGTAACCTCAGTGGCCTGGCCATTAATGCATGACAGATGAAGTGTGTTGCACTAGATTACTAAATTGACCTTAAAGAAAGATCTTTAACAAATTACAGTTTCTGATTTTTTTTTATGTCATTTAAATCAGTTTGTTGGACAGATCCAACAAATTTATAGTCAATTTCATATTGTGTAGAAATGATAAGGACACGTTGCATGTTATTGAATGTTTTGTGATTCTCATAGCTTTGGACTTGCTTTCCACACGGCCACTAAAACATGTCAAGAAAGACATTTGTGTCTTCGCTGTCACAATGCTGAGCTCTCAATCTTTCAGCAACTGAAAACGACTGGCCTCTGACTGTCCTCTAAGCGTCATCGCCTTTGCTGCTTTATCACTTTCAACTACTCTGTCCTCTTGGATTATGTTTCACCAGCCTGCTCTTCACCTCCACGACCCCACGCAGAGGGCTTCTGTATTTCTGGGCAAAAAACCTGCTGCTTTCCTTTAAGGCTTTATTTCTGGAAACGTTGGTATAATAGTAATGTGGAGTAATCAAATATTTAACATAGTATTTTTATGAGAAACTTCATTTATTCAAATGTTGTAGCCATTCAAGAAAGGCAGAAATTATACCTTTAGGCTGAGCTCCTCAATTATTTTTGAAGTTAAAGAGCAACTCCAACTGATTTATTCTGTGCACAGTGGGATTTAGAAGGAAAACATTAATCCATCAATCAGTCAATCCAAACCTTAATCAATCACTAAATCAATATGAAGCAGTGTCACAGCTGTCTTCCTTTGCAATCCCATGAAGTGACAGAATTGCCCACTTTGACTTTGTGCCAGCTTTTGTGACATTAAATGCTCTGTGTACCAGCTCTTTCCACAAATACACAAAATTGGAGGAATAATGCAAAATTGCAGATAGAATGTGTCACAAAAGCCTTTGACTAAGACGGGGGAGTTTCAGATGTACCCGAGGCAGTAGGAGAGCAAAGAAGAGCCAACAGTGTATGGTGCTGTCAACCCGGCTTAATGTACCGGTCGTGCTGGTGTCACAGTGAGTCTCCAAGGCGTGGCGCCAGCAGAGCAGTGGCACTCCCAGGGTGAGCAACCTTTTCCCAACAGTCATCCAGGACTGCTTTTTCTCAACTGGATGTCTTAGGAGTAGTCATTTAGTGATCTTTTTAGATTCAAACTATGTATAAAGCAATGCCAATAAGTTGTTTGGATTCAATAATTGTATTGTCATTTTGTTTTCATCATTTTTTTGTTGCAATTTCAATTTATATAATTGATTTGCCTCCTGTCAATTCTGTCTACATTATATTTTGTTGGTACATTTACCAGAGTGTCACTCAGAAACCCTTTATAACTGGTGTGAACTCACTGCATTCAGCCAAGGCTTATGTAGATGTGTAGAGCAGGTGGAGAGAGCAATTAAATGTACTGGAGTGAGAGATTTGTCAGTTGAGAAAAGCTGAACACAAAATGTGTTTTGTTTGCATTGCATCATGGTCTCATGGGGCCTCTGCTTGTACATAGTTTGGTAGCTTTAACACTTTGGTGATGGATTTCCCACTCAAAGGGTGTTGAATTCTGCAAAAACTGCTGCTCAAGACAGCTGCACTTGCTCATTTACTTTGAGACACTGACATTTATGGTTAATGTTTGTATGAACAAAATTGTGTCTACTCACTAACATGATGTCATGTTGTTTTTGTTTAGCAAGTAAAAGAAATATGAATAATCCATAGAAATTCTTAATAGATCTGCTATGTCTGTTCACAGCTTTGGACAAGACTGAAATGCTCTAGCTCAACAACCATTTGATGGATTGGATGAAAACTATTGACATTTTCATCAGGCTCAGCTGTAGTTTATTTTTGGTGTTTGGTGCTAATTAGCAAATGTTAACATGCTAAAACACTGAACTAGTAAACATGGTAAAAATTATACCTGCTAAAAATAAGCATGTTAGCATTGTCATTGTAAGCATATTACCATGCTGATGTTAGCATTTACTGTAGCTCACTCTAAAATAACATTATTATATAACCTGTGTGGTTTGACTGAAGAAGATTCAGAAAAATATCTTTCACTCAGTAAAGCTGAGTGTCTGTCTGGGTCCTCTGTATTCCTTCTGGCCTTTTCTACAGGAACCATCTAATCAACTCCTGTGTAACTGGAGCTGTGTTAAGATGATCTGCAGGAGGGGGACGACAGCTCTAATCACACAAACACGCACACAATGTAAGCTGTAACGCTCTGGCAAGAACAATTATTACTTCCGCATTGATACATTTGGTTACAATAGAGTATGGCATGTCCATAGTTGGTCGTTTCTTATTCTGCCCATTGTAAAAGGTTTATCAGCACAGTGGAGGTTTGTGTTGTCCTTTGTCAGGCCTGACGCTGTGTGTTGGTTATTGTAAATCATTTGTGTTAATATTGATTTGGAAAGACAGGAAAATATAATATATTCTATATGTAAAATTTCCATGGAAGTTGTTTCAGGCTTGTGTTCGATAAATTCTTGGCTTCATTTAGCAGCAATCAGCTATTAACAAGCTCTTCCTCTGCTGAGCAGTCAACCAATTTCACTTGACTGTCTAAGACAGATTCTTCCCAGTTTCCCTCCTTTCTTGAAATTCAAAATGGGGTGTCACTTTGTGTTTGTTCTCGTATCCTCCCTGAGGAATGATAAAGTGCCCTGTGCTTTTATAAATCTCTGCACTGCTGAGCGTGCGGCTGTCCAGTAAAGTAAATACTGTACTGTCAAAGAAGTGAGAGTCCAAAAAGTACAACAGGACTTTGAATATTTTGCAGGTTTAGTATGGGTCTCTTCTTCTCCAGCAACTACTATGGTCACGATGGGTCAAATGCCATGAGACTGCATCTCAGAATTACAGTTCTGCTTTGTATAAGTGTCAACAGGTTTGACTCAACCAACCAGGAAATAAAACAGGGAATTAGAGTGACGACAACACTGGTGAAATTCAGTAAGAGATGAAACAAGAACTAAGCAGAGAAGACCTGTTCAGGTAAACATTCCGAGTTCTCTTTCGTTCTTTTTTTTGACTGCAGATTGCCCACATTTGCCATCTGCTTTCTTGCCGCCTCTTGACGTCTTTTTATGGATTCTGGTTATCTCAGCCAGCAGCTAAATGCAGACTCAGGCAGACATCTAATTGAAATGCACGTAAAGCTCAGTGCTGTCGTTATAACACTGATGATGCTGTCTAAGAGCTATAAACAGGGCACTTCAGTTGTATTTCATATATAAATCTGAAATCTTACCTAAAAGTGTGTATGTGTTTGTTCTTGCATTGTTACCATGAGTCAGATTTTGAAATAATTCTCTCATTCATTAAGATTCACAATTTAGTCATATCATCAATATCATCAACTGAACACAGCTGCTGGACAGGATTAGTTCTCTACTTCAGCTTCTGTCCATTTCTTTCCATTGAAGCTATCTAATCTTATTACTTCTCTGATTAATTGCATTCGATGGTATTTTAGTATCTGGGTCAGCCTCATGTCCCTATGACCTGCATGGGCTGGATTTGTGAAGCTATACATTATACTAAGTAATTATTTATGACATCTAAGATAAAACACCAAAAATCCCTTTGAGTAAAACTTTAATTGTTTTTAAGAATTTAAATCATTTATTTGGTTTAAAAAATGTCTAACTGCTATTTAAACAACACAGTGACCTTCAGGAGGACATGACTTTCCAGACAGCTAAGAGGCAGTTGTAAGAGTTATGTGAAGTGACAGGACGGCTCAACACTGACCTGCCCACACAAACATCATCTAAAAAGTTTCCTCTGAGAAAATCTGCCAGTCTGTTGTGGAATTGGCTAAAAATGACAAACTTTTCAGCAATAAGTGCTTTAGTATTTGCGCCTGTAACTCACAAAAAATGGGTTTATCACAGGAGGTTATCACAGGAGGTTATCACAGGGTTTCATCCTGATGGCTGGAATACATTTGTTGTATGGAGGTTTAAGATAAAATTTCACAGATAAATGACACAAAGTATTTAGTAGACTTCACAGCATTTATTTGCTGTCATCCTGTTTCAAATAGGTTATGGTTAATGATGGACACAATTTGCATACCGTCTGTTTCTTCCCATTCACTTGTCTTTCCTTGACAGCTGAAACTCTTGATAAGTGGTTGAATATGTAGTATCTTTTTTAACACTGAATATAAATGAATCTATGTTGAGCACTATATAAATCTTACACTGCTCATTTGCACTATCTAAGACGCTCTATTTTTGTTCTATGTGTTTGTAGGTTTTATAAGCACTGTGAAACCCTGACCTTGTTTTCACACCACTACACGATAAACATGTTCTGCTTATTTCAGATATGTCACTGCTATCCCCTCCCGAAGTATAAGAATGGCAAGGATCATTCATTTGTGTTGTACAGAAAATACTAAAGACATATAAATTTTAAATCAAAAGATGCATTTGAGAAGGCAGTTCAGAATTTCAGCTTTTATTTAGTACTGTGTACACCTCAATGTGTTAAACAACATAGCACCTTTTGCATTAGATGATTTTAAAAACAAAAAGTACTGGAATATGTGACTGACCTTAGTTTCTTGTTACACAGGGGTATCCTGTGATATTGATTGGTCAACCAATAACCAGGGAGCTCTAAATGACTTTTAGTTTTAGCCTTGAATTTTCTCTGTAAAGACTACTATTAAAAAAGAATAAATCAACCTGTAGGCCAGAGAGAAGCATTGTCAGAGCTGTGAAGAAATGACTCTTCAACATATATATCATATATCACCAACAACCTCCACACAGCAGGGGTGAAGGTATCATAATCACATTTTTGTAGAACACATGAGCAGTAATATAGAGGCCAAACCACAAGACCTCTTTAACACTAAGAATTGGAAAGCCAGTTGGATTTGCTGAAAAGTACAGAAATAAATGTTGAACATGAAGGTTTTATGACGAGACCAAGATCACTCCTTACCAAAGTGATTGAATAGTGATTGATAGAGGTGTACAGAAACTATTTGTCTGCTAATTTATAGAGAAGTACATCTGAAGTTGTGGGGAGGAGCTTCATTGTGTAGTAAGACAATGATTTGAAACATGTTGCCAACTCAACATAGGACCTCATCAGAGGGAATAAGTGGAAGGTTTTAGACTGGCCGAGGCAATCAAGGCCTTGCATTTCACCTGCTGAAGAGCAATTTAAAGGGGGAAACTGCAGCTGCAGTAAAAACTGGAAAAGCATATAAAAGAAACCAAGATTTTGGTGGCATCAGTGAGTCATAGGCTGGATGCAGTTACCACAAACAAGGGATTTGCAACCAAATATTAAGATTTTATTCAATTTAATTTACCTTAAAACTGTTGCACTGCTTGTGCTCACTTAAAATTTGGGTCATCTGATACAAAATGTGTTAAATCATTGGTCTCATATCCAAGTGTAGTCAGTGTACAGCAAAAACAAATGAATTAGCCTTGATGTTCCAATACGTTTTGAGGAGACTGTCTACGATGAAGTTAATCTACACAAAATAACATAGGTGTAATGAAGATGCATCTGATTATGATACAAATGTCGAGCAGTAAAATGTCAGTCTTCCTACTCATAGTGAGTGTTTTCTCAACCACGCTCTCTTTGTCTGCTCTCACAGTTCTGTGCAATCACTCTCAAAATGAATCATATCCACTCCGAGTGCATTGTTTCTGACCAGGTTACCTGCTGCACCAGCACTGGTCCTATACAAACCTAAACCCTGGCTAAACCCTATCTCAGTTGCCCTCTTCTCCATTATCTGGTTGTAATGGATTAATCCACAAGAAAAGCAACAAACAAATGAGACTCCTGTTTCTCTCTGAACATGCACAAATGAAAGCTTTTGTATGCATGATATAATACCCAAAAAGACAAAGTTAACAAGCCAAAGATGTGTTTTTTGCATCAATATCTAACTCTTCCTCCATGCTTGGATCCAGTAGAAGGTATTGTTGATGAGGTAATGAAAATTCTTTAAGGATGTATTGCAAATTATGACATAACTGATACTTAATTATAATTATAAACCCAATTATTCTAAAATTAATTTGTGTTTTGAGCCACAGATGATTTATTGTTAGCATTTACCATCTACCCAACTCCCTTAAAGCTTCGCTCCATTTTTTCTGTATTGAAATGCTAATATTACAGATAATCTAGCAACAAGTATTTATATACCTTCTAAAATTAGAAGAGCACCTCATTACCGTATCCCTCATAAAAAGGCATATGTAAAAGTATGTGCAGAAGATCACACTTCAAGACCTGTGATTATTAATTTTCACTTTCAGACACTCCTTGACACCTGTGAGGAGGAAGCATGGTGGGTTAGGAGTAGTACTGAGCATGGCTGACATTAATTTGTGTACATGTAGGAATGCATGCATGTACTAGTCTGAATGTTTATACCTGTTTTATGCCAGATAGAGTTAACAGTCTATGCATCTGTATTTGTGTGTGTGTTGTGCTTTTCATTTCACATTGTGGATCCTGATGGAGCTTGGTCTCTTTACTCACTGAAGGAGATTCCTCTCTCTGGTTACCACAATAAGCATGCAACACTGATCTCCTGAAACCCAGCACCTACAGTCACCTACAACCAGTCAGCCTCATTTGTCACTTTCACCACATGGCTGTACACTTAGATTCACTGTACACTCTACTACATATACGTATACATACATAATCAAACAGCGTCTCACGTTGCTTGAAGCTGTTCCCACCCACTGTATTTTTCCACCAATTACAACGAGGAAGGTTGTGTTTCCTGTCATGGCTGCCAATGGTCATGCTCTCCTTGCATCCCTGCAGCTTGCTGTCTGGCAGGCTAACCCTTTTTCCATTTTTACCTGATGAGACTTGTGCTGGCTGAGCCTTTCAGTGGAGCCATCTCCTCACTTTCACTGTACAGTGCTCAGACACTCCACCTGCCCCAAATCCCCACACTGCCACCCCCCACCCCCCACCCGAGAAGCCACAACTGCGCTCCATCCAGCAAAGATGTAAACTAAGCTAGCACAACACCATCTCACCCTCCTTCATTATTCATCTGCCCTCTTTAATGAGTTTTCCATCCACCTTTATGCATCTGTTACAGTTACAAGAAACAATTATTGTGTTTAATCACTTTAATTTCATTTCATCAAAGTGTTACTTCATACTAATCTATCTTCCAAGTGCTTCCCAATATGTACAGGGGCAAGAATGATTGGGGAAGAAGTACGTAATAGAATGAAAAATGCAAAACGGGCGTAGATTTTTCAGCGCATAGGGTGCCCTAAAAACAACAACAGCAACAGCACAACATAAAGTATAGCACTGAAACTGATATGTCTTTCATCATCTACATTACCTCTAAAAACAAATTTTATGCAGCTACCAGCTGTGTAGAAGCGCAACATTTCAAGTAGTATGATCGAATCTTGAAGATATTAATTTGTTAATAATCCTCCTCTGTTTCCCTCTTTTCCTTTTACACTAAAGAGTTGTCTAAGCTTTCACTGTCATGCCAGGCCAAAATATCGTGTGTCAGTCACACAGATAATATGTTTGTTTACATACCATGATCATGAAAAGGAGGCCAGCTAAATATTTGATGGCTTCTTCGAATTACCTAGGAACAGCCGCCCTGTGGCCCAACACTAGAGTCAGACCTCAGCACGTCCAGTCATTGTTAAACACCTCTACAAAGCGCTGGCTCACATTTGTGGGCACACTCTGGTTGGCAAATAACATAAAGCACTCTCAGGCTTCGTGTTCTCTCTGCTCCCTGTATTGGACAGAATAATGACTCTCAGCAACTAGTGGTCCTTAGTGTACCAAGTATAAACTCATTCAGTTCTGCTACAGTGTGTCAGGTAAAAAAAAAAAGGATCCCAGAGGATGAATGTCTGACAGTTTTTACTAATTTCGCTTTAAAAATGTAGAATAAGCTTGATGTCTTGGATGCTCAGTCTTGTTCATCATGAGTTACTCATCACCCAAACTCCTTTGACCTCACTTTGACCCCTGCCACACTTTCATACGCTTCACACACTTTCCATCTATGGTCCCAGTGGACAGGACTTAACCAAGGACACATCAACACTTGTGTGCGCTCTCCATAGCCGCTACACTACTCGAGTCGACCCACACCCACCTCAGTGTCCTCCTCTAAACTCAGAGTAGCTGCTTTGTGAACTGAGACAATGTGAAACGTATAGTACAAACAAAAGCAGAGAGAAAGACAAAGACAAAGTGGGATGGGAGTGAACAAGAGAGCTGGAGATGAGCGAAATGTCTGAGGCAACACGTAAGTGCAATTAAGCGCTTAGTCATGAAAGAACATCTTATCTATTTATTGCTTACATTGTGTTGCTCCAAATATAACACTTAAAATGAAAATCTCAAATTATTGCCCAATATTATTTGTTGTTTGCCACTTTACAGCAATCACTGCCCTTTATAAACACACATTTAAAAAAAAAGTTCTTAATTTTACCCCACAGATAACGCTGACAAATTATTTTTGCATAGAAAACTCTAAAGAACCTAATCATTTCAATTTCATTTCATCAAAGTATTACTTTGTGCTAATCTATCTTTTATCCTGCATTAAGTGCTTCCCTATGTGTAAAGAAGAAGAGTGGGGAAGGAGTAAATAGCTGAACAGAAAATACAAAACAGGGGTATACTTTTTTGGTTAGTGTGTGCAGAAATAGTGATGTTTTTAATGGCGAAATTATGCAAAAGAAGCCATAAGGTGTAGAGTACATACAGTATATTGTGTTGCACTGACTCCACAATATAGGCTGTGTTTCATCTGTGCCTTAAGATATAGAAATATCTAAAAGAAATGTTCCAGTCACAGAAGAATCTCACAATGCATTCACATGTATTCACTTGTTAGAAGCTTCGGAAAATGTTTGATTGCCTTTTAAATGAACTCTGATGAGGATGATTGGTCATATTTGAATCTCTGGAGTACTAATATAATCATCCATCCATCCGTCCATCTATTATCTTAACCACTTGTTCTCTTAAGGCCTGTGGGGATGCTGGACACTGTGGACAGGTCTAATATAATCAAGAACTTATAATTATTTAAATCAAATTCACAACAAAGTGTTACAGTTACACTTTTTATATTTGAAAACATGGACAATATACAGTGCATATACCTGTAATACACCAGTAACAACTGAAACAATATGGCTGTTTGATTGGGAAGTAATTGGGACTCCTATAAAACAGAAAAGACCTGAATTCAGTAGTTTTCAGTAATACAGTAGATGACAAACTATTACAGTAGTGCTATTATTTACCTTATTTTGTGTGTTTTGACTGCACTGTAAAGTAAAAACAAGCTTGATATATATTTAATGATGGTTCAAGTGTTGTCAGGGTGACCAAGGACAATGTGATCTGCAGCAAAGCATTAAGGCAAGTTGACTAGGTAAGACGAGGAGATGGATTTCCCATTTACGAGTGTCTAATTACCTTATCATAGCTCCTTAAGTACATTACTGTCTAACTCCTGCATTATTCTTTATCCTATCCTTTTTCCTTTTTTCCTTCTCCCTCTGTTTCTTACACCATATTTCCTCCAGGGTCTCTCCGAAACCCCTAAATAATGCACGCGGAGTGAAGGGCTTAAAGGGGCTGTATGATGGATCACTCTTCTTTTTCTGGAGCTGTTGTACTCTTCTTGCACTGAAAGTTATTTATCATTTCCATAATGACACTGCTCTCAGGTGAATCTCTAAATATCTATATTTACACCAGACAGCCTTTACACAAAAACACTTTTTTTCCATGATCCAGTTTTTAGTTTATGACATCACAGCAAAAATGGGACACACGCTTGCTTTGAGACTTTTTATGTTGAAAGCTTGTTTACAGACAGTGAAGTCAACCATTTCCCTGTTATAGCGTTTATTCACAGTCGTATAATTTTTGAAAGGACATTCTTAGAGAAATTCTGTCTGTAATGGGTTATAGTGAAAATGTGGAAAACTATTTTACATCATTTTTTTTCTAAAATGTCATCAAGAGGGACATCAAGTACAAAGGCATTGTGGTGGCTAGCATACTGAACCAAAGATAAATATGAACAACAAGAGTAGTTTTCATTCATATGCATATTTTTTTATCATCCACCATAAAAGCAACAAAGCAACAGTGTTCACTGTTGGACACATTGTCCACCTTGTCTGCGATAGTGCTGCCAATTAAGTGTATTCAAACAGTCTGATCACCGTTGATGACGTGTTTCATGGCATTTTTCTAATTGTATTTTCTTGTATATTAGTAATAGCATGAGCAGCTGGTTCACAGTTCATGACCATTCAAATAAATGGCAGGTTTCCTTACAGTATTTAACAACCACCCACCACCTGCGCTGTAAACAGCCTTTCACCTATTTTCCCATTGTGTGGAAAGTTATGTACGGTATACTGATAAGACTAAGGATGTAAAGCGCTGTGATCTGTACATGAGCACAGTGGTGTTCTGAGGTAAGTGCTAACATCATCATGCTAACGTGCTCATTATGACTTTGGGTTGGACTGGACAAATTGGTGTTTTCACCTGATGGTGTAAAATCGTGGGAAATCAAGGCACTAACATTTTCCAGAAGCCATGAGGGGACCATTGCTGTTCGTACAAACTTTCATGGCAATCAATCAGGTAGTTAAAGTGTTTTAGTCTAAACCAAAGTGGTGGACCAGCTGTTGATGCCGTCCTTTGAGGCATGGCTAAAAAATGGTGAAGTCAGGAAGATGCTATAATGCTGAATGACATCCAGCAGGTGTAGTAATCTGTTTGCACTGTTTGCATCTACACTGTAATGTGTTTGGACATATGCACCAGCCCAGTAGAATTGTGTAAATGAATGAAGTATCGTCCCAGTAAGAATGACTTTGAAAAACAGAGGAGTCATTGTTAAACATGAATGCATAGAGTGAGTCACTTTCTGGCATTAATGTTAAAACAGTCCGCTGCTGCTGCTGCTGCTGCTGCTCCCCCATCAGTGGTCAATTATAGCGAGGACAATCATTTATCACTGAGGTAATGTAGTCTCCAGTGAGAGAAAAGAGAGCACTGCAACAACGGTATTTGCTGTGCATAAAACAGTTATTTAAATGGTGAGTGTGACACAGTCCTCGGTGAACCAAGCAGAAGATACCTTTATGTGGAGAGGTGGAAGTAAATAATATTTGTTGCTGTGCCTTTAGGTTAAATGTTGCATTTGTGGTTCACTGGCTAATTGTTTTTGCTCCTGATAAAGAGCCATCTTTTTTATATAGAGCATCATATTTGTGTCACATGCAACGTCACCTGAAAGATATAGTCACAGATACCTCAAATGCCTGTGTCCTGCTGACACTGGTGGAGTTTGGTCATGTTTGTGTGGAGTGAACTCACTGAACTGTAATGTACATTGTAACGGTTCAGTACTAAACATGGTGTGACCCCTGCTGGCTAAAGAATATAGAGACTGTTTTGAACCTTTTCTAACCTGTGTTAAATGTTCGCTCTCACTCTCTCATATCACAAACTTGATTGTTTATTGGCCGTTCCCAAGGTTTCAATGTGCAATAAACCTGTTTATCAGTCCATCACTCAGTCATTCAGACAATTTGTCAAGGAGATCTTGTCTAGGATGCCTAGAATTAGTCATGACTGTCTCTCTACAGCCATGGACAGATTATGAGAAAATGGGCCCCTGGTCACAAACAGGATGCCCCCTCCATCCTTGCTGTTTGGTCATTTTGGGTTTGTTGATAATCATTTTACATCTCTTTTAAATCTTTTTGGGTCT
Source organism: Sandelia bainsii (assembly GCA_032362345.1). NCBI lineage: Eukaryota > Metazoa > Chordata > Actinopteri > Anabantiformes > Anabantidae > Sandelia > Sandelia bainsii. Next base: position 7,814,990 of record JAUMHL010000012.1, read on the forward strand.
GCTTTTTGTGGTTGATGCATCTCTTTGTAGTGTGTGGTAATTGTGATTGTGTCATTCAACTGAACTGAACTCATCTGAAATATGAACAGTAACGTCAGAGGCTCTGGTCCATGGGCCCACCAACCTCTCAGGTCCCTGGGCATGTGGCTGACAGGCCTAGTCAGTAATCCATCCATGAGTAGACTACTTTTTGTGGACAACCTAGTTTTACTAATGATGTTTTGTGATGTTGTTGCAAGCACAAAGACTTCGCAATGTGTATCTTTGTCTGCCTGTTTATCACTCAGGGGATTACTTTACAGACAGTCTCCCTTAAGGATTGTTTTGCAAACTTAATTTTTTTGCCTGTTACTCATTAGTTCAAGTTTCACTGTTCTGTAATTGCATGATTAAAACAGGAGCCATTGTAATTGTGAAGAAACTGACTAGTATTTTTTAATTTCATGTTCCCTTTCCTCTTTAACACAATCAGTGTATTTTCTGTCCCTATATTTGTTATTTCCAAACTGTTGGTTTACCTCCAGCAGTGGAAGGGCAGGCTACCACCTGCAGTATAAACAGTAGGACGTTAGTTCCATGTTTAACCAAGGCCATTTAATTCCACCAGGACTGTACATTTCTGGAGACACCGCACTCTGACGCCTGAGGCAGGAGTCCTCAGGCGCATCCTCAGGTGCATCAGCCACCTAATAAAACATGCACACTTCCCTTCACCCTGTTCACTGGGCTCCATCATGTGGCAGCATCCAGGACACACTGGAGGACAAATAAAGTGACCTGAAAAGTTTCAAGAAGAGACTAGAGCATGTTTGTCAAGGTGACTCGGTCAAGACAGTGACATTTAAACAATATCTGTGAAGATTCTCAGTCATCCAGGTCATGGTTATCTCAAAAAAACGTTTTTTTTAATGGCAACTGGACTTGTT
>JAUMHL010000012.1:7816015-7845165 GCA_032362345.1 Sandelia bainsii
TCTGGAATGGAAGGGTGAAACGTAGTCAAGGAACTAAAACAAGTCCAGTTGCCATTAAAAAAAACGTTTTTTTGAGACATTTAAACAATCTAATAAATCTACATCATGATTTCTGGGGTGTGACATACGGCACTGTCTCACCAGAGAACAACATTGAATTTTAAATGTGTGCACTGAGATTATCAACAGTGTTTTCTGGGCCACATTTTTTATTTTCCAGTGTCTGCTGAAAAGTGGGGCAGAACATATACACATAAAATATACTTTGGTCCTCACAGAATACAGCAGCTATAGTGGACATTTCAAGTACATTTGGATTGTACCTATTTGACTGAAATGTACTGCATTGTTGAGGCCTGTTATTCATGCATGGTTTGATCTAAAAATTTTGTTACTTGAGTGCTTGATCCACCAAACTTCTAATTACTGGTGATTTTTTATTAATTACCAATTTAGGGAACAAATTACATATAAGAATGGCATCTGTATTGTAGCTTACTCTTGTTAAGAAAATTATTAAATATTTTCATTTTTACTGCCTATGCTGCAATATTAATCAGTTTTCTTTCAATTGAAATTAATATGTTTTAGAGCAGGAGGAAGAATTTGTGCCAACATAAAATATACATCCATACTTTTGTAATACTAGTGCACTTTCATGTTGGGCATTAGATGAAACATCATGATCATGATTGATTGATTTGATCAAAGGCGTTTTTCTTAAAGGAATATTTACATAAATGTACAGGGGCCTATAATCAGCAAACATTAGTAATGTCTTGCAATTGCATGTTATGTTTGCTAGTGCAAGTTTATTAATTTAAAAGAATAACTGATTGTTAGAAAACACATTTGCAATGATGGTAACAATGATGGTAACACAGCTGAAGACATGTATCTCTCCATGAAAAACATGGCACATCATTTCTGTGCGAGTCCAAATTTGGTAGTTTACATTAATTCTTAATGTCAATTCATAAATTAACTCTTTTCTTTGTTTTGTAATAGTTTATTTACTTGCTAATAAATCAATGTTGAAATTAATGTGTTTAACACAATAAAAAAAACTACTTTTATTTCTCTCTCTGACACTATTTTACACTAATGTTTGACAGTTTGGGGTCACTTAGATATGTCCTTGTTTTCCATGTTTTTAAAATCCCACTTAAAAACCCCATGTATGTTTCAACGGAAAACGAGGAAATTGACTGACTGAAATTTCTAAGTGACCACAAACTTTTGAACGGCAGCGTCTAAAGAAAAAATGAAAAGTCAGTATAGTTATTACAACATTTTTTACCACAAAAGAATAAATCAAATACAACTTGATCTTATATTACAGGCCACCACAACTTCCTGAGAGGAACAGCAGCTGACACTCCTCAGCTATGTAAGAACTCATGTTTATACAGTTCTCAGTAAAAAATTACAAAGAAAAATGACTTTTCCACGACGTCAGGTGTTCTTCTGTCAGAGCTAGAAACATGTCATCCTGTGAGATCAGCCTGCGACTGCACTCGAGTTTGCTGTCCTTGGCAACTTGAACTCTGAAGATTGGGGATACTGAGCATCAGGTCTCATCATGTGACTGCAAGTAAATTGGCTTGGCCTGCTTCCTCAGGCGCTGCTGTGCTCGCAGCCTCCTGCCCTTCTGAGTTGCCAGTCCCATTGGTGGTAGGTAGGTCTACAGAAACATTCAGAGAACAAAGTAAATGAAAGCATTTCTAAACACAAGAATAACATACACAAACAGACATTAATATTTTCTTGGTTAATTGTAACTTACCGCTCTTGGAAATGGGTTCCTGTAATGTAGCCCTGTTAAGACAATAATAATGTTTGCAGGATTTGTCAACAAAATACAAAACCATTCAAAGCAAATCCCACATTCCCACATGGCCCTAACAAAAGTATCTGATTCCTTTGGTATATAGATGATTTCTGAGGTTTAAATTTGTCTCTGCCTTGGCAAATGTACTCCTTTGAAGCTTTAGCTGGGATATCCCTCAGGTCAAGTTATAAAAACAGGAAGTAAAAAAGAATGCATGTAAAATTGCCGGTTTGTTTTATGCCTAAAAATTAAGAAACCTCTTTAAATCACAAAAAGAAAACAACAATTAAGCATGCAAGAAGAAAAAATTAGATGCTATTAGCACCTGTCTTTACAGTAGATCTGAATTTCACTAAAATGATGACAATATGAACCCTGCTCATGCTGATGACTCTGCATCTTCATGCTGTGTTTATGCATCTGCTAATAGGTTATCTTTAATTTATCCAATCTAGTCTTGATAAGCCTTTGGGAGACTTAACAAAGGCAAAACATGTAAAAACATCCTAAAATTTTCATTTGATAAATAAAAAAAACATGAAAATATCAAAATAATGCTACTTTAACTTGTTATTGTGGAATTTTATTTCCACAGAATAAAGCTGCAGTAAGTCTAAAGTCATGTATGGAACTCCAACCCTACCGATTTCTATCCTTGCCTCACATTCTTCTATACACCTCTTTATTGACTCTTGATCTGTGAGCTGCAAAGAAACACACAGAAGAAAAGAGTTAGTTATGTAAACTGTTATACAACTACTTTAATTAATTTATTCTGTATTGTGTTTCACACCTGCTGGTTTTGTCTGAACAGAGTTTGGGCCTCCTGACGTATGTACTTTCTCTCAGTCTCTGTGTCACTTGTAACTCCACTCTGTGCCTGCCAGGTTCGAGCAATGCGAAACACCCGCATGTACAGAGACAACACTTTCCCGCGAGTGGAGGCCGTCATCTGGGACAAAAACTGACAAAACAGCAGACGCCTGCTCAGTAGAGGGAATTAAGTTTGAGAACATCACAAATCCCAGTAATACTAATGTACTGTCTGTTTCTTCTGCTCATCTTCTGCTAACAGATATTCTGTATCTGTGTCACAGTTAATGTATGGATTGGATACAGCAAAACTTTGTTTAGGTATGTCTGTGAAGATTCTCAGTCATCAAGGTCATGGTTACCCCAAACGTGCTGTTAGCAACAATAGCTTTAAGTTCTTGTAGATGGTTCACCTCTCGTGTGAAAGGCTTCATCAGTTCTGCTGCAGTAGCAAGTTTATAACTATGGAGTCATTAAGTCGTTCGTACTCTGATGGTCGCTCGTGGGTTGTTGTTCCACCTGGTATCCATGTGTGTTGTTGGGACCACCTGAAACAAAGTGTAAACCTTGGGGAGTGGTGAAAGAGCTCCACTGTAAATTGATAATAGATGGCTATATGGCTTCCTTTACACCACGCTGGTAATGAAGCTATTCATGTGAAGGTGGAACGACCCTCCCTCCTTAGGAGGTGGCCTAAAGCATAATCTATCACCAACCCACAATGCAGTTCTCTCATCACTACCCAGGTAGTTTCACAGTCGTCAATGATACACGTGAAAGCCAAGTTGAACAACAACCCACAGGTCTCGACTTCATGACTCAACACAATTTATAAGCCTGGTGAAGCCTTTTGGACGAGAGGTGAAACATCTTCAAGGACTTCAACCACAGAGCAGTCCCTTTGAGATTCATTTAGGTATGCTCATCACATGAGCTGAACAAGCAAGAACAAAAATAATTAGTGTTAATAAGTGATAAACCAGGTTATAAACACCCACTGCATGAAAAGAACATGAGATTGTTAAATAATACAAGACATGCTTTAGTTGAAGTTGTACAGTAGAGATGCAAATTTCCAAACAAATCTGCAATAATTAAATTACCAAATGTGATAAATTAATCTGGGATATTTGGGACCCACCCATGTTTCAACACTAGATGTCACCAATACAACACAAAGCTTTTGCCCTTAAATAACTGTTACATGATTGAGTGTATTAAGTACTAATAGGAGGTTCTAATTTGTGCTGAGATTAAAAGATGTCTTTAGAGTAGTACAGTTATTATTCTTGTGATATACTTTAGTTTGTATCACTTGTAGACATGGAGCTGGCTGAGCTTTCGTTGAGACTGAGCCCAAACTCAGTGTCTAGTGTTAGGAGCACTAATAAAACTAACGCTAGCAGCGGGGTGTAATTCATTCATGAATGTCAAACACTTGCATTAACGTTACCGGCCATTGGGTTTTACGATTTAACATAACAAATGTTGACCTACCGACTGAGTGTGAAGGAGCTCAGCTGCAGCTTACTGGGACAGGAAAACATTTGTCGCCTGCTGATGACGTCACCTCCGAACAGGTTTATAACAAACGGGAAGATTGAAAAGAGGATACTAAAAAAAAAAAACAACACACACAAATATAAATGAGGGCCGCTGCTTTTCATCGTACATAAAGTTTGAGAGTCCTACTTCTTTAAATTATTTAAAAAAAATTACAGTTCACTATTTATAGACACAGTTTAAACCATTTCAGATGGGTTACCAACTGGTTTCCATCATTTTCCAGCGTTTCGTTTTATTCTCTAGGGGGTCTAAAAATATCATTGGGAAAACACGTGCTTCAGTAACTGTTTTACAACAACTTATCCGTGTGTGCGATATACCATTTAGATCGCATTAGTGTATTAAAATAAAAAGGCGTACCTTATCGTTGGCATCGCTGAGGTGAAGATCAGCTGTTGATTGCTTGTAGTCAGGTAGTCAGGGAGGAAGTGATGCAGGAAAATGCCTGAAATGTAGCTACACTCAATGACTAAAGGGGGGAAGCACAAAGAAACTGGCTGCTTTAGTCCGAGATGGTCTTTTAACTCATTCCAAACAGCGAGCATAATTGAAAATGGATTGAGAAGCGCACCCTTAATGCTGGCTTTTTACTTACTTTGTTTTGAAAGCGGACTACAATTCGAAGTTCTTTTTTTGTCAGCTGCCAGCTAGTTGGCTAGCAATCTGAGTTAACGCGACGAGTTTGCCTCAGTTCGCTTTATAGTCTTCCGTGGACAACGTATTCACAACTTAATTTGTACTGGCATCCCTGACGTGATGCACATCAAATTCAACACAATGGAAATTTCCAAGCAGGTAAGTTTCTTTACGGGGAAAACAGCTATTTCTCGATGTCTTAAACGAAAGACCTAGCTTAGCTGGTAGCTAACTTTTAGTCAACCGAGCTGATGCTAGCTAGCTATGGCGACGTCGTCAGGGCCAGGCAGATATGATTTAAATGGCGATGATTTGTTGTGATTCGACAGAAGCTTCAGGTACCATGTGGATTAATGAATAGTTAAAATTTGTGAGATGTAGCTAAATGATTATCAAAATACGGTTTACATAATATTTTGGAGTGTTGTGCATGAGCTGTTAAGCTCAGTTGATCCTGTTTGTGCTCGACAGTTCCCAAAAATATAACTTAACGTTATATAAATGTAATGACGTTAATGTTAGCAGAGGTTAAATGTCATCTTTTTAATGTCAGTATAATCAGGTGAGACTGTGCTTTGATAACAGGGTTGCACGTACCGCACAGTTGTATTCCAGCTCAACTTTGTTATGTTTGCTAAGGACTAATCATGTAAGCTAACCTTAGTTTAACTAATGGCTGGATACTGAGATTCTTGCCATCCTGTTGTGAGTAATCATTGCAATTTTTAATCCATAAATAGGCCTTTAGACGTGTGTCAGGTGTTAGGTAGTTGAAGTTGGCCAGAGTGGACTGAGTGAGAGATTTGCCTCTACATGCACAGTGATCAGTCACACAGTCGACTTGCTCAGATGTTGAACACACATTTTCTTCGTTAATGTGCTTTTACTGTGCGTGGTCGCAACGCAAAAGTAAAGGGTGGTTTCAGAAGAGGAAGAGGGTTTCAGAAGTAATTCAAAGTTGGGAATTTTGCAACACTTCACAAGCTGTGAGTAGTTCCTCACTGGACACATAACTGTAGAGATTAAAAACCCCACAACCAGATGTGACTAATTCCAAAGCTCACAGGGTGTTTTCAGTGTCAGTGCTATGAATCTTTGTAATTATATTTCAGTAATTCAATAATCCTCTAATAAGGCAAACAGACGAAAATAGTTCCTAGGTCTGGGGAATGATGCGCTATCACTTTCTGCTTATGATGGCAAGATAATATGTCTTTTCAGCATTGCAGATGTCAAGGTCACAGTGATGGAGCAGAATAGAAAGACACTCCAATTTGTGGCCAGTGTCGCCTGAGGTAAGTAAAATCCTAATCAGCTACTCAATCACTTATCACATTTAATATGTGTAGATCGACAACAGTATGATTGTTTGCATCAACATGTACACAGAAAATTATTTTCTTTTTAGTAACTCAGTGGACTCTGCGTTTTAATCTACATGTATTGGTCTAACAACCCTATAAGATTAGTTTACATTCAGTTGGTTCAGTAATCGTGTTCTCTCCTCTCCATAAAAGTGACTGATGTCACTGTGCCTTGGGTGTGTTCTGCACATTAATTTCTCATTCTCTGTTGTACTGATTCACTTACCAACCTCAATTCTGATTGCTGTTGATTATTAGGATTAGGGAGAAGGTGTGTGTTGCTACACTGATCTTATACATAACATTGTTTCTCATATCTTTTCCAAGAGTGATTGTGCACTTTTGAAAGCATTGAAGAGGAAAAACCCAGAGAGGAACACACATGGATTTTTTTGTTACAGTACTGTATGTAGTGCCTATTGTAGAACCTAGTACAACTCCATCTGCCAAACAGCAATTGTCTGACACTTTCAAGATAAAGTAACACATATTTACCTATACTTTAGTTGCCTATAAGTGGCTGAGCCTTTGATGATACCAGTGAAAAGCTAAAAGGTTTCTGTGACTTACAGTGGCATTTCTCTTCCTCTGATCATCACTTTTAGGGTTTTTAAGCCTTGAAGTGCAAAACCTGGATTGTGGTGTATTTGGCACAGGTAGCTTCTTGACCTTTAATTTCAAAATTGATGTAGTTTCATTTTTTCCTACTAAGATCCACAGAAATGTGGATTGTGACCTTTTAATTATCAACAAGACTGACTGAGGTCAGAGCTACATTCTGTGATAACAAATATTTGTAATTGGTTTTTTTTACCTGAGGCCTGAGGGTATGTTGAAACGTCTCGCAAGGCCAAAGCAGAGGCGTCTAGGTGGTTCGGACGGGGACTGAAGGCTAGGAGGAAAGACAGACGAGGGACCAGGGAGGAAGACATGGGCCAGTGTGTCACCAAGTGTAAGAATCCAACATCCTCACTCGGCAGTAAGAGTGGAGACAAGGAGAGCGGCTCCAAGTCCCACCACAAGAAAGGTGGTGGTGCGGGTGGGGGCCACAAAGAAGAACCCAGTACCCTGTGTAGCAAAGCCACCAGTGAGCTGTCGAATGGAACCAAGGCCTTGGAGGTTACAGTGGAGACGCCCGTCACCCCTGCAGTGATCGGAGAATCGCGCAAAGATGAGTTTCTGGATGGGGATGGGCTGTCACTGCTGCGCATTGAGGAGCTGTTTAGCTGCTACAAGGATGAACTGGAAGATGCCATCTTGGAGGAAGGCATGGAGAGTTTTTGCAATGACCTCTGTGTGGACCCAGCAGAGTTTCGTGTGCTTGTTCTTGCCTGGAAGTTTCAAGCAGCCACCATGTGCAAGTTTACAAGGTAAGGTGGAGTTTGGGGGAATAGGGTGTGTTGTTTTCAGCCATGTTTGCTTATCAGGATAAATTAGCACTTAACTGCTGCATATTGATTGCTGGTAGGTGAGAACTGAACATTTTGATGTAAATGTTTTTTTATCCCAAATAACAAAAAAAAAACTAATTTCATTAGGGCCTGATTTAATTACCCAGAACAATTATGTTTTCTTGTCGTTGCCAGGAATAATTTATTCCACACAGCCCAATCCATGTCCTAAACTGTAAGGTATTGTTTATTGTAACCAAATCTAATCTTAACAGAAGTTGTTAAGCAACACAGTGTGAGTGGAGCCATTTGCAATTAAAAATCACTTTGCATTAATTACCACACTTCTAAAGTGTTAGCTGAGCACTGTGTTCAAACTTCAATGTTTGTTGATACTGGGGATTAAGAGAGGCAGTTTCCTGACAGAAATTTCCACACTGGCACTGTGGAACAGTGTACAAATGTAAAGCCATTAATCACATCTTTTGTAACATAGGCTTTACTCATTTTGAGTCATTGTTGACCTATTTTTGCATGACCAGCGCTATGTACCAACATCCCTGTTTAGTTGCAAGTCAGTGAGAAAATTGCCTTTTCTGACCACTCTTCTCCTGAGGGTGCTGCCAATAAACAATGTAGAGCTGGGCAGTATGACCAAAATTCTATATCACGGTATTTTTCAAAATTATGACGGTTTTACGGTATTCAACAGTATTTGTTCCCCATGCATGAGTTTGTGTTAATCATATTTTCCACTGATTGAGAGAAGAGCGCCAGATCACAACAGAAGTAATTTCAAGTTAGCTTTCCCATAGAACAGGTCTATACATTGTCATTTTATTAAACTAACTTAACAGCCTTAATGTTATTTATCTTATTTACCCGACTACATGTCATTTCTGTGTCTACATGATTGTGCGTTTACAATTCTCCTCTGCTCTCTGTATCGCGCACAACGGGATCCTCTTTATCCACACCAATGCGCGTACACAGACACGTGCGCGCACACACAGGTGAGCACGTTCTCACCAAAGGAGAGACAGCGCTTGTCGGAAAATGTGTCACGTCAACCACCTGAAAAGCTGCTAAAATGTCTGCGTCTATTAAACGCTACCAGGGGGGTGTACAAAATCAGTTAATTTGTCATTAAATCAACAACGCTGTAAACCTAAGAGAAGCACTAGCAAACATGTCTACAAGTGACGTCTGACTGGAAAAAGTGGAGCTTTTTCAGTGTTACCTGAGGATGTGGAGGGTGACGATCTTAATTTCATACATTCCTGGTACTCCACAGTATGTTTGCGACTAAGGTTGTGCAGCAAATTGCTCATGTTGCCACCTCCGTTGACAACTTTAGCTCGTCAGCAGTAAATAGCTGTTTGGTCCACGTCCGAGCTTTCAAAACCAAAGTATCTCCAGACAACAGACACGGCTCCATTTTCAGTAAAAGACCTTCTGTGTCACCATGTTCAACTTTGTCTGCTACAGCTTCAGTTTCTGAATATTCTCTGTCCATTTTCACCGCTCAGTATCTCCACTAACGCAGGTACTTGTTACGTGCGTGTTTAGCGGTGTAGCAGTGAAAAAGGTCCCCCCCCCCTCCTTAAACATTTTCCCGCTGCGCTACGCTCCGAACATTGTTTAGGCTGTTTAAACGGGTATTGCGGTATAAGAAAAATCCATATCATAGCAAAAATAAAAAACGGTTTTCGGTATGAACCGATATACCGCATAGGAAAAAAAACTTAAAATTTGAACATGCCCAAAAAAGTTTAGTTAAATGACAAATTCTTTTAGTAACGTGAACAAAATAAGACATCTGGAAAATTGACAAGAAATCATTTAAGAGAAAGTGTAGTAATAGTAATAACTGATAATAATAACTAATCTGCTTGGGGAAATTCTTGTGGACAGACAGCCCCCGTAAGGCGCCAAGGGTTCAGAGTTCAGTGTCTCGTCCAGGGACAACTGGCCAGGAATCAGGCGAATGTAATAAATGCCTTACACTTAAGCTAAGCTTTTTTTCCAGAGTGTGTGGATAATTTGTTTGTTTGTTTATTACAACTGCCTTATAATTTCAAAATGTTTCCTGAAATTAATCACCAGGCTTGCTGCCTGATACTACTGTTATACCCACTTTGTAAGACAGTTAGGACTTTGCTCTGTTTGACCTTCACGCCTCCAGTCTTTCACCATGCATTAGTTTATCCATCACATCTCAGACACGCAGTTTCAGCTGTTCAACTAAAGACACACACAGTTTCCACTGTCAGGTAGGGGGCACAGAGGAAATGAATCCTGCTCTGTGCACCCATTAGGTAGTTTGCCTCGGTGATGAAAAGGGCTGCCTGCTGGCCGGGTCACTTGTCACTGCTCCCCCTCTCTGATTTCTAACTCAGCACTTTTGTGTCCAGAGGCTTTTTGACAATACCACACCAACGTTACCAACATGATTCATTGTGAACCTGTGCTTACTGAAGCCCTTTATATTACATTTAACTTTGAAAGCCTATATTGCTGTAGAGCCTCAATAACAGAGTATATTTGCCTCGGTTGAGTTCCACAATACTGAAGTGCCAGTAATGTTTGTCAAAGTTTCATTGAATAGGTTTTTTCATTCATTCCCTAAACTGGAAGGAGCCATGCCTCCTTCTTTGTCAGTTATATTTGTAGTTCTGTCAGAGACACATGCGCTGTTGTTTGGATTAGATCTTTTCACAAGTTTTATTGGCTCTCGTTGCAAATTTCAGTATTAATTAGCTCTGGTGCTGCTCCCATAACTTTGTTGAAAAGTATGGTCTTTGTTTCTAGGCCTTGGTCTTTAGTAGTGGTCAACAAATCAAGTCGAGTTTTTCGATGGCTGATGCCATGATGGTATTACTATTTTCATTGACGTTTTATTTGCTTTTAACACACGCACAGTAACAAGTCAAGTGTAACAATGTACAGTCGTAAACTAGTTAAGTCTCACCTCAGCTGGGCTCGCTCTGTTCTCCTGCCTGCTGTCCGCTCTGTGTGAAGGAGCTGAGCTCCACCCTCAGTAACGGAGACACAGACACAGAGAGGAGAGGCTGCAGCAGAAACAAGACATATATTTTTAGATCCATTAATCTCACTCAGTGCTCTCTTCAAGTGCTAATAAAATGCATCCCGGTGAGTCATTTGCACTTGTGCACCCAAATATTTTTTTCATATTCGAACGCTGTAATTCTCAGTCATATATGCATTGCTCATGACGGCCGAAATATCAAAGATCGGCCATCATGACCGATTTATCGGTCAACCACTTTTCTTTACTGAAATGTTCAATATAATTTTGGTGTCCATTCCTTTTCATACTTGTGTCTGCAGGAAGGAGTTTGTTGAAGGCTGCAAGGCCATTAAGGCAGACAGCCTTGAAGGCATCTGCTCACGTTTCCCATGCATGTTGCTGGATGCCCAGGGTGAGGAGAACTTCAAGGACCTGTACCGCTTCACCTTCCAGTTTGGTCTGGACGCTGATGAGGGCCAACGATCCCTGCAACGTGAAATTGCCATCGCCCTGTGGCGCCTGGTTTTCACCCAGGACACACCTGCAATCCTGGAGCGTTGGCTGGACTTCCTAGCGGAGAACCCTTCAGGTATTCGGGGCATCTCAAGGGACACATGGAACATGTTTCTTAACTTCACCCAGGCGATTGGGCCTGACCTGAGCAACTACAGTGAGGATGAGGCCTGGCCCAGCCTCTTTGACACCTTTGTGGAGTGGGAGTTGGAGCGTAGGAAAAAAGAGGAAGAACAGGCATTGATGGCAAAGGAGGAAGAAGGGATATGTACTGAGACAGAGTGTTCTTCCACTACAGATGGACATGAAACAGAGGACAGCCGCGGCTCACAGACGTGGGGGGGCCACTGACCAGGAAACAAGAAATGTTTGTAAGGGAAGGCAGGAAATGACCTATAAGTGAATTGTACATCTGTGAATCATTGGTTGAATATTAGTATTACCATTACAGTTTGTGGGATTCCTGTTTTGCAACCTTTTTGGTTTTTGAAAGGGCTCTAAGAACTGCTATATTTTAAGCACTTCTACTTAAGTTATTGTTTTATTTTCTCTCCTCCCATGTGTGGTTTTTAGTAATTGGACATGTGGTCCATTTTAATCTACACCTTCCTATCATAACCCAGCAGAGTAAGCAAAGGTATGACCTAAAAAGTGGGCAAGAGAAAGCCATAACCTTTTCCCATTATCGCACAGTTAATTTTGTTTTTGGTACCAATGACATGTTTTGTACAAGAAGTAAAGAAGAAGGGAAATTTGGGCAACATGTCAAAAGATCAAAACAAAGGGTGTACCAAAAGGTCTGTGATTGTCTTGATTGGACTAATCTAGTTAGTGTATGCTTTTTATCTTGCAATACTGTGAAGATGAAGGTTGCACTTTTAGTAATGGATTACAGTTCTGTCACAAGGGCATTTTTATTAGTGAAAATAATGCAGTAAGATTCACAATTGTAGCTATAATTCATTGAAGTTGCAATATCCATTTAATATCAAAGTTGATTTCCATGGTAACATACCACCCTCCCTTTCTGAATTGAGTGTTTCTGAGTGCTACTAATGCAGTGAGCAGCTTAGTTTGTTTAAGCAGCTGGCTGTGCTCCCTTGTGACCTGTAGCGTCTAACCACTTTCATGTCCACCTATTTTCAAGAAGCGGTTAAGTGTATACAACACAATAATGCTGGCTTTCCCCAGATGCCTCTTTGATCTCATTTTAGGAAGTCTGCAGTGCAACAAATTGACAAACTCTAGGTCATTCCTTGACAGAAGATGTAAACCTGTGTTGCATTCAGGACCATTACACTGGGAGCCACACAAAGCTTTTATTGTTTACCTTCAGGAATTTGAGTCTTCACTTCCTAGAACTGCTATACAAAAATGGTGTGCACACTTCACAAATATTGTTGACTGCTGCTGATTATGGTTGTAATGGATTGCACACAAAAAAACAATGGCATGCCAAGTCGCTGTACTGCAACACTGCAGAGAGATTGATGTCAACTGCATTATTTCCATTTTAAACCTTTTCCAAACTGTAGATTGAGCTTAAGTTTAACTTAGGGTGTTTTGCAATGAGTGTGGTAAGAGGGTGGCCATAACCTGATCTTGGTTTACATCTAAAATGGTTTTATTTCAGACCCCCTTTGACCTTTTTTATATAAAATGTATTGATTTATAATAATAAAAACAGTGTTGAACCTTTGACTGTTGATCATGAAATTGTGTGGTTATACTTCTGGAGGTCTCCCTATTTCTTTGCAACCTCGGGATATGCACATGCTTCTATCTTCAATGCTCCAGAAATGTGGTTTTTACAGTAGACGGTTTTGTGCAGGTGTGTGTGCATACTGGAGCAGCGGGTTGGGGGCGTGTCTGACACTGGTGCGGCTCTCTCCATTGGTGGACCGCTATCCTGGTTACCAACCAACACAACGCACTGGGCGCATGAGAAAACAGAAACTAAATTTTAAGAACTGGTATCTGACTAAATACCGTTTTACACGGACAGTAAGTATTTTTTAAGTAGTCATTAGAACATGAGTGAAGCCTGTACGAGACCAGAAGACAGTTTTTGTGTGTGTTTATGTTGACTAGTTAGATGCTATCTTGTTAGCATTTCAGTTTGTTGTTAGCGTATCGTCATTTCTAAACCCAACCGCTTAATTCAGCTGGTAACCTGTATGCTAATGTTGACTGTGCTGTTAATACCAGAAGTTAATTTCTGCGATAAACAGGATAATTCGTGATCTTAATGGAGACGGGTAGAAAGCATTAGCCTGCTCTGTAATGTTAACATAGTCAGCAGTGGCTAGCGGGTTAGCTGTTGGTGCTAAACAAATCAAGGTAGCAAACGTTACAGCACATTTGTCACATACCTACACGAGCAGTATGTTAACTGTATGTTTAAAACGAGTTTAATGGGTTAACTTTAACTTGGCAACAGTGGTGGTGTGTTGCATATATGTATTTTATCCGGTAAATCGTCCGGCGGGTGGGGCGACATCATTAACCAACTGCATTCAAGGTAAATGAGGATTCATGTCACAGGTAACCTTGGGGTTTTCACTGTGTCCATCGGCAGATGTAATCAAACGGCACAGATTTCAGTGATATTTTTGAATAATGATCTGCCATCTCCAAAATGTGGGATAGGGCTATGTGAACAGCATCATCTGCAGCCACACCATGGATAACCTTAACGAGGTAAGGAGAGATCGCTTTACGTAACGCATCATCTGCTCTGACAACGGTGTTAAGTACACATCATCTGCCATTTTACTTGACATCAGACATTATCAAGAAGCTCTCTTACATTTGTCAGGGCAGTCACCGCAACAGTGCATGCCATATTTCCCAGCTTTTTCTCATCTGTTACTGTGTCTCAGTTTATGATGTTACTAACAAATATTCTCTGGTCTTCCTTCAAATTTCTTTGCTTCTCTGCTGCTCCCGACTTTGACAGATGCTAGTTGACTTATAGAAACTAAGTAAGAGCTCTGTGATATCTTTGCTCGTTTTGCATGATAACTTATTAATAAAGTGGAGTGGCATGAGCTGTCAGTGACGATTGTATGCAACCAACTGATGCTCCTTCCGAGAGAGACTTATCAGTCTAATTTACCACTGGCTGAGGGTCAGACAACACACATTTTTAAAGACTGAAGTAGGCAGACGTGTGACTTTGGACGTTGCAATGAAGATGGTCTAATGTGTCAGCTGTATTTTCCACAAGTCATCATCAAATACTTGCAATAATTTCATAGAGATCTTGGCCCATGCTGAGTCTGTAGTTTCTCTCAGTTAATGCCCTTGTTGTGATCACTATTCTGCCATCTCATTTCAAAATTAATCTTAAAATAAGATAAGTGGTGTGTTATTCTGCACATTGCTAGTTCAGTGTTCACAGATGGATGCATCTGGAGCAATGAAGTTAGCAGCACTGATTAGTTCTTATAAAGGGCCTAATCTGTTTGTAAGAAGACATTTTACGTCACATTTTTAAGCTCAAATCTGGCAGTTACTGAATGTGTTTCGACTGTGGTACCATTCTTGTACTATGAGATGGTCTAACAAACACATTTCCACCAAAATTTAAATAGAAAGGAAAATGTTTTTTGTCTAGCATGTACAGTGAACTTCCCTGAATTGCCCCTTGAAGGATAAATAAAGAATTTGAATAGAATTGAACTTGACATCTTGACACAGTGCATGAGATACATTGATGCTTTATTTGCATAAAACTGGGGGAGCAAGTTGTTCTTGCAAGCTGTATATGTTTTTTGATGTACACACTTAAGTGGATATTAATGTTAATGTAGTTTGTGAATGTGAATACCTGTGCAACCCTGAGGTGTATTGTGACAGTCTGATTTCCTTGAATCATTATCTTCTGACTCTGCTTTTTTTGTGTTTCTACTCATGTGCATGTGGTTGAAGGAGAACAAAACGTGCCAAGAAGGGAAGCTTGCCTCTGCTGTGGATGACACTCTGGATGAATATTTAATCGCTCTCCAGCACAAAAACAGGTAAAGTGTGAGCACAGGCTGTTGAGGATAGATGGATTAGATTTCACAGTGGATCTACACAACTCCTCCATGTCTCTCAGTGCTGCCTAAAAGGAGCACTTATTGGTTCCTTGCTTTGAGACACACTTAATCTATGTGACGTGTAAGAGAGAGGATGTTAAATTGTGGCCAAACACATAATACACTCTTTTTATTAATTATAGAGGTAGTCACCAGTTTTCTTTGCTTACCAGGATCCTAAAACGCCTTCAAGTCAAAGACCCCAGAGAGATCGAGTTGGAGCGGCTTGAGCAGGGTTTTTCGATTTATCTTAACGGAGCCAACGCTGAAGCCAGTAGAAAGCAGCTCAAGAGCTCCAACCACAAGTCAGTCACCTCCCCACCTTCTTGGAGGGCTGCACGTACAGCAGGTAGTTGTTACCAGATTAAAATAAATTTACAGACACTGAAAGCTAAACGCTTTTATGAAAGACCACAATATTTTTATATTTCTCTATTGAGGTGGAAATATTGTTCTTCATTATTTAGTTATTTTAACACTAAAATATGGTCATCTCCAGACCATATGGATACCAGCTAATAGCCACCACTCCCCAGCTTGTAGTTTGCATGGCATGATCCCATGCCCAGTCTCAGTGAATAAATGATAGTGACAGTTGTAGCTGGCAGCCAGTTTTTGTTCTTACTCTGTGTGCTGTGAACCATCTGTGACTGTGTGTTACTTCTCCTCTGAGGCAATAGTCTGCTGCACACTACTCATGTTCCTTTCTGTGCTGTGACTCATCGGCAGATGTCTGTAGAAGCGCCCACCAGCTAACTGAAGATAGCCATAATCTGGAGCAGGCCCACAGGAAGAGGAGCCACACTGCCCCAGGAAAGGTCCAGAGGAAAGAATGGGTGCAGGTACAGGCTCCTAATTTCCTAATAATTGTAATAACTGAATGAATGTGATCAATATTAAATATTTTATAACGAAAGCAAACATATTAAATCTTTGTACACAGGATTCTGTCAAGATTCGAACAGAGGAAGGACAAAGTTTGCAGATATCCCCAGAAAAGCGCTACTCTGAGGATTTTGAGGCCTATGAAAGCGTAGACATGGAGGTAGAATGAAGACATAACAGTGCCTACTAAGCCTGTGTGTGGGTGTTTTTTTAGGGAGGGACTATGTTTCAGATGCATCTGTCTGTACAAATTAGCATCTCTGTATCTCTGCTCTTTCACTGTTCTTTTGTCCAATCACTGTGTTTCATGCAGAGCTCTAGTCCGCGTACACCTCGTAGTCCCTGCTCCCCAAGGGACACCTGCAAGGTGACGCGCTCCTTCAGCTCCAGGCCTGAGATCCAAGGAGGCCAAGGGAATAAGGAACACAGTGAGAAAATGCTTCTCAACCTGGAGGAAGTAAAGGTAAATAGAAAAAGAAATATGCTCACTGTTTTATTTCATCATTTCAAGGTGGTATGGGATGCAGTTAATCATCTAAATTTGTTTCAAGCTCATGGGTGTTGTTTTTGACAGTTTTTCAGTGGTAGTAACACAAATCAAGGCGATGCTTAAACTGTCAGCTTGCATGTGTGTATGTTTGGGCCTGTGAGTGTTTACACTGATGACTGTGTGCATGGATGCATACATAAATGCTGACCTTTTGTAAACTAGGTTCTGCGCCGGAGCCTGGAGGTTAGCATGCGGCGGAGCAGCCGCGGCTCAGCAGGGGAGGAGTCAGAGGAGGAATGGGTGGAGGAGCAGATCGAGAGAGAGGAGAGCACCGAGAGTCTTGATGAGCTGGGGCTACCTCTCCCTTCCTCCAAGTCCTCCTCCAGTCCTCGACCTAGTGGCTCCCGTAGCCATTTTGACTCAGCAAACCTCATTGTCCTGGATTTTGGACCCTCACCTAAAGGTAGGCTTTGGCATCCACTTTCATATGTAAATTTGTTATTGAGTTAAAGGATGAGTCGTAATTGTCCAGAGTGGTTCTGTTTCTTTCATATCTGATTCATCAGCACTGACCTGTACACAAAGAGATAAGCAAGTACATTAGCTATCTATGCACCGCCTGAGTACAGTATTAGCCAGCACATAGGATGTGCAGAAGGACATAGACCCTTTTATGCCTTCAAACTATCTGTTTTGATAACGGTTTCCTAATCTATCCCAAGTTTCATGTTCTCTATTGTTTCAGGTCGTAAGATTGAACGCTCTCTGTCTGCAAAAAGGAAAGAAAACATTGACACGTTTATACCTACCAAGCCTATGTTGGTGAAGAGCAAGACATTAGATAGGCCACCTTCGAAAGAGAACTGGGATGGTCAGAGTAAGTCTTCTAACAATTTTAAAATGTGGTTTATGCTAGATGTTCACTTTTGAGCCCTTTAGGTGTGCACTGGTAGCCTAGAGGTTCGTGCACATGGCATGTAAACAAAACGTCACCGGTTTGCGTCCAACTGGAAACCTTTGTTGCATATCACACTCTTTCTTCTCCCCACGTTTCCTGTCTGCCTCTCCAAATAAAAGCTAAAATGCCAAAAAATAATCTTTAAAAATGTAGCTAAAATGTGTCCGTAAAAGTTGGATAGATTCATAGTTGATGCTGAAAAAGAATGTGTTCCTTTGTCTTAAGGGCCAAGGAGTCGAGTGGACAGGCCCCTATCAGCGGCAAGAAAAGCTTCTGTTGAGGAGCAAGACCCAGAGGACATGGCATGCAGGGTACGACAGGCCATCCAGAGAGAAAACGACCCTGTGCAGAGTCCTGAGCTCTTCAGCCGCAACACTGTATGTCTGCCTCACACAGCACTTCCTGCACTTATCCTCTACTTGAATCATAGCACACAGTAGGATAACCTACTGTATACTGTTATGACCTGATTTCTCTTTTCATTGTGCTCACCTATAATTCTATACATGTACTACGTGCGCTCTTGGTTTTAATATAGTGATATTTGCTTACATGTAAACCCTTTCCCTAAAGTTTA
The DNA here is from genome assembly GCA_032362345.1 of Sandelia bainsii. Classification (NCBI taxonomy): domain Eukaryota; kingdom Metazoa; phylum Chordata; class Actinopteri; order Anabantiformes; family Anabantidae; genus Sandelia; species Sandelia bainsii. The sequence goes on from JAUMHL010000012.1 coordinate 7,834,153, forward strand.
TATATCTCTTTTGTGTGCTTCCTTTTCATCCAGGCCAGGGGACACCAGATAATGAATGGCTTAGGGAACCACAACACCCACGACAAGGATGAGAACAGTGTCACTTTGGCCATGCAGAGAATCAGTCTTATGGGCCCCAGGTATACTGACAGAATATGACAAAGAATTATTTATCGGTATAGAGACTACAGTGCTCAGCCATCTATCACATCTAATATGAAGGTCACGGACAACAGACAAAGCAGCAGAGCTGAGGGTGTCATCCTTCTGTTTAGGCAACAACAGAAACTGCTAAAAGCCTTGGAGAAACTTGAATCTGGACCCAACTACAATTTTCGTCAGAGTGTGAAATCAGACTATAGCAAGCAGCCGGTGAGTCCGTAACACCGTCTCACAGTTCAGAGTGTGACAAGTTTACAGCAGCACTTGTCAATATTATGTGTTGTCATTGCAGAGAAGGCAGTCCTCTGCAGAGGTCATGCCTGCATTGTATGTTACCATGGAGATCCTGTCAAACTGGGGGAATGCTTTGCAGGTCGGGCTGACTGAGTTGCAGTTTTTCTGCCTCAGAAACAAGAAGCTGTATGTGTCACCTCATGATCTTGACATCAGGAACACTGACTACCCAGGGAATCTTGGGGCTCTTGTCAACGGAAAAGTTAAGGTGAGTCTCTGCTGCCTCATTATCCTATTTAAATTATTTCTGCTTCCTGGCGGGCACAAATTGCCTATTATCTCACACATTTATGAGTTTATACTCAAGCCTATATAAAATGTTATTCTATGACATACAGTGTATTTATACAAAGTGCTCAAAAAAATTAAGGGAACACTTAATCATCACAGTATAACACCAACTCAGTTAAACTTCAGGGATATTAATCTGTCCATTTAGGAATCACAAGTGATTGTGAGCCAGTTTCACCTGCTTGGTGAGGCAAAAGCCCCCAAGACAGCCCCCAAAAAGGGAATGGTTTTGCATGTGGTGGCCACAGACAAGTGCTCTCTCTTTCTCCTTCCTGGGTGATTCTGCTTACTTGAAGCTCAGTCAAGTAGCACAGGTAGTCCAGTTACTAAGATGGCACATTTTGTGTGCAAGAAGGTTTGCTGGATCTCCTAGCACAGTCTCAAGAGCATGGAGAAGAAACCAGGAGACCACACCAGGTCAGCTGGACAGTGCAATAGTAGAGCAACAACCTTCTATGGCCCAATTTTCAGGCCTTATGCTGGTGCAGTGGTTCCTGGGTTCCACCTGGTGCAGGACAATTCTCAGCGTCATGTGGACAGAGTGTGTTGTTGGATGCTGGATGATGAAGGCAATGATGCCACTGGTTGGGCCCTCACATTACCCTGACCTAAATCCAAATGAACACCTACAGAACATTACGTATTGGTGCATTTGATATCACCTACTGTCTAGGAGCTCACTGATCCAGGTCTGGGAGGAGATTCCCCAGGACACCATCTCTGCTGACTCACCAGGAGCATACCCAGACATTGGGAGTGCATACAGAAACATGAGGACTATACACACTTCTGAGTCACATTTTGAGTTCCTGTGATGACATTCACACAACCCGATGAGCCTGTGATTTCACTTTTTCACTTTGATTTTCAGTGTGCTTTTGAACACCACCCTCCAGACATTGTATCGTGTGCATTTTTAAAAACATCTTTGATACAGCCATAAGAAAATTACAGTATGAAAATGTAAAATGTTTTTATTAGCATTTTTCCATCTTTGTCACGAAAAACTAAAAGTGTGAATGTGAATACATTTCACTATTTTCATGGCCAAAGATATTTGCTTATTTTGTCTTTTCTCTTGGGTTGACAGACCACCAAAGAGCGTCACATGTGGACGTGTCCGTTCCATCCTCCCGTCCAGCTTTACTTCATCATCAGGAACACAGAGCGCTCCACAGACTTTGGAATATCTCGCATCAAAATCTGGAACTACAACAAAAGCCTTAATGTATGTGCTTTTTATTTTTATGTCATTACAATTTGAATTGTTAGGTAACATTTTGTTCTACACAGGTGCAATCTGTTCCACATTTTTTTTAATTTATTGTTCTCTTTAGTTCAGTTAGTTAATTTTCATGTCTGTTGCAATCTCATAAATTTAGCATGCTTTTGTTACTATAATGCGGGACTGTGTTAGTATAGTTACTTTAGGGGTGTGGTTCTCTTTAAGCACTGGCTGGCTGAGCCGCCAGTCAGTCTGTCCAAATGTGGAGCAGTAAGAGATTAGCACCAACGGATTAGTGTTAGGGGAATTGTGGGCTTTTGCCTTTCAACCTCACTGCTGTTCATAGAGGGGTACAAAGACCCTAGCGTATCTATTTCTTTGTTACTTCAGCTATCTAGAATTTCTCTGTGTCTCAAACGTTGGAGGTAAGGAGTCGTTAGTGGGAAATAAGTTCTAGTCTGACTTGGGTTCATAGCGGTTTACTATCTAGGGGATTGAGTTGGGCATCGGCCATTTCTTCATGGCAGTCATGACTTGGTGTCTGTGAGGGCGCTAATTACTGCTAGTTTAGAGAGCTCGGGAAGCAAAAAATAGGTAACAAATTAGTAAATTGTGTGTGTGTTTGTATGTATGTATGAAATTTTGTTATGTACTTTGTTATGTTCTGCTTTTGGGTTTTTGCTTAAATTAGAATAATTGTGTATTCAAAATAATGCCAAATATAACAACATGCTAAATGATACATATTTTCTGTGATAATATTTAACTGTAAACACTTTTTTTTTGTTTATTGGTATCTTAAATCTTTACATAATTGTAGATTTTAGCTTGTGTTGATCTCATTAAAAGACATGAACAAACTCAGAATTTTAATATTTTGGCATTTAATAGCACAAATGGGGCCCTACTTTTATGATAAAAGTAAAAGTAAATTGAAGCGCCATTTCTTTTTCAGGAGCTTGACATTGGTGCACGACATGTAAAGCTGTACCTTAACAGCACACTGGTATTTGAAGGTGAACTGGAAAAGGGCTGCGGCAACCAGGTCTTTGACCACAGCACCACAGTTGACCTCCAGGATTTCCAGGCCTCAGACTCTTTGTTTTCTAGCCCTGTGTCTTCAGGACACAATCTGCGAGGTGTCAGCCCCCAACGCCATGAGAACTGGAAGGGTGGGCAGGGCAGTGTTATCCAGCGACACCACAGTTTGAATTCACAGTCATCAGACACGGCAGGCCTGGCTATGATGGACATGCCGGAGAAATCTCATTCACCGCTACCACCCATTACTCCTTTAGCAGTCGGGGTTTCAACCTCTGCTTGTCATTCCTCCACACACAGAACCTCTTATGACCTGTCTGCCTCAGAAGAACCACTCTCTCTCAGGCAGCAGGTGGAGCAGCCAGCACCCATGGAGCAGACAGTCACCACCCAGCCATCCTCCTCACGAGTGGCCCCACAGTGGCTGCAGCCACTGAACAGAGGAGCTCCAGAGGGCTGTGAGGCCAGCAGGGAGAAGCCCCTGTGGCTTGTTCCTCAGCACTCCGCTGAGCCAAAATCACCATCAGCATCTTCAATGCTGCCAGAGCTACCCTGTAACCCAGGCCGGGTGTGCATAGGGGTGGAGAGGACAGTGAATGGAGGTCAGTGGAAAGGTGACTCTCTGGACCTCGGCTGTGATCTGCTGGAGGAGTTTAGGGAGCAAAAGACAGACAGGCCCATCAGTGGACGCAGAAGCTCATTTCGAAACACTCCGCTTACTGCCAGACAGATAGAGGAGCAGCATCTCAGAGCCACCACACTGTCAAACGCAGGTAGGTGTGTCAAACCCATAGTTTATTTTGTGCTGTATTTTACTTAGTAATATTGATCAGTCAGTCCACTGACAACCATCTTTAATATTGTAATTCTTTAAAATGATAATACATTATTTTTAATCTGTAAAGTTATTTTTTATACTTGTTAATTTGTTTTGAGACAGTCGCCAAAGAACATGCATTTGTGGGGTGAGGGTGCATCATTATGTGATGGCTATCATTAGACTGGTTGTAAAATTAAAGTCTTACTTTTCATATAGTTAACAAAAATCCTTACATGAATCCTTACTGACAAGCCTTGTTCACTGTCCCGGCTTTTGTGGTGTATAATATTTGCCTTCTTTCTGCTGCTGTTTGTCAACTTACATTTTCCAATTTAAATTTTTAAGGAAATTGACATCTCTAGATGTCTTCCTGAGCTTAAATGAGATTGCGAAAATGGTATGCTGCCATGTTTCTGCCTCCTCCTATTATAATCCCTAGATCTTTAAGGGATTGTTTCTAGGCTTGCACAGGCACTCACATTTTCCAGGATTCTCCTCAGAGATATGTTTCGTAATTTGCAGTGCAGTTTGTGAACACATTTTAAAGCAAATGAGAAGCAAAATTCATTGTTTCATTTAAAGCAAAATGAAACAATTGTTTTTAATTGTTTTTTGTGAATTTTAGAACTTCTTTGGAATGAGACATTTTCAAAATAATCCCACAAAATATATGAATGTGCTTATTTCCTCATTAGTAATAATAACTAATGTCTGTGTATTCTCTAGAGGAGCCAATGTCATTAGTGAACACTAGCAGGAGGCAGTCCTCATCTCGGGCTCAGCTCCAAAGCCAACGGGATGACACACTCATGGAGTCCTGGGACTCCCTCACAAAGTTTAACCAATGCCAACGTGGACGCATCTCCAACATGAGCTTCGAAGGTGACATTTTTGATGAGTTCCTCCAGCGCCAGGGCCGTGGTCCTCCCACAGTCCCAGTCCACCCGCCCACAGCACCCACTAGCCCTCTTTCATCCTCCTCCACTCAGGAGGCTCTGTGTGAAGGTCCTGATGACGATCCATCCATGGAACGAGAGGAAGAGTTTGAGATCCCCATTCTGCCACAGGGCCAAAGGCTGGTCATCAGCATCCTGTCTACGTGGGGCGATCGCCACTATGTGGGCCTCAATGGCCTGGAGGTGTTTAGTTCCAGTGGAGAGCCTCTTCGACCTACTCACATCCGCGCTGACCCTTCAGACATCAACATTCTCCCTGCATATGGCAAAGATCCACGTGTTGTCACCAACTTGATTGATGGTGTTAATCGCACCCAGGATGACATGCACCTTTGGTTAGCACCATTCACCCCTGGTTGTAGCCACACTATCTACTTAGACTTTGGAGCTCCTGACAAAGTGGCTATGATCCGTGTGTGGAACTACAACAAGTCCCGCATCCACTCTTTCCGAGGGGTGAAAGACGTAGAAATGCTCCTGGATGGCAGATGTATCTTCAGGGGAGAGATTGCCAAGGCTTCAGGGACCCTCTCTGGAGGTAGCCTCTCAGGTGTTTATGCTGCTTTGTTGTTACTTTTGATCAACTTTTAATTTTTCTTTACTCTGTCGTCACCTCAGGGCTGGACCAGTTTGGTGACACTATTCTGTTCACCACTGATGATGAGATCCTGGAGGCTATGTCTTGTTATGATGAAACCTTCCTAAGTGAAACTGAGGGTCCTGAGAGCCTGGTGTATGAGGAGGAGCTGCAGAGACCATGCACCGCTGATGGAGAGGGAGAAGAAAGACCCTTCACGCAGGCTGGTTTCCGAGAAGAAGACCTGACTGTAAGTACAATCCTAAACTGTAGTGGGTACAGATTTTTTTTCTTTTCTCCGTCACAAAGCTTAGCTAACAGAACAGTGTAATGCTGCAATGCTTAGATGTGTCCACATGTTCTCTTAGTTGAAACTTCAACTCAACCCCACTGTGAGCCAGTCTGAGGAGAACATGGAGCATATTCTTGGGATGTACACTGGAAAGTGTGAGTACAAAAACAGTGTTCTGTCATCACATGCTCAGTTTTGTTTTTGCTTGGTGTTTAGCTTTGGATACTTAAAATAAATGTCATTTTTTATCCTAGGTCTTAGACTAGAGCTGGCGATGACTTGGGGCGACTCACACTACATGGGCCTGACTGGACTGGAAGTGGTGGGGAAGGATGGAGAGAGTCTACCTTTAGATCTCAGTATGATGGCTGCCTCACCCAGGGACCTCAATGACCTTCCTGAGTACAGAAATGATCTGCGCACTCTTGATAAGTACGTCGGGCACCAAATGTTCTGTATGCACTCATCCTTAAATATGATTTTAAAAATTAGAATTAGATCAGATCGTTATTGTGTTGGTGGCATCTTCAGTGTGTGTTTTTATTACCCAGGCTTATAGATGGCCACAACATTACCACTGATGACCCGCACATGTGGCTGATCCCTTTCTCCTATGGAGAGCCCCACACCTTGAACATTATCTTCAACAAGGCTCAGACCATTGCTGGACTTCGTATTTGGAACTACAACAAGTCCCCAGAGGACTCCTACAGAGGGGTGAGACACTATCCGTTACAATATCTGTTAGGCTCAGATAGTATTTGCTATGAAAGTGCAAAAGACCTAAGATTCCTGAAAAGCAGTCATTCTGAAAAATTATATATCAAACCATAGAATACTGTATATAGCTAACCGTGGATAAACTACATTAGAGTGTCAGTTGCTTCAGGTGGACTCGGAGATCAATTATATTTTTTCTACACTGAAGTGCCAAACAGAGTAGTAAACATCAGACCAGCTTCTAGGGTGTATAAATTAAGGACAAGTTTCTAAACAGTTCCTTAACAAGTGAAAAGTTACTACATGATGCTACAAGACATAGATTAGTTATTATATACAATGAGAAAGATTCTGGGCGGCACGGTGGTGTAGTGGTTAGCACTGTCGCCTCACAGCTAGAAGGACCCGGGTTCCTCCCACCATCCAAAAGAAGACATGCATGTTAGGTTAATTGGTGACTCTAAAATTGTCCGTAGATGTGAATGTGAGTGTGCATGGTTGTTTGTCTCTATGTGTCGGCCCTGCGATGGATTGGCGACCTGTACAGGGTGTACCCCACCTCTCCCCCCCGTGACCCTTACGAGGACAAGCGGTTAAGAAAATGGATGGATGGAGAAAGGTTCTATGCAGGAGACTGTAATGCATGGAACGTACAAATCTTTATGTGTTTGGTGCAGGTGAAGGTGATCCATGTGTTCATGGATGAAGTTGCCATCTCCCCAAGGGAGGGATTCCTGATCAGGAAAGGACCGGGCAACTGTCACTTTGACTTTGCCCAGGAGATCCTCTTTGTAGATTTTGTTCAGGCACCAACCAATAACAAGAGCACTGAGGACTACCACAAGTAGGAGCCAGAGTTTAAATTTGATTTTATGAGAAAGTTTGTAAATTGTATTTGCTGAATTCAATTTTTGTTGTTTCTACTTTAGAGGAAGCTCCAAGAAACAAGAGCAAGCCAGCATGGACTACGAAGCTCCCATCATGCCTTGTGGGTGTATCCTTTCAAACACTGATTTACCACAGAGGTGTGGTTTGGAGAGCTGTGTTTATTTCCCCTGTTCCAAAGTAATGTTTGGATATTTGCAATTGAGCACACTGGATTTGTGGGTTCAGGCAACATTAACTCATCTGCGTGTGTTTTTTAAATATCGAAGGAACAGGCTGCAGGTTGGAGGAGAAAGATGGTCCCTGTCATTTCAGTGTGTAGTAATACTGTATTATATGAGTACTGTACGTGCAGTCGTGTTACATGCACCATGCTGTTGTCTGTGAAGATTCTCAGTCATCCAGTTATCCCAAAAAAGGTTATTCAGTGGCAACTGGACTTGTTTTAGTTGCTTGAAGACATTTCACCCTCCATTCCAGAGGGCTTTCTCAATTCTGACTGACTGGTTGGAGTAGCCGGTTTATAAACCCTGTGGAGTCCTCAAGTTATTAGTACTTGATGGTCACCTGTGGGTTGTTTTTTCCCCTGGCTTTCATTTATGTTACTGTGACCACCTGAGCCAGGGTGTGAACGACGAAAAGAACTGCATTGTAAGTGGGTGATAAATTATGCCTAAGCCCACCTCCTCTGTTTAACGGGGGTCGTTCAATCTTGCAGTAAACTGCTTCTCTCACACCTCGTTTGAACCAGTCGACCTCACGGTCTAAGATCTTGACGTCTTGGTCATCAAACGAGTGGCCTTTGTCTTTCAGATGTAGGTGAACTGCTGAGTCCTGTCCTGATGAGCTGGCTCTTCTGTGTTGTGCCATGCATTTATGGAGCTGCTGTTTGGTTTCTCCTATGTACAGATCTGTACATTCCTCACTGCATTGAACTGCATATACTACGTTGCTCTGTTTGTGTCTGGGTGTTTTGTTCTTGGGGTGGACCAGTTTCTGTCTCAGTGTGTTGCCTGGTTTGAAATGTACAGGGATGCTGTGTTTGTTGATAATCCTCCTGAGCTTTTCAGCCACCCCTGCAACATAAGGGATGACAACGCTTTTACATTTGTTCTCTTCCCTGTCAGTTGTAGCAGTGCTCTTATTCGATCTTCTCCTCGATTTCAAAAAAGCCCAGTTAGGATATCCACATGTTTTGAGGGACTCCTTGATATGTTTGTGTTCCTTCTCCTTTCACTCTGTTCTCGTGGGAATGTTTTCTGCCCGATAGTGTAGGGTTCTGATTACTCCCAGTTTGTGTTCCAGAGGGTGGTGACAGTCAAAGAGCAAATACTGGTCAGTATGTGTGGGTTTAGGGTGGATAGCTCAGTGGGTAGAGCAGTCGTCTTCAAACCCAAGGGTGAGTGGTTTGATTCCCAGTCCCGGCAAGCTACATGTTGAGGTGTCCTTGGACAAGACACCAATACCCTGACCCTTGGCGCCTCACAGGGGGCAGCCTGCCCAAAAGAGAATTTCCCCAAGGGGATCAATAAAGTATCAATTAATATTATTATTATTATTTCCTGTACACTTCAATGTTGAGGCTCCTGTCCTCCTCAATGTGTACTGCACAGTCCAAGAAGGCCAATCTATTGCCTGTGACATCTTCTCGAGTGAATTTGATGTTAATGTCCACAGCGTTGATGTGTTTGGTGAAATTCTCCACCTCCTGTGTTTTTATTTTGACCCAGGTATCATCCACATACCTGAACCAGTGGCTGGGTGTAATCCCTGGGAACGAGCTCAGGGCTCTGCTCTCTACTTCCATGTAGAGATTGGCCACAATTGGGTGAACCCATGGCACAGCCGTGTTTTTGTCTGTAAAAACATCCATTGTACTTGAAATATGTGGTGGTGAGACACAGGTCCAATAGAGTACATATGTTGTCTGGGCTGAACCTGGTCCTGTGGGAGAGCGTACTGTCTTGTATCAGATGTTTCCTCGCAGTCTGGACTGCTTCAGTGAACAGAGAGGTGATATCATAAGACACCATGGTTTCATCTGTGTCTAGTTTTAAGGTAATGCTGTTGCAGTTGTGTAACACCGTTAGTTGTTGTAACAAAAAGCAGTAAACCTCTCCAGAAATATTTTTTAACAGATTTTTATGTTTACATTTGGAAGCAGCTAGTCTGAATGGAGCCAATATGTCACCATATCACACTTGATGGTCCGTGTTGTATATTCCATGACTGTCACACATCAGTCATTTTTCAACTGCAGCTCTTAACAACCTGGGGAGACCCATACTACATTGGCCTCAACGGCATCGAGTTTTACGACCAGAACCACGAGAAGATCAGCCTCAGCGACAACAGTATCTTTTCTTATGATTTCAAATTGTTGTTCATTAATCTATTCTCACAAACCTAAACTCTCTTCACCAGCTGTAATGGCAACAAACTGACTAATCAAATAAATAGAGATGCTAGAACCAGGCTTCACAGTGTAATTACTGCATGAGTTTAAGGACATAAGTTTGTCAAGCATGGGTTTCTTTGTCATGTCAGTGCCAACAAAAATATTGCAGAAATGATATTGTTTATGTGGGAACTTTACAATTTTTTTTACAATTATGCACCCTGACGTATCATAGAAAGAAAGGCACATGTGAAATTAATACCATTGACAAGCACTGCATTGGTGTTTTGTATGGTTTTGTAGTGGCTTCCTAATTAGTGTTAGTATTTTCATGCTAATCAAAATATGTTTATCAAAATATGTTCTATCGTTTAGTCTATAAGTGAAAACCCTTTATTACAGAGCACAAGAGAGGAGATCTAAAAAAGAAATAGACATTAAAGGTTAAAAACTGGTTTATATCCTGCTATGCAGCCAGTACTAATCTGACGACATCCATTTAGTTAATGGATGCAGATAGTTTATTACTTGCAGCTTATGAATGAGTATTAAAGGTAGGGAGAAATAAAGGGCATTTACAAATGTCTGTTCCTCAACATTATGTCCACCAGACATTGCTGCTTTTCCAGACAGTGTGAACGTACTGGACAATGTGAGTGGTGATGTGAGGACTCCAGATAAATTAATAGATGGAGTCAACAGTACCCACGATGGAAGACATATGTGGCTAGCCCCAGTGCTTCCTGGACTGGTGAGGAAATGTGTGTGAGAGAGACGGAGCGAATGAGTGGTCACACTCCTGTCTGTTAACACAGACTCAGATCAAAGTCTGCAGTTGAATTAAGTATGTTGCATGTTTCCTTGTAGGTGAACCGTGTGTATGTCATCTTTGATCAACCAGTGACTGTGTCCATGATTAAGCTGTGGAACTACTCAAAGACACCACAGAGAGGAGTGAAGGAGTTTGGGGTAATCTGCTCTGTCTGCTGTGAGCTTGGCATTCAGGTGTTTAACACTGATCCATCACAGCAAAATTTCTGTGTTTCTCTGTGTACAGCTGCTGGTGGACGACCTCCTTGTGTATAATGGCATCTTGGACAGTGTAAGCCACGTGGCAAGAGGCATTCTGCCTACCTGTGATCCAGTAGTGCCCTACCACACCATCCTGTTCACAGACAATGCCTACATTGCGCACCGTGAGAGGAACACCATCATTAGGTACCCGTATTTTTTAGGAACTAGATACACTACTCACAAAAAGTTAGGGATATTTGGCTTTCGGGTGAAATTTCAGGTTGAACCTAAAATGCACTATAACCTTTACAGGTGAACTTAATGTGACCTTCCCTAAA
>JAUMHL010000012.1:7845265-7859867 GCA_032362345.1 Sandelia bainsii
ATACTACCTGAATAACATCATTAATCCAGTCATTGTGCCCCTGCATGAACAACACAGGCCTAATTTCATCTTCATGGGCAACAATGCTCCAGCCCATCAAGGTTGCATCATTAGGGAACGGCTGCATAAATTTCACCCGAAAGCCAAATATCCCTAACTTTCTGTGAGTAGTGTATATGACTGCTTATTTTCATCACTGACTGTTCATACAATGCCTTATGCAAAAATACAGATTCCCACTCAGCCCTGCATTTTTTTTCGCCCAAAATACGATGTTGCAACATAAATGAAGCTTTGTACGGTGGTTTGCAAATTATATAAACTTCAGTGCCAAATAGTTAAAGTCAGTTGGCTTATTACTCATCAGTTACTGTGAATGAATTCAAGACCATTTGATGAGCAACAGGAAGTCTGATGTTGAGAAACTAATGGATTAACAAGGAAGGTGAGATTCAAGCCTATTGTTGAGTTGTGCTCTTCTCTACTTCAGCCCCCGTGGCAGCAGACACCACAAACAGTGAGTAACAGAGTTTCTGCAAGCCCCGTGTCAGCACCTCCCTGTGGTCAATCCTTGTGTTGAAGATTCTTCCAGTGCCCTCAGTGTCTTCCAGCCATGCCACACTCTTCTTACCACACGCTTGACTTGTGATGCCCCAGTCCCTCCTCTCCCTCTATCTCTCTCCTTACCTCTCTAGCGCCATCTTTCAAGGCCTGGACCTGCTGGCTTTAAGTTTTGTTATCAGTAAACCCTCCATTTTGTGTTGTTCCCTATTGCAATTTAACATAGACACAACATTGTTATTTAAATGTGTCTGCTGTGTCTTTGTTTTCTTGCTCTGTTTCAGTAATTATGTGGAAGATCAGGATGTGAAGATGACCAATGAGAATCAGATAGTCCATCACAACAAGAAGAAGCAGACGGCAGATCCAGGTGAGTCAGAGAAACGATTGCACTTGATTGTTACAGAGAACTTTTTATGCATGTTTGTTCAGTGGTTAAAGGCTTGTCCTCCTTCAATGTAGCCCTTCGGCCTAAAACCTGCATGACTGATGGGAAACATGGAAAGAGGAGGTACTGACTGACTGATGAACAGGCCGATGTTCATACAAAATAAGAAGAACTCAAGGAGAGGCACTGACTGTTCGAGCCCACTTTTTTGTGGTTGATGTTGAACACCTCACTTAGGTCCAAAGCCACCACCTGGCCATGGTTTGTGATGACACTGGGACAGTGGCTCACATGGTCAGTATTCACAGATAAGTGGGTTTGGACACACATGCAGGATTCCACGTTGTGGTTGGATTACTCCTTTTTCCCTTTGCTGTGAAAACACACCCACACTGACATGTTATCCTGAACACGTACTGTATTGTTGCCTGGGTTGTTCCTCCCACAGTGCCAGGATAAACTTGTGAGGCTGCATTTTATCAGCCCTGTTATTGTGCCTAGTACTAAACACTATTATCTGTGGTTGCTACTTGTGATTCTTGTGCTGCACATTTAAATGCTGCTTGTGGCATGTAAATACTCAAAAAAAAGCTCTAGGGCCACATAAATACATCAGGATGTGGCTGATATTACATTTATTAATGAAATGAATCCACTGATGAGCCTAGATGATCAGCTCTTTGCCTAATGAGTATGAGATCTGACAACACTCCCGCCAGTGCACCAACTGATCTTAATGCTATGCAGACACTAATTTATATCATTAATTATTTAGATCTCTTGCTAAAAGTCTAATGGTTTTATTTGGAAAAGTGCTTCCAGAGAGGTTTTCACCTTTGGAAAATGTATATTGATGGCTTAAGTGGTAGTTGGAAAAAGTACAGTAGTCAAATTTTTGTACATTTCAATATGAATAAAATGAAGACATAATTGGCTCTACAAAATTCGGTCTATATATTCTTTCTGTTTAGCATCAGGTAGAAAACGCTTGCATCAAAGTGACCTTCACTGAAGTTGCTATACACTAGATTTTTGGAGGCAAGAATTTCTTAAGCTGGTTTAGCTATTTGGTTGTAAAAAGAAGACTTTAAAGAAGAAAATGACATTTTTTATTGTGAGTAGATACACTAACCGGCAACTTCCTATATGCAAATACTATAACCTTACCTCAAATTGACAAGACTTATCTTTACAAAGGGAAAAATACAGTTCTACCTTTACTATAATACTTGGTAGGCAGTGTTGTACTATTCATTCAATATTTACTGTACTAACTTGTTGCATGTGAAAGTTTCTTCATCCTTAGCTGTCATCTTAAAATGTTAGATTCATTTGTTTGGAGGAGTTTTTACTGCTTCATTGAGCCCAGTTTAAATTATTTCAGACTTCTTGCACCTGATGGGAGTTATTGTATATGAAATGCAGTTCTATGTATTTAATTTTGGTTCGTCCACAACAATAGTCATTACTCTGTATCTTAGTCCTGCTCTGTGGAGTGGCGGCTATTATTGTGTGTGGCCTTTAGTGTTTTGAAATATTTAATTATTTTCTAATCTTGATTAAATATGTATATTTGATGTAGGTTTATTTGAATTAATAAAGATACTTCTCTCTATACATATATCTTCCATTACTCTTTTGAAAGACTTGAACTCTTGTTGCTGGTTTAGATTTTTAGTTATTTTTTATATAATTTTATTTGTATTTTTATCTGTATTGACCAGTGTGAAAGGATGGCTTGTCTCAACTTTGTGCTTACAGGCCTTTAGGTTCAGTATCTATTAATACTCTGTGGTGATAAGAACATCTAACACAGTGGACAACTGAGATCCATAAATATATCCTGAGATATTTTAATGCAGAATCAGTTGTACATTTCACTGTATATGTAAGGAATGACCATTCAGTTTCAGAGTGCTCTTAGGACAGAGCATTAGTGGTGAAAAGGTGGTGATGGAGTCACGTGGTCTCCCACCATACATACAAACATTTAGCTGAAAAGATTACATCTTTGCAGTCGAACAGCTTTGGAAAAGGCAATCTTAGATTTTTCCCGGAAAGGTTCCCTCTGCCCTCTGATCATCCCATTTCTGGACCTAAAGGGGGAAAAAAATGTTTCAGAAGCAACAACAACCATGGATAAAATGGCAAGAATGCTGTCTACTTGTCTGAAACTTGTAATTATAATAATTACACTATGACTAAACACTGTATAAATACATGCTGTGAAATCTTTGTATGACCTAAAGTATAAAATGCATCTTAGTTTCTCCTCATTGTGGCAATTTCATCAGCAGTTCTTCCACCTAATATAATTTTGTATTAATTTAAGACCAAGTATAGCACAGAAAATGACATTACAGAAGACTCTGTCTCATATAATGTATTTAAATCCAAGAAAGCATGTCAGTTTGAGGGGAAGTTACCACTGACATTGTTTCTTCATAGGACCTGGCTTAAAATAACTAAAAATAGACTGCCTACATGTTTTATTGAGCTGGGAATTATTTTAAGGGAATCACTTATGTCTAATTTTGGGCTGAAAGTCTTGGTGCTGTTTTGACTCTCAGGACTGAGCAGACTCCCAGGAATGTGAGGAGTGATGAAGTTGTTTGACTGCTGTTTAACAAACTGTCCACACTGGGGAGAATACCACATATATGCAGCAGTTAGTAATCAACTTAGCTGTCTTTTGGGAAAACAGCTAATCTCATAAAAAATGAATTGTTTATTTACCCAGGCGATGGGGCAGAGTGATTTGAAGACCCTCCCGTACCATTCACAAGGGGTAGTGTCTACTCCTTTGGCGGTCAGAGCTTTCTGGCAGCGATGATAATCTATTAACAGAGAGACAACAATGTATGTAAAAAAAAAAAAAGAAGAAAAAAAAGACCATTGTGTTGATCTATTTTCAGAGGCGAGGGTCAAGTCAGTGGCCCTCAAGACATCTCAAACTGGATTACTGAGGTCAGAGGTGAACTCCTGAGCTGTATCAGCTTTACACATAGGCATGTTTTAAGTGACTTAAAGTTTAAGCACATTATTAATGAAAGCTAGAACACTGCAGCATGTCTTTAGTTAATCAGTATTTTAGCTTCATTTAAAAATGTGAAAAGTGTGCGGAACAGCAGTTGACTTTGCCTTTGACTTTGACATGCAGTCTTACCCAGGTAGTTGGACCAGCAGTTCCTGGTCTGGTTCTGGTTGGGGAATCTGGCATCGAAGGGAGCAGTGCGATAGTTTTCAAGTTTGGCCTTAATGTCCTCAGCCATTGTCCCCTCTGTCGAGAGAAAGTCATTAGTCAACACTGCAGGATGCAAGACAAGTGTAGGCCCATTTTAACACACAGGACTGACGGTATGTCTGTGTCGTAAACACCTGCACCGACACCAACGCACAGCTGCAGCCCAGGTGTGCAGGTGACCTGTATATTCTAAGGTCGGACTTCTCGCTCGCTGTAGTAATGAAGATGTGCGCAGAGGACTCGGGGTGTTGAATGCGGCACTTCAGGGTTGTTTCTAGAAATGTAGGGCGGCCATCAAATTCTCCTAACGCGGAGAAAATCTAAGCAAGGCTAGATGCTGTCGGCTCTAAACCAAGAGCACGATAAACGAGATTACACCTAAAAAATGCGAAAAACAAACACGAAAAATACGTGTTGAACAATATTGACAGGCTGCGTATCAATAGCCTCGTACATCCGACCTTTATAAGCATTTCCTCCTGTAACACAACCCAGTTTCGTTTTTCTTTTTCCCCCACACAAACGGGCTAAAACTCATTTAATTTTTACCTCTGTGATTAATTATTATTACCAGGTAAATAAAGGCACCTCAACATTAATTTTTTTTTTTTTTTTTTTTAAATATACACGCTCTACTTTAATTAGTGATGTCATTTTTCAGACGCGCCACTTGAGCATTTCTGTGTAGATTCATAACAAATATCTGTGAAGATTCTCAGTCATCCAGGTCATGGTTATCTAAAAAAAAACGGTTTTTAATGGCAACTGGACTTGTTTTAGTTCCTTGACTACGTTTCACCCTCCATTCCAGAGGGCTACAGACAGCATGTTTCAGGAGTTAACAGTAAAGAGAAGAATAAAGACATGCAGGTAAATATTACCTTTGTTGCAGTCGCAGGTTCGAGCTAACAGTGACTTTTACACCGGGCGGGATAAAGTGTGCTGTTCCTCTCGCGAATAGCGCGCGCCCCACGCGTCTGAAGCGATTGCAGCCGTGCAGTCGTGTCTTAACGGTATGGCGGACACAGGTCACATTGAAATAACGGACAAACACTGTTTCACGGCTCTAACTACCTCCACAGGTCTGATTTAATGATGTAGCCGGGGGACAGTGACGGGCAGCAGCGGGGATGAGTGGAGACGCTGCCGCAGCCTCGTTTTGTTTTATAGTGTTTTATTTCACGTTTCTCTCACAGCTGGCAACTTTGCCTCCAGACGCGGAAGTATTGTGCCATTCATTGTTTTTGTTAATAATTACCAGGTGTATTTCAGCAAGGCTGTGTCAGGTGGTTTGGATTGAGCTGAGTTAGTGAAGGACATCAGTGCGTCACTCTCTCTCTCTTCACCGGGCTTCATATGGAGTCAACTGAAGAGACACAAGGAAAATGCCCAGTTTGCCCAAACTCGCTTTCTAGGAATTACAGTAGTCAGGTCACATGAGGCTGCAGCAGCAGTGCTGAGTCATATCAACTGTATTACAGGTTTACATAGACAGAGCGCAGCGTTGCTCGTGTGTTCTGTTGCGCACACACTAACCCCATGGACACCGTCTTAAAACCTCAGATCGGAAAATGGTAGTAAGGTGCGCTGCGCTGCTCAAAATTAATCACGCTATACTGATGGGATGTTGGCAAAATACATCCACACGGGATCAACGCCACAGCCCTGCAGCTTGTGGTCTGTACGCCTCCTCGCCCCTCCAGCATTCACTTTTTAACGAAAAACGCCAGGTACTGTGGGCTAAGATATTTCATGATCCATTTCCCTACAAGCACCGACTTTCTATTCCCCAGTTTAATTAGAGGAGAGCAGGAGCCTGTCAGCGTTGCAGTAACATGGAAAGTAAACTGCTCAGGGATACGTGACTGACTTCACTGCATCCATGGACTGCATGTCAGGCATGTGGCGCTCCTGCGCGTTATTGCGCATGCCAGCTGTTGCGTATTCGGTTGTAAACATAGACTATCATTTTTACGAATCCCACATTACAACACAAGAGGGCAGCAAAAGGTTAATATTTGGGGAATAATTAATTTAATAAATTGCCAACTGTTTTTGGTCACATTGTTTAATTATAATGGGATTACCATAAATTGTAAATTCATTTAATATTATTAAGGCATTACATTTTTATTTTTTTTATGTTCATTTATGTGTATTTTGTCTTGTCAGGTTTGTGACACTAGAAGAAAAAAGTATGAATGCTGACCAAACTCATTCTGACACCTGTCTTTCCAAAATACACACAATTCCTGCACGTTTCCTGAAGCTCACAGGGGGGGTGAATGCAAGCAAAATAACTTATCCTGAGCCGATGCCTCTAATTTAGGTACAATATACTGATCTTAACGTATATTATTAATAAAGAGTAGGATTTTGTTGCTTTCTGATAACTAAGTTTGTCTGGTTTTCAGTCCAGGTATTTCATATATATTTACTGTATTTTCTCTGACAATAACACCAAATGTTAGTTTTAAATTGTTTAATATTGCTTAATTTCAAACATATCAAGTCAGAAAAGAAAGCCAGCTTCATTAAAGGCCTGTCCCACTTCTTCCATATAGTAATATACAGCAAAAACAAGAAACTTTCACCTTCTGTTTAACTGATATAAAATCATTAAGAAAGAAACTCCTTCATAAGAAGCTGGAAACCCACAGCAGACACACACAGTATTGTGGTGAACCTTTGAGTGCCTCAAAGATTTGGTCAGTGTGCATAAAAGCCATCAGCAGTCACAGCATCTTGGATAAAATAAGTAAAGGACACATGCATCTTGATTATCAATTATTGATTCAACAGTACCAATGATTAGAAGACCACACCTGTACTTCTGTGAATAAGATACGTAACATACGTATTTACAGTGTCTGTTACTGTACAGATTGAAAAAATATACCAATAAATTGTTGAGTAACACAGGGCTAAAACCTGTGGTGTAGTGTCCGTTACCTTTAAAGCACAGTGTAAGGTACAATTGCATAGATCTAAATGATAATTCAGCCTCTGCAATTAAAAAAAGAAACAGCAGTTATGCATGAAAGTGCTGGAAAAAAATACAGCAAGACAAGTCATCACGATGGATGTAGGAGAACAGAAATCTGTCTGATTGGCAGGGAACAGCAGCTCTTTTGAAACTAGAGAATTTAAACACATGGTCAAGACAAATAATGCCCAGTTTGTTCCATGGGGATTAATGAAAGAACCCTGTCAAATCATGCCAACTCTAGTCTCTAAACACAAAGGTTTTTTTTTTGTTTCTAAACAGTTGGGAAGTCATAAATAATGTGCACACTTTGGTTTGTAAAGTCAAGTTAACCCACCGTACAGTCAACTGTGCCAAAATGGTTTTAACACTAGATGCACACAGCTGGACCTTTCACCACTCGCTGAAGCGGAGTCGGTTAAAGGCCTCTTTGATGTCCTCACTGGTTTCTGAGCCTCCTCCAGTGCCAATGTGGAGTACTTTGCTGGAAGGTACTTCCTGCTTCAGCTTTTGCTTCCTGAGGACTACAGTGCCTTCGGTCTTCTCCTCAGCAGGACCTGTCAGCACGATGTAGGCAGCATGGCGTCCACGCTCCAACAGCGTGGCTGAGATAACAACACAAATATGGTCACACGAGCTGACCCCTGTGTTTCCTCATCCCTTAAATGATAATATAAATTTCTAAGAGCACAAATCACCTTTAAATGTTACAATGTGGTCCAGGTCATTGGTGGACTCGAGGAGAACTTTAGAATAGAGAGGATGCAGCATGTAAGAACGTCGCTCACTAATTAACGGCACCTGGAAGGACATATTTAAGTCAGGTCAGCATTTTGTGGATGACTGAGTAACAGAGGTTTATCTGTCAGATGCATCTTTACATAGTGTACATACAGAAATGTTAGACTCTGAGGGCATCATGCCCCAAAACACAAAGATGGAGAAGGAGTTGGTGGTGTGTATTGACGTGGGTCTTGGTGAGTTAGGGCTGGCTAATAGGTTGACTTCCCACAGCACGCCACCAGACTTTCCATCCAGAATAATTTCCTACATGCAAGACAGACAGCGGTACAGTTATAGTTGATCACTGTATGAGAGGAGATAGACAACAGTGTTTGTACATTTTTACTTACCCTTTTTGTGTAGTTACCAATATCCTTCTCAATCACAATGTCAAGTACACCATCTTTGTTAAAGTGACCAAAGGAGGGTTCACTGAATAAACGACAACACAGAGGAAAGTTATATTTGACTCAGCAAAACTGGTTATATAGTAGCATAGTAGATGGTACAATTTGATATTTTACTCTTCCAATAGAAATATGACCAAAACATGTCTATACAGGTTTTATAGGACTGATCTCTGATGTAATTACCTGGATTAGTGTTTCGTTCTGCACATACAGAGGTGCATTACAGTTTAATAATCTTTCGGAATCTTCTCTATTTCTGCATAAATATGACCTAAAACATGATTAGATTTTCATGCAAGTTTTAAAACTAGATTAAGGGAATACATTGACATTTTCCTGTAGAATTTGCTAGTGCAACTCAGAATTCATAGCTCTGTCTGTGACCTGGTCTAGAGGCAGCAAAGCAGGTCGAAAACAAGATATTGCCACCACTATTTTTCACAGATAGGATACAGTTCTTATCCTATATTGCTGTTTGATCATGGCCAAACATAGAGGTTCCCAAACCTCATCTTCAAGGCCCTCTGCCCTGCACTTTTTCCAACTATCCCTGCCGTATCCACTGCTGATCACCTGGATCAGGTGTGTTCACTCAATCCGAAACTGGAAGATACCACTGATCAAGCCATGACACACTTCTACAAACCTCAAGATCAAGATCTTTGACATTGAAGATCCAGATTTCTCTTAATAAAGCAATGTCTCCCAGACTTGAAAACACTTGATTGTTATCCCTGTCAGTGCACTGACATGTGCTTAAGTCTGTGAGCATTCTCAGTGATCCAAGTGAAGCTATCTGGAAGTTGAGTCAGGCTCAAGATCATTTTTAGAAGGATTTTTTAGAAAACACCACACGCCTGTCCACTTCAAACCCACAAACACACCGAGACAGAGACTTGTCCACCCAAACAAATGACCCACGTTAAAGGAGATGGGGGGGGGGCTAACAAACCTATCCAGGGAAGAGCTGAAGTTAAACCAACCTGGAGGATAAATCACACAATATTTCTTAATAGCATGTAAAGTAATTCCCCGCTTATCCGAGAAACCTGGTTACCTAAGTGCATGTAAACGCAATCATTGAAACAACCAAGTTTCTGTTGCTTAACGCAGCCCAAACATGAACAATTATGATAAAATTATAAATTATAAATATTCACATTTGAGATGCTAGAACTAGAATATTTTATTTTATGATTCATCAACTAATTGCTTCATCTCTAACTAATTTGTATTAATTAGAATGTATTAATTTCATGTAATATAACATGTATAAAGTGTTACCTGAGGACTGAGCTGGTATTGAATCTCCACAGTAGCTTCAGATTTCTTCCATCAATTAATGCCAATTCCTTCTCAGTTACAAGCAGCAGGTTTGATTGATCATCTGTTTCTTCTGTTCTGACTACTTGTCTCACTGAGTCAGACCTACACATAAATATTAGTTAAAGTTTTACCGAAGCCACAATGACAACAAGCTGCTAAATGAAATCTGTGTTCGTGAAGTAACAAGGATTTAATGTAGGCTGCATTTTACTTGTATATAGTTACAAGTCCAGATGTGGCACTGGCATTTTTCTCCCAGTGTTTATCCTTTTTGAGGCCAACCTCCAACCCTGCTTTAGCTTTTGCTGCAATCCTCCACAGTGCCAATCCATACAGGCCAGTGTCTGTGAATGAAACAACATTTCTTTGTGTATTCTTTGTACAATATTACGCCATATCAACATTGGGAGACCAAAACCAAACCTGTCACAATAAATTATTGCCTCTTAAAACGGTGTAAACATAGGATTTACTGATGAGGAAGTCTTTTAATAGTAATAACAGTGCTTCACTAAGTTATAAATATTAAATATTAATAATATTGCAAGTTAGGTGTTTAAACACATTGTCAAACACCTCGATAAAAATAAAAACGTGGCCCCCGTGACCATCTTTCGACTGTCTTTGTGTCTACACTGGCACAATTGCTGACAAAAATAGTATACACCCTGAGGACATTTAAATGTTTGTAAGTGTATCCAGTTCTGAGTGTGATATGCAGTCCTAAAGTGACACATGCTTATAATAACAAAGTTTGTTTGTTCATAGTTGCTTAGAAAAACCCCCTGATCTGACTCACTTGGGGTCAAAAAGATGAGATTTGGGACACTTCAGCATGTAATGTAAACATAGCCTTATTAACTGCTTTGATACAGTGCAGCACTACTGTATCCAGAAAAGACTCTGCTGATCTGAATGCAGACTTGCAGTAACCTGTTGTCATTGTCATAGCTAATTTCAGACTCTCACCTTTTTGGAGCAGTACATAGTAAGAACCTTCTGTAGTGCAATGGATAAGATGATTGGTTGTGTCTGTGGAGTCAAGAACCACTGTAGAACCAATCTGGTGCCCTGTCTTCCCGGAGAGGAATATCAGCTGAGTCTGCAAATATGATGGGAGACATATTGGATTCGAGGCTTCATTAACAGATTATTTCAATGACAGAGCTGTTAACTTTCAAATTCTTTTTTAGCAGATTATTATTGAAGAAAAACCAAAAATACAACGTGACTGCGTCCTTATAACGCAAGGTACAGAAGGAAGCAAATAAAAGTGGCGTTAGGAAACAGCTTCACTAGAGTGTACCTGTGTGTGGTCAGATGCCACCAGAGCCACATCATTGAGCTTGTCCCCATCCAGATCTGGGACATTAAGAGCAGGCACAGCGCTGTACAGACCAGAGGGCTGAGGCTGCTGCCAAATAATTTCACCTGTACACAAACACACCACAAAGGAACAGAGCACTCAATCCGATTTTGTTACAAAAACTACAGCTCACTCAATCATTTTAACTGTAACTTTCCTTAAAGATTAAATTTCATTCTTTACCTTGGGAAGATACAAAACAAACTTAACTCAATGTCAGTTTATGTATTTATAATATATATACTACACAGATGTTTATGAAATCTATACTTCACAGACAGAGTAATGAGGCACAAACCAGTTTGTTTGTCAATGGCTGTGAGCTGATCAAAATGGGACACTAGACAGTCCCAGTTTCTGCCTGTTCCTCTCTCCAGACCACACTGAGCCCAGTGGAACTCAGGATACAGTGGACGCTCCCACAGGGTATCTCCATCTGTCCCATCCACTGCTAACACAAATACACATGGCGAGGGCAGACCTAGAAAACACACACAATGTATCTGAATTATAGAAATCAACTACCACAAAGAGCCCCATATAGTGTGCAATCAAACTCTTGTTCCTTCATGATTATGAATGCTATGATGGGGAGGAGTCACTGTGTAGTAAATGATGACAATAATGATTAAATCACATTCAAATTAAAGAACAGTTTATACCTGCATCATCACACGTGCTATTCTGACTGCCTTCTCGCATCCTGAGGATAAACAGGACATCCATCACCTTATCGTTACTTGCAGCTTCTATAGTTAAGAAATCATGGGTTGCTGTGGCAGGGAAAGAGAGTGTGGTTAGTCACACATTTGAGACACAGCCAACAAGTGAAAAGTGTAGCTTTTTACACACCCGCTTCAGAGAAAGTCCTGTTCCAGGTAACAAGATACTGGGGTCTGACAGGACAGGGGATGATGAATGAGAAAGCAAACACTATGGTGAGGCAGACAAACAAGGAGAGGAAGAAGACTGCAGTTCTCCAATGGGTCAGTTTGCCAAAACCCATGACTTCTTTACAGCTCTTCCTCTTCTTCAGCTCTGTTGCAGATGGTGCTGTCCCCGTCTCCGCCCGGTCATCTCCCCTCTTCAGAGGGTCGGCCTCAGTGGCCAGGTCTGTGGTCTCCATTGTCACCTCAATGCATTCCTGACCCACTGATCTGCTTGACAGGAAAAAAAAAACTTCAATGTAATGTTGGTCTTAAATAAACTACAGTCCACTCTATTACTTTACTACACAGTGAATCCTCCCCATCATAGCATTCAGTCTGCTTCTGTATATGCCCTAGTCAAAGTAACCAGCAATAGTAAAAGATACACCTCACTGGCAATCACAGATATAGTACATGAAAAAACACTGAAGGCAGCAGTGTCTGTCAGTCCAGCTATTTCTGCTGTATCAACCTTTGTGGGTCTGAGCCTATTGAGACCTGCCAACACTGACTCCAGAGATTTCTGAGCACAAAACAACAAACCCATAATGAACAATCATCATAATCCAAGCTAACACACCCTGTTATTTGTTCTGTAGCCACATCATTAGACTTAACTGAAAACATTTGAGATAGTTGTGTTAGGTAAAAGCTAACAAGTAAATATTTAAGTAAGTAAGCAAGTACATCTATTGTCAAAATTATTTAACGATGCGATGTTAGCCAAATGTTAAGTAGCTAAAGAAGGACGTTTTCTTAGTAGCTGATAGTATAGCTATCTTTGTTAGCAAGCTTTGACTTGGAAAGTTTACACTTTGTTAGTTCGCTAACTTGTTGAACAAAGGTATGAATGCTGGGTAATTTTATCACTAAAGCCCCATCACTTCAGTTTAAACGAAGAGTTTACACTGACTTAACAAAACGTTTTTCTTACTTTAGTCCCCAATGTTGTGTCCTGTGGTAACTCGTTCGGCTAACTACAGGTAGCAGGCCTGACACATACCAACAAAACTGCCTGTTAACCTCTGCTGCGCAAACAACTCAAAGACATCCCACGTAGGATTAATGTCCTGAATTGGTCTGTCAGGTAGCGCTGTCTCATATCTCCTCGTGCACTGAACATATCTGGACCTAAACTAAAAAAACATCAGATAGGACTATAACATTAACCCGCTCTAATTTAAGCTCAGTTTGTGATTAAAAAAGCTACTAAGAAACGATATCTCACGACTAGCTTCTGCCTGGTAAGCTAAACTCGGGGCAGAATATATTTAAGTACACTATTTGGTCTGAGCCATTCTGATTGGCTAATTCACTCACTCTTAAACGGTACGATTGGTCGATTTCAGACCAAAGGCCCGCCCTTAAGCAATAGCCAAACGGAACTTTCAAACAACAGGACCTGACGTAATTTCCCTAATATAAAACGGAAACTGGCAAGTCCACGAAATAGAGAAGACCTGCGAGCGGTGATGAATAAACAGTAAAATAACCTAACAACGACACAGAGGAACTGTTTTCACTTGCTTTTTATAGCGATATCGTCGGATCCACAACAATGTCTGCACAAGCTCAAATGAGAGCTTTGCTCGACCAGCTAATGGGGACAGCGAGGGATGGTGAGTTGCCGTAGCATGCTAGCTGAGCTAGCTAGCCAAGATGGAGCCACTGCTGAGGTTGGCTTATATTGGCGTGTGATGGACAGACCTGCATGAATGGATGTGCAACAGAGGGCTATATGAAAATACTGTAAGGTTAGATTTAAATAGCATATACGGATTGACGTTAGAATTTAATGTTTGTATCCACCGCGATTCAGTTTATTTTATAGAGTTTTAGTTTCGTTTTTACCACGCATGACTACATTTCTCGTAGTAGCTTTAGCTAAATTAGCTGCCGCCAATGTTTATTGTGAAGTTGCGTAAACGCTACGCTACATCGCATCAGAAGATAAATATAACGCTATGTTTGTTTAATAATAATTTTAATGTATCCCTGCTATTAATCCACTTCTACTTAGTTGAGTGAGTAATTTTAAAGCTATTGTGCCACATTCATATTTACAGCTGACACGGATACGCAGGCTTGACGTTGCATTAGGCCTGCTGGAAAAATTGTTGATTAACCGGGAAATTCAACTTATCGTTTTGAGGATTCGCGTTACAGATGTTTTGAAATGAGTCGTATCAGTGGGAAATAAGAGTAATATCAGTAGTTCAATGGTTCAAGAAAGCCCCGTTAAAAGTAACTTAAAACAAAACAGTGTAAAAACACTTAAGATAAGGTCCTGCATCCATAATTTTACACATGTAAAACATATAATCAGAATAATCGTCAAAATGGAAGAGTTACTTGTTATTCCTAATGCATTTATATTACTAATACATAAATGTGCATCTCTCTCCAGGCGAATCTCTACTTTGTATGCTGTTGAATAGTTAATCTTATACAATGCTGCGTATGTTAGTCAGATATCACTGATATATTACTGTGCAGATATTACTGCAGCTGTCAGGTAATTGCAGGGAGTAGATAAATTCAATTCAGTTTTATTTATATAGCGCCAAATCACAACAAAAGTCATCTCGAGGCACTTTACATTGTAAGGT
>JAUMHL010000012.1:7859967-7909342 GCA_032362345.1 Sandelia bainsii
GTGGAGAGGAAAAACTCCCTTTAACGGAAGAAACCTCCAGCAGAACCAGGCTCAAGGTGGGCGGTCATCTGCCTTGATCGGTAAATGTAGGCAAATGAACAACATTATAATTTAAAAGAAAGCAAAATGCAACAACAACAAAAAAACTAAATTACTGTTTTAATGTGCTTAAATACAATTATTGTAATAGCGTCCAGGCACGTGGATACAAACATTTATAGGTAAATCAGCTGTCACGTCTTGTTGTCATTAGTGGAAATTGACAGTCTATTGTTGTCCTGTCATTTTATAAATCAGAGGATCATGCTGACTTTAACTGGGTAAAATTGCAGCCCTGTGGATTATCTTTTAACAAGTTAATAACTCGATCTGTACAGTAAGAGTGAATTTGTGATGTGAGTTTGTGGGTGTATGTGTGATGAGATTGATATCAAATTCTTCCCATACATTTGTTGCATACAAACTGAACAATTGTGGCCCCTTTATTTTATTCATTAAGGTTCAGTGTATCTTTGCCAGCCTACATCAATCTGCAAAGGAGTTGCAGAAAAGCCTCATGTTCATCGAGCCGTGAGTCACACATAATTTTTAAAGCTGTTATGATGAATATCCAAACAATTTGTTTGCCTTCCGGAAGTTAATGTAGCATCTTTTTTTTTTTTTTTTTTTTTTAATCACACAAATGGGTAAATCTTCAGTGACACTAGAATTACAATTTGGAGTAGTATGTTGCAGCTTGAGCTAAGACGTCTGATCGCGCTGAATTCAAACGAGCAGTTCTCAGTTTTCAATTAGACGTCTGTTTTCAGAAGGCAATTGTAGCTATCATCGAAACAACACTTTTTCACACATCATTTACAATCTGACTTGTGTATGACTCCCAACTTCTTACTGCAGGTATGGGCAAGAAAACTGTTCCCATTTATACTTTTCTACAGCGGGTTTAAAATTCTGCAGCTGAGGTCTTGAAGATGCAGAAGGGTACAGTATGTGGTGCAGATCGCAGTGTGTATAAACTAAATTTTTTCCTTGGATTTCTTTTGTGCTTTTGTTTTCAGTGTTTCATATTTGTAAAAGGCTTGGCTGGAACATTTATCTGAAATGTTTACATTTCTTATCACAGTTTTAAGAGCAGGCTTTCCTGCGTAGTCAAATTTCCAATAAATGTGTTGTAATGAAATTGCTACAAAATCAAGGTAGTACTGTCTGCACTAGTTAACTGAAATAACAGATTTATAGCTATTTACCAGTATTGTGCCCGTTTTAGTCTTGATGCTCTGCATTTACAAAGTGACATTGAGCCTTGTAACAAGTTAAACTGACTTTAGGCTCAAATATTGCCACATTTTTGAGACTTGGATAAGGTAAGCACCACAAAAAACGGAAGTTCCACATACTTGCAGAGCCACATGTAACTTGTTGACACACAAATACAGAAGAAACGAATTACAACAGATACACAGTAATTTACATTACTGGTAAATATAATGTTACACTAAAGAAGTATCTAAAAAAACTTTGAATAGAAGTAAAATAATAGATTTTCACTTAATTATATGGGCACAAAATCCTTTAATGCAGTTATTGTGACACATATTTGTCCAATTATTGTAGAACTCTTATAGTAATGTATATGAAAGCACTGGATACGTCGCCCCTGCTGTCAAGTATGTGAGGTCCTTCTCACTGGTTGTTTTTTGGACTGTTTCAGGAGATGAGACGCGACAGAGGGTCAAGTTCACTGATGAGCGAGTCTGCAAAAGTCATCTTCTCAACTGCTGTCCACACGACATCCTGTCTGGAACTGTAAGTGAGCCATGATTTAAAAATCTTATTAAAAATATTCTTCACAGTATACCAGTATTAATTATTAATTTATATTTGAGTTTGCTCAGTTTGTGTCATGTCTGCTTTTGTTTTGGTGGCAGCGTATGGACCTAGGAGAGTGCACGAAGATCCATGACTTGGCACTTCGGGCAGATTATGAAATTGCCTCTAAGGAGAGAGATCTGTTCTTTGAGCTTGATGTAAGTGATGTCTTCAATTATAGCAAAACTGTTTTAGACTTTCTTAGCACTGCAGATCTGCCATCCTGTACACATTCTGCGTAGCACATACGCATTTTGATATCAAAGTACGCTGGAATGAATTGTCACTCTAAAGTCTACAAAAAGGTGGCTGTGTGATGAGTGATCTCAGCTCTCAGCGCTGTTGCTGTAGTCAGTGAAAATGATGATTAGTCAAGAGTTTTTTATTTTCAGTGAGTGTTTGCATGTTTCACGATCTGCATATTTTAGTAACTGTGCGTTTATTGAAGCTCCCGTGGTATGAGTTAGCATAATATGTTATAGAATTTAGTATGTTAACATGTCAACTTGTAACTTGTTACAAACTGAACAATTCTTGCCTCATGTTCACAACATCTGTGTGCTATTTTTAGCTGTGTAATCAGTCAAGCTTCACATGAAAAGGTTAAGTCTTTCCCTTTAGTTAAATTGTGAGCTTTATGGCCTGCTAATTTCAGTGCAATATTCAAGTCTACACCAAAAACATCTAGCCCATAGACATCAGCCTTTCTATTTTTATTTTCAGGTGCATGCTCAGTCAGAATATAATTCATTAGAGGTTATTACTGAGCAGCAGTTTTTATTTTCAGGTTCACATGCAGTTCAAATTTTGACAATAAATTAGTTTACATTAAATTAATTAACCTATCCAAAATTCACTATGTATTATGTCTGTTTTCAGTCATAACGTACATACATAAGCTGTTTTCTTTTTTTGTTCTTGTTTTTTGCTTAAGGTGATATTTACAAGGGTTTAAGATTGGCAGGTCTGGCACTGTAAAATGCTTGATCATGCTTGCTCAGAATGTTGTGGATAAGCACATCTAGTTCAAGTGAGCGGAAGAGGCAGAGGTGACTGTAAAGTACAGCCTCAGTAGGATCCCTCTGACTTTTTGGGTCTTATCACTCTGTCAGTTGAAAACCAGCACATCCCTACTGAAAGTTACGAGTATGCCAATCAATAGATCAAGTCACATATTTATGTTTTGCTGTTAACACATTTTAAAGGCGGTAGATCACCTGGAGTCATTCATTGCGGACTGTGATCGAAGGACAGAGCTAGCCAAGAAGCGCCTGGCTGAGACCCAAGAAGAGATCAGTGCTGAGGTCGCCGCAAAGGTAAGTGGGGAGAAATATTTTTAAACACGCGCTATGGACATGCACAATGCATATCATATGTAAAAATATGATCAGAATATTTTGTGCTTGACAGTGTCAAATGTGAATTGTATTGCTGCTATATTGCAGGCAGAGAAGGTCCATGAGCTGAATGAGGAAATAGGAAAGCTCCTGGCCAAGGCAGAGCAGCTTGGAGCAGAGGGCAATGTGGATGAGGCCCAGAAGGTGCTACAGGAAGTGGAGAAGGTCCGCACCAGAAAGAAGGATGCAGAGGTGAGGAAGGCATGCTTGGGAGGTACTTCGAGCTCCGTGGAGTGTGATGTTTCTGCTTGTATTAATACTCTATCTTCTAAACCTTTTAATGTGTATTTTCTCTTTTCTGTCTCTCCTTAGGAAGAGTACAGAAACTCAATGCCTGCTTCTAGTTTCCAGCAGCAGAAGCTTAGAGTGTGTGAGGTGTGTTCTGCTTACTTGGGTCTGCATGACAATGATCGTCGCTTGGCCGACCATTTTGGTGGTAAGCTTCACCTGGGCTTCATCCAGATCAGAGAGAAACTGGACCAACTAAAGGTTTGTGCCAGCCGGTCTTACCATGTACTCTGCAAATGTATTGCTACAATTATCTGAGTGTGATGGGGGAACTGATTAAAGCTGGATTTATCTCTAATTGGGTGTTATTTTTTTTTATTTTGATCAGAAAACTGTGGTGGACAAACAGGAGAAAAGGAACCAGGAGCGCTTAAAGAGACGAGAAGAGAGGGAGAAAGAGGAAAGGATGAAGAGGAGGTAAGGACAGACATTGTAAACTTGGTGACATTTTTGGAGTTCTTTTTTTTTTTTTCTTCATTGCTTAAACTTAGAAGTTTGTCTTTGGTTTACTTTGCAGGACCAAATCACGGAGCAGAGAGCATAAAAGGTAAAGATGTTGCCTTGTCTATCTATGCAGAGTTTCATACCTTTTAACTCTAATCAGAATGTTCTTTTCAAATGGACAATGAGATTAATTATAAACTTTATATTTTATATCGTATTATTTTTATCAGGTCTCGTTCTCGTGACCGCAGAAGGAGGCGCTCACGCTCCTCATCACGAGACAGGCGTCGTTCACGCTCGCGCTCCAGGGAAAGGAGGAGGCGGCATCGCAGCCGCTCCCGCTCCCGTAGCCGAGGCCATCGTCACAGCCATGAGCAGAGCTCCAGACACAAGTAAGTGCACAAAGTTTCACACCAAGCCCCCACAGAATTTAACTTCCAAAAAACGGCTCGAACTAAATAATTTTTTCCACATTGTTGCAGCTGTTTTGTAGATTAGTTATTGTTTATAGAACAAAATAGAAATTCTTCTGCCCTGCTTCAGTTTATTCACAGTAAGAAAACTAAGGGTGGTGGCTTGTTGTGAAAATGTGTATAGTCAAAACAGACAGAGATGTAGATGTGGGATGTTAAACAACTGTTCATAAAACTGCCACGTCACTCAGCAGTGTCAAACTAAATGGTGGTAACAGTTCTTGATCACAGCTCAGACGTTGTGCACTTATTTCTTCAAAGAAGAACACGTTCAACTCTTGATTCTTAGCCTCAAGTAGAATATTACATGTATCTTGTCATAATTCGAAAACAAATCCCTTCAGGCTGATGGAGCAGATACATCAACTGTTTACAGATACTCAGTTATCTACTTCTTTCTCCTGTGTGTTTGTACTTGTTACATCGCTGAATTTCTCGTATGATCTTTTCACCCAGGTCGTCAAGGGACCGAGAGCGCACGTCCAGAGACAGGTCACGGGAGCGAGACAGGAGGGACGGTATCAATGGCAGGTCGGACTCCCGCCGGGCAGACGACAAGGACATGGGGGACCTCTGAAGACCAAACTCCATCCACCACAGACACACAACCTCCTTCTGTCTCCCTCGTGTCTGTCCATTTATAACAACCTAATGTTAACACAGTTCTTGCCTTCTCCCGCCTGCCTCCTATCTTTGCTTTAACAGTTAATGCAGCCGACCCAGAGAGAACATGAAATATTGTCTGGAGTAAATTTTCTAGCATCCAAATATATACGATTGTATTTGGATGGGGAATTAGTTATTGATCAGTAGTGGAGTTTATTGTAATACCCACATCTGTAAATTGGTGGCTGTTTGTATTCAACACCTCCCATGTCTTGTTATAAACGACCCTATTCTGATTACATCAAAAACAAACAACCTGATAGTTTGCTGGACTGAAACATAAAACTGCTGATCAATATTCTTTTATTGTCAACTGATGGTGTTTTGATAGAGAATCTAAGTATGTTCAGACTCACTGATTGTCAAAATCTGGAAACAAAAAACCCGTCTTACGTTTCTTTTTATTTTATCTCCCTCTGCTTGAGTGCAGTTCTTGAATGTCTGTCCACAGTTGTCTCCTGTACTTTGTTTGCTGAAGCCTGGTCAGAGTTTTAGGAACTCAGTCCAAAACAAAGGTTTTTATAAGTTGCTAGTTTTAGTATGAACTTTATGTTCCATTTTTTTAATTCATCAAGTTAGTTTATGTTGCCAGTAATGAGCAAAATCTGTTTTGAGTTTGACCAGTGTAAGTAAATGCTTGTTTAGACTTGGATTGGTGGCAAGTTTTTTTATGTTTCTATCTTGCTTTATTTAAAATAATGAAAATAAATGGTGACCTCAGAGTTGGTGTCAAGGTGTGAAGCAGTAGGTTCAGAAATGATACATAGGAAGTTCAGTGCTACAACTGTACACACCTTTATTAGTCATTTCAGAAATTGAAATTTTGCCCCAATTTGGACAAATTCCTTTGTGAATAGATTTATAATTCAAACTGATTTTAATGGATGCATTGCTTTTCCCAATATGTGGAGTAATCTGTTTATGTTCTGCTGGAAATCTTATGTTAATGTCTCAATTAAAAAATATCCCACCATTTTAACTTTTATGTGCTGGCCTTTCTTGTCAAGGTGTATTAATTATGATTAAATTAAGTATTTTACAAAGATAAATAAATTGTTTAAGTTAGTCCTTTCTAGGCAGACAGAAGAAAACTATTCACATTAACATACATTACAAATAGATTCATGTTAAAATATTGAATTTGCACAGCACCTGTTTAAGCTAAAAGCTTCAATTTTCTTATTCACATGAACTAACAATTTCAGAATAAGCATGATGGCATCAAGCTCCTCGCAGACAGTTTGATAGTCAAGTCACTGTTTGTTCTCTGGTGAATATAATTGACAATTGAAGAGTTCACTGTAGGACAGTACAGTCGTCCATCTGAAGCTGTAGACTCCACTGCTCACAATGTGCTGCTCTCCTGTTTAAAATCGACCTTCATTTTCTGTTTCTCCATGACCGTCTCCAACTCTGTGGCTCGTCTGGCATCCTGTAGAAAAACAAATTAGGAAAAATTAACAGTGATAGACGGTCCCTGGTCCACAGAATTAATGTGTGGGCACGTGTGAATAAAGACCTTTTTGTTTATTAATGTAAGATGGCACATGTATTCAGGTTTAAAATTTGAACTATTTGTAATCAGATTGTTTAAAATTAATTTCTAACCACCTAAAAACAATTATTTTCAGGCAAAAAGACCAGATGCATTTTAATCTGTTTCATTGTGCTGATAGGATGAGCTGCAACTGTTCAGAATTGCTTTGGTTTTGAGCATGTACTTTAATCACTGGACTGGAAATGCGTTTATTCTGAAATATGCATATGGTTAAATTAGGATGTTTTGTGCTTAACCTAATGTTTTGTCATTGATAAACTTTAAAAAAAGTGAAAACGGAGAAAGAAAACCCAGCTTGAAAGTAACTACAGTTCTGTGAATTTACCTCCAGCAGTGCTTTCTGCACAGTGAGCTGGCTGTACACTCTGGCGCCCTCATCTGGAATCACAGCTCGTAGCTCCTCCTTGTTGAGGGAGAAGAGCTGGGCGCCTGTCAGCACTCCCAAACATGACACGGTCCTGAGGGACACAAAACACAAGTGACTCCAGGCCATGCAGCTGCCACAGTACATATGTTCCATATGTACATATGTTCCATTCATATAAACTCTGCATGTTGCTAACAATGACTCAAGGAGAAGGTGTGTCTGGACAGATGTCATCCTTCACATTTTGATTAATGTTAATGGTAATTTATTTTAACACAAGCGTACTGGCAGTGTATAAACAGCTTGTGGTTAATATGATCTATAGTTGTGATTTACTCACGGTTCACTGAAGCCTTTCCCTCTGAGCCACTCAGCTACTTCCTCTGGAGGAGAGTGGTAGTCCAGACGGACAGATGTCTCAGAGGAGCGATGAATGACCAGAGCTTTGTTCAGATTGGTTTTTCCGTTCGTCAGCCTCTGGAGCAGTTCATCATTTACCAACATGACTGAATAGATTGATGATAGAAACAGGTTGACATTTCAGCCTTTCATGCCCAAATGATGGCGTAACTACACGACTCAAAAACAATACATCCACACAGAAGAGTTGGAGAGTTCAGCTTCACACAACTTAAACACCTTCCTTCCAAAATACATTTTTGTACAGCTGTACCTAATAAAGTGGTCAGTGGGTGTAGTTTAATACCTTTGTCAGTTTCGTCTGCAGCTGGTACATGCTGGCTGAATGCTGGTAAGCTTATTGGGCGCTTTCCAAAATGGGTGGGGGCCTGGTGCAGGACAGGAGGGCTGGGTGGGACAGCAGTCTTGGTGACAGGAGGTGGGGCGGGAGCCTGCAGGAATGTGGAGCGGATAGAATATAATCCTGTACAGGTGAGAGCATGTGATTTATGGTTGCATACATGCATGTGTGGGTGCGTTTGTCTTACACTGGGGGGTTTATTGCTGATGGGGCTCTCTATGTGAGCCATGGGTTCCAGGATGTTGAAAGGGACAAATCCGATTTGGTTGAACCGATTACGACATTTCCACCAGCGCTTGGAGGATTCGATCACCTGTCAGATGGAGGAGCTGCTGTCAAGTCAGCATACTTTTGGGTATGTATATCAACAGCTGTGTTTTTGCACAGATTGTCATACAAAAATGCCACGTCTACAGTATTTATATGATGTCAAACCAGTACTCTGTTCTCAGCATGCACACTTGTATATATTGCATGTTTACTTTAACTACTGCCCATTTAAATACATTTAGCAAATGTAGTATAATAAAATTGAAAGTTTTGTTATGGGTTCCTAAATGCACCATACACACATTGTGTATACTGTACAGGTATAACTTGACATTATTACCTCAAGTGTCTCCCCCTGCTGCACTGACAGCTCACTGCTGTTTCTAGCTATGAAGCTGTAACTACAGCTGTAGAGTCTTTCAGGCGGTGGTGCTAGCGTGCTGCTATCTCTGAGTGGAAAGGACAACAAATGCTGTTATTATGCAGTCGAGGTAAATTAAGTGCAGCTGGATGCTTTGCTTCTTAAAAAATGACTTACGTTTCATCACTGACACGAGTGTCTGGAGGGCCAACTGGCTGAGGTGGCTGTTTCTGCTGCTGCTGTGAAAAGCAGATGGACTTTCATGAATATACAGAACAGACACGGGCATTAATAAACAGAGAGACACAGGTAAGGAATCATGACGATGGATGGGAGTGGTTGTCAAAATAAACCACTATAAAGTGTGGGAAACACAAACATACACAAAGCCTGTACACCAACACAGTGTGTAAGCTTTCCAAAGAAAAACTAGCCAACAGGGAAACAATGACGTAAGTTGTTCTTATTCAATGCTTGAACTGCAAGTGCATTCAAAACATCTCTATTTCATGTTGCAACAAGAATCCTGTTAATAATCCAATATTTGCAACTGCGACAGTTTTAAAAGAAAGTGTGGCTCTAGTGTTTATTGTACAGTTTATTTGTTAGTTTTTAACTCCTGTGCTGTATTTTTAACACTCACATATTTAGTGCTTATAGCAGTGATGAAGCAAGTGCCAAAACCACATCATTCACAGTTATTCCATACCTCATGCTTTACTTGGAGAGCTTCATGTTTGTGCTGTGACTCAACAGGATCCTCCCAAACCTGCCCGTCTGCCTTCAAGGCTTCCGGCTTCCAGCCGCTCAAGAACACAGGGCTGTATGGAGCTATGGGCCCTGAAAGCTGAGAGCTGAGAGAGCACAAACAAACAGTCCCTTCATTTGTTGCCATTGCACCTGGGTTTTAATTTACAGCATGACCAAAACTATGGTTACAATTAAAGGGTTCGTTCACATTTTAATAGCAAATTTTAGTGCTCACATTTTGCTTTTTTTAAGCCGCCAAAAGATAGTGTTTTGTGCCAATACAAAATATCTGGACCATTTCCAAGAAGTTCTTCTTACATGTGTATATATTGCTGGATGGGTGGACTTATTTATTGCACTTGAAATCTCCATTAAGACATTAAGGTATTGAGGAGCCTTTTCAAAACAAAACGCAGCTGTGGTCAGTGAAGAATCTTCATCATACGAAAGGTAAATGAACAAATAACATTTAATACAGATGATATTTCATACTATATTTCCAGAAGCTTGATTCATTGCTAAAGACCAATCTGTTAATCCAATAACATAAGAGAAAAATAGCTTAATCAAACCAGGACCAGGAGAAAAAAGCATTAAATAAGTGAAACAGGATTAATATTCTTAGTGAAAAATATTTAAAAAATATTAAAAATATTTCACACTTGTTTAAAAAAATACCACTGGCAATGTTTGTTGGCACTGACCGAGGGAGGGTCCAGTTAGGGCCCAGAGATGTCCACAGCTGCCTCTCCTGCTCGTTCAGGCTGTCTTGTAGCAGGTAAATAGCAGAGGTGGTAAGGGCAGGGCTGGACACTGAGGCTCCAAGAGCTGGTCCTCCTGTTGTTTTCACCATCTGTACACACCCAGATAACATGAAACCAACGTCAGTTCTTCTAGTCTGCAAAAATAGGTCTGACAGTCTCGATGTAACATTCACTGCTGTGTTAGACAAAGTGAAAATAATATTCCTGCTGATTACAAGTGTGTATATTGATGTTTGTGAGTTATCAATGAAAGTAAACACAACACACAAAAGCCTAATGGTTGCATCCACATACATAAGTGACACACAGAGGAAGAAGTGACATATGCAGTCCCAAAGATATGAGGTTGTTTCAATTCAGGTGTGCCAGTCAAACACAAATCAAACACACCCATTCCATCCTTTGATTCTCTTTGGACAGATTGATTCTGAATGGAAAATGTTTGGCCTTTAATGCTAAATCAAACAGACACACCTAACTCCTAATTTTGCTCTTAGACATTCCATGGATGCATCTTTTATTTCAAATTAGTTTAATAATGCATCTAACTTGTGGTGTATAGTTACTGAACCATCAAATTAAATGGCTAATGTTATTACAATTCATATTTTGTCATAAGTTTCTATATCAGCAGCATTTGTTTTTAGAGACAGTCAGAAAGAAACTATGTTTCCAGCTGAAATAGACTGGTGCTATAATCCAAAGCAGAAGTCAAAGGACAGGGATATAGTCCAGCTCAAATCTAAACCAAATGTTTGAGAAGTACAAGAAGGCATGCCTGCATATAAATACCATGCAAACCAAATCAAACAAATGCCGATTAGAAATTTCAATTAGGCCGTCTCGCCCTGTGTAAATACTGAATGGAACATAAGGTTTCTGGTCAAATTCCTCAACTAGACTTTCCACTGTTTTGACAAAACACATGCTTACATTTTTTTGTGTGTGTGTCCAATACCAGCTCAGGGACAACATACTACCTATGCCTTAGTCTGGAACTATTACACATGTATTATACACCTTCTTAACCTTTATCCACCGTTTATCTGCACCCTTATAATCAATGATGTCATGATGAGACACATGGACACTGGATTTACTTTAAGACATAATTTCCTATCCTGGATTTTTATCTGAGATGCTGTAAAAGACAAGGCTTCATGTTGTCAGCAATAGCAACGGTGGGTGTTGTCCTAACAAATCTGGCTGGTGGAAACACTGAGGTTGTAAAACTCACTCACCATATCCAGAGGTTTAAATACATGATGAACAAGCTCTGCTGATGAAGGATTCGAAATTGTTGATCTGAGACAGCCCTATAAAAAAAAAAGAAGAAGAATTTAGTACAATGTAGCAAAGTATGATAATCAAGAAAATGAAAGGTGACCTGACTGAATACACACCAGTAGGCTGAAGCAATATTTGAATTTCTGGAAGATATCAATGAATTCCTGCTCTGGTGGGGTGCGAGCTTTTGCAGTGAGTAAATTTTCTGTTATTTGGAAATGGTGATAGACAAAAGATAACAGTGTTATCATGACCCATACAGTTATTTCAATTTGAAAATTATATTTTTATGATCGTCATTGGCAAAAACATTTTTTTACCTTCAGCACTTTGCTTTTTACTTTTCTTTTTACTTTTCTTTTTCTGATTCAGCACCGTCGCTGCCTCAGCCGTCTGCTGCAGCTTGGCCATGAAGTTCTCAATGTCCTCAAAACAGTGATTGAGGATCTCCTGAGAAAGGAAAATAGAGTTTGTTGTGCTCTGAGATTTGAAATACAGCCAGAGGTGACTGAAAAGACACGAAGATGACAAGGAGACGTACCACTTCTCTCTCTGCTCGCAGCAGCGAGATATCGGGCCCACCGTTCACTGTGTTTGCTACACAGGAAGAGATGAGAGGATTCAGTAAATCCATTTTCATTTATGGTCCTGGTTTTTGCTGCATTTGTAAATCCAGCTCCCTTTTACTCCCGAAACCCATCTCTTTTACAAACACGCAAAGCAATCTCTGCTCCAGAGCCTTTTACCTCCAAAAACTGTCTCACTTTTCTTTATATTCCTTCTCATCGTGTCAAATCCCTCTAAATTATTTTACTGCCATACACATGCATTCATGTACAAATTAAGGCTTTTCTTACCTCTATATCCAGGATAAGGTGGAGGGTTGCCTGGTGGTGGTTTTGGAGCAGGTGCAATGGGGGGACTTGGAATTTCATAGGAGCCCATCATCTCTCCCCCACTCGGAGGAACCCTAAAGGACAAGAGAAGAGTTTCAGTCCTCCTGTGCTCTTTCGGCATTAAATCCTTTTTGTTGGTGATGGTAGCTGCCTTTTAGTCAGCACCCTCAAAAGGACCACACTTGAGCGAGGACTTAAAGATGTGAGACGCAAATTCATAAACACACTTTCTGTCGAGAAGGCTCGTCCTCATTCTGAGAGCCTCAAATGGATGCAGCCTTGGAGTTTGGTTAGAACAATCCAGCCACACAGCAGAGTCATCTATCAACAGGCAACAAGTGGTGTCTCTGAAATTCAACCCCGTAGCCCTTATTTCAGTATCAAACTACAGTAAACAGATTATGCTTACTCAAGGCTATGACCTATAATGCACACAACACCGTTCTTCAATTTAAATTCTCCATAAAAGAAATCAGTCAGCAGCAAAACAGTTAAAAATGAACAAGACAAGAATGTGGCTCACTGTAGGTAAAATAATCTGTTCTCTTATATAAGCCACGGAATAAGCAAATACCTTAAAGAGTGTTGTTGTTTCAGTGAATCAGCATCTAAATGTAAAAAAAACAGTTGCCTTGTCTTTTTTCACGTGTCTATCACACGTCCCCTAAAAAAGAAGAATTTCAAAGCAGGTATTCCTCTCAGGCCACCGTATCCTTCCTATGTTCTCTCTGCTTTCTGTCACAATGCTCTTGTTATCTCTGTCACACCTTCTTAAGTTATGTAGAAACCGGTAAAACAAGTCCTTGTCTCAGCTGTTTACACTGTCCTCCTGGTCTCTGTCTCTCTCAGACAGGTGGCTAGTGACACCAGACTGCTTTGATTCAGTGGCCAATGATAGGTACTGAAAGTAACAGAGGAATAAAGCAAACAGTTTAATGGGACATGGGTCTGAATTATCATCTATTATCTGTGTGTCTTTTGTTTGGTTGTTAGTATTAGGCAGTCTATCAGCCTCCTCCTATTAATGCAAACAAACTATCCACGCAGACAGATTCACAATCTTCCATGACAAGCATGGTAAGATATGGAAAATGGGCACATGAAATATTGAATGTCACAGACTTTTTGGGGCCGTGACCATGACATTCACTATACCTGAGGGCTTCAGAGAGCTGCATACTCCTGTTGGAGGCCGAAACTGCATGTTTGATGTTGTCACAGATGTGCTCGGCCTGCAAGAATAAGAATCTAGAAGTGGCATCACTTGTAAAACCTGAACCGGGGTGATGATTCAAGCTGACACACTGAGTCAAGAAGGAAAGACTGGGAAGCTGCTCTGTTGATATTACTCACCTTCACAGTCTCACAGCTGAAGAAGTGAATCTCTGGCTTCTTCTGATCTTCACTTTGACAGATTAACATGAGAAGGGATGGGAAGCGTTTTTCTGTGTTAATGGCGTTGCAGCGGTAGATGGATTTGAAAGAGTACTTCTCAATCTCATCCTGCAGGAGTATATAAAGCTTACAGTTATTATACAGACAAATCTGAATGTAATGTCTCTCTCATAATCGTTCGCCACCTGCAGGCGTGCTGGCCATCAGGTTCTCTGTTCTCACCTGGCTCTGTACATCACTAAGACGAATGGCTTCCGCTCCAACATCCAGGTACATCTGCTGACTCCACAGCTTATTGTTCTGAGCCAGGACGGAGAGACGCGCTTGGGCTTCTTCCACACTCTCCACATCCCTGTCCTGGAGGGAGAACGTCAGCAGGTGCTGAAAACAGGGAGTTGGAAGTGGTGATTAGAAAGTGAGGAAAAATGCACCTTGCAATATCACTTGGCACGTGAGGAAACAGGTTAAGCTGTGTTTGTGTGCCGCAGATAAGACTCACATTAACAAGATGCCGCGAGATGTTCATCATCCTTTGTCCACTGTGTCAGCTACTCTGATGTGAAAAAAGGGAAAATGTTTAAGTTAGAGCAGCTTTGTATGAAAAGACAACTTCAGAGAGGACCAGAAAACATTTCAGGTGCAGATACAAAGGTTGTTGTCAAGGGACCTTTGACCCACTCACAGACTGTTCGTCATGTACTTGTGTTGTTTTAAGGCAGGCAGGAGTCTAATCTTAGCAACTAATACATCGTAACACGTAAATGTGAAAACGACATCCTCGTTCAAATGTTCCCCTTCCGTTTCTTACTACCCAGCAGCGTGGGATTACACTCTGCTGCCCAACCAGTCTGACAACTGTACACAGAGTCATGTCTTCACTGACCATCACAGTACTGGAGTCACTGGTAGCAAGACGGAAAACGTCCAGTATCACTCAACACTGGTTTCACCAAAAGTATTCACAGTCAGTGATAGACTGGTGGGACTGGTGTTGTGCTTCTAAATGATATTATACAGTCTTTTAAAATAGAAATCTGAGTCACTGAGGTGGTGGAAATTATAATCATGTATAAAAAATATGTAAGAAAATAACCTCAGCATGCCGCCCTGTTAGTAACTATTACAAAAACACATTATTACTCATCATATTGTTTTATATACATACCTGTGTTAAAACAAAAGCTTGGCAGTTATTTTCTGGTAATAATTTTATAAAATAATAAAAAAGTATTCAGTTAAGTAAAGAATATTTTTGATTTCATGAAACTATATAAGCACATTGAAATTCCCTAAACTCCCTAGACTAAAAAGACAGAATCAGGAGTGGCTAGTGTTTGATTTTTTCACAAATCACAAAAATGAAGTTGTCTTAAGTGTTCTGACATCTACATACACAGACAAGTGCAAATTGATGTAGAAACAACTTACCAGGGTTTCTGGGCCTCCAACACAGTAATCCTGGTGTGTTTATACTGACTGAGTGAAACTTGTCCTGTGTCACAGTGAAACTGCAGGTGTCTCCCACTTCACTCTTTGGTATTAAAAGCTTTTACAGAGCAGAGGTGTGTCACCTTGTGCAGTCCTGCCCATTGTACCACACTTTACAGATAAAAAGAAATATTGACTCATTCTCCTTCCTGTACAAGCACACTAATGGGTGTATGCATTTCACACTGGGACACATTTGGGGAAATTGCAGAGGGTGTTTGTTTTTCTTATAACCCTGAGTGTAATTTTGAAATTATTTAATTTAAATCGTTTAAAGAATGTAGTTGCAGTAAATGTGGAGAAGGCTTTGATAAACATTTAAACCTTATTGTTGGGAGATAGAAAGTACACAGACTGTAAATTAACAGTGTCTTGTGTCTGCAGACAAACAGGCAGATTTCACCATTTATCAACATTTGTATCTTCATGGCGACTTCGACATAAACTAAACCTAGTTGCTTAAACACACACCAGATTGAATGGGTGGAGTGGGTCGTTGAAAATGGAGCAGTTGGTGTCGTATTTCACAACAGCGTTTAATTAGTGGGTTTGTTTTGTCCTGCAATTGAGAGACAGGCGGAGTCAGGTGGAGCGCAGAGCAGACGGGTTGACTTTGGTTTCAGGACACTTGGATTACTTTTTCGAGAACTTCTGGTATTTTAATAAAAGGTATTTCTCACTTAATAACTACGAACTGTTATTTAAAACAGTGTATTGTATATGTAAAACAGAAGAATTTGTGTTTTATTTGCTTTCAACTCAGGCATACGTGGCACACTGCGTCTATGTGTCAATATGTGAGCAAAGACGTATTTCTGCCAGGTCAATGTGAGATTTATAGAGAAGTCTGCGGACGTAACTAACGTAACGCTAAAAAAAGTAATTTACACAATCTGTTCATTTATTCTTTTACAGTAACATTTAAAAGTCTACAATATTCCGTCGGCTGGAAAAACATGATTGATGACAGTCAAGCTATTGCACCAACTTAATGCCTTTATTGTAATAAATACATGAATCAGAATTTATTAAACCAATGTGAATACTGTTAATAGAAATGCCACGTGTTAAAAATGTAAGTAGTAATTTGCCACGTGTTAGACAATTAGGGAAACGTGAATGAAAGTAGAACTATTTCAACTGTCCTCCAACATTTTCTTCTCCCTACTTTGGACAGTCTCTCAAATCACAGATGACCATAAATGACAAGTCTCCAGAGCTCCGAAATTTTATTTTAAACTTTTTTCCCCTCGGAATATAGAATATACACAATGGTGCGTTCACGGCTCCTCCTGTGTGTATGAGAGCTACAAATTGTTTCTGCAACCCATTCACAACGATCTTACAGCAGTGACTTCGGAGTAGTTTCTTGGGTAGTTCGGTTTGCTGCTAGTTAATGCTTTATTTAAGAATGGAGTATACTTTCAATGCCCCTACATTTAGTAGGTACATAGTAAGTTTAAAGAACACGATTTGGTAAGCAAATAGGCTAAAGGGGTGACACACATTTACATATGACCAACCAGAAGTCTAAAATATTGGTGAAGTTAGCTCCACCTGAACTTTGCATCAAGAACAGCGAGTCAGGAACAATAATCCAGTGATAAAATAGAACAAACACTACTACTTACTTTAAAATAGCTACATTTTTGCAGATAATACGCGAGTGTTTACTTAATTTTAACACTGTGATATCACTAATTTTATTTATGTAAAAAATCTGAATGAATTACAGGCAGTCATTTAATTTACCTTATGAGTTGCAGCTATACTACCGTTGAAATAATTAGTTAATTATTCAGTGATGAAAATGTGTTGCTACCTGACACAGTCGCCTCTCTGCTGTGTTGTGAATTGGGGTTACAGAAATCCTACAGTCAGTGCTGCGTTCAGGACTGACTGTAGGGGTAGTTCCTAGTGTTGCATCAGGCGGAATGGACCAGGCCACGAATCGTGAGTATTAACCGGGACGGAGAGAACTATTCGTTGTTCGATTTATATGTATTTATGTAGATAAATAACGTAATCGACGTATCTGACGTGCTACGTTTAACCAGGGGAGTAGAAACGGAAGAAGATTCGCGCTCGTGGCTTGGTTTACTACACACCAATTGTCTCAACCGCAGCCCCACGTGCCAACATATCTCCTCGGCACGAACACACGACCAAAAAAAAAAAAAAGGTTGTCGCCGGTTGTCTCCGTTTCCGCCATCTCCTCCGTCTCTTCTAGCTACCTGTTAACGACAGTCGCTGGTGGCCAGGTCAGTTTGGTTTATCAGAAGTTTGAGTCCAAACACACTGTTTGGACTCTTTATCTGTTGTGATTAGCTGTTAGTTTAACGTTAAAACACGTTAATTTCTTAATATTAACATTATTTTGATAGCTATTAGCTACGTTAAGCGTCCTAAGTATTGCGAGGTGTGGCCCATGCTGTCTAATCAGGGATTATTTAACACCTGGGTTGCAAGGTGAATGCAATCAAGTGTAATGAACCCCCTGCTGTGATATCAGGCCTCTTCTATGTACATTCAGATACCAGTTTGTCTGTCACAGTGTGCTACAGCTAATGTTGTTTAATGCATTAACATTTGCAACAAGTCTTATATCATTAGAGTGGATCTAATTGAAATAATTTCTGTTATAGCTCATTTCTAACCCAACATCAACACCACTACAGCCTCCATAATAACTTACATTTTTAATCAGTCAAAACTTAGCACATTGTGACTGGTGAAACTGAAACTAGTATCTGAATGTGCATACTGTCACCTTTTGCGCAGGTTCATGCTACTAAACTAAAATAATTGAGCAGCTAAATAATAAAATATGGGAGGGATATTTCCTTCACAGCAGTATCTGTGATCCATTTTTTATTATTTGCCTAAATCCATTCTTGGCATCATGCCTTTTGGCTTGGCCTTTCACCATGCTCCTTGTGTTTGTAGGCTCATGTGACATGCCCATGTTATGTCGTGTGTGGAAATGCATCATCGTGGCAGCTATATTGTCTGTATTGCCCAGT
This sequence comes from Sandelia bainsii, assembly GCA_032362345.1. Classification (NCBI taxonomy): domain Eukaryota; kingdom Metazoa; phylum Chordata; class Actinopteri; order Anabantiformes; family Anabantidae; genus Sandelia; species Sandelia bainsii. Next base: position 7,878,024 of record JAUMHL010000012.1, read on the forward strand.
TTGATCCTCATAATCAGCAACAGCGTGATTTCATCAGTGCATTAGTTGTGTACTAGTTTGACCAGCTTCTTGTTTTGTTCCCTCCTGTCTTAGATGGAGAAGCAGCCCTTGCCAACTGACGATGACAAGACAGGGACAACAGAGTTAGAGGTTGACTGCTACACTGGTGAGGAAAGCCAGCAGGCTTCATGTGAGCCTGCAGCTCGAGCGGGATGGAACAGTAAAATAGAGTATTTTTTGGCTCAGGTGGGATTCAGCGTCGGGCTCGGCAATGTCTGGAGGTTTCCATATTTGTGCCATCAAAATGGAGGAGGTGAGTGCCTGTGATTGTCATTTATGTTTATTGGCTACCACACAATGTGGATTATCAGGGTCCCATGGACCTAAACATAAGTGTTGTGGGTGAAGAATTTACTCTAATAGGAGAGTGGGTATTTGGTGTCATAATTTGAGGATAAGCTTGCGATAAAAGAGTGACCATTAATATTGGTATTAATATATTTACATGCATGTAAATGCTGTAATTAAGACTCCGAATCTGAGGAGCTCACTATTTAATAAATTGTGTATGATGTGTAAACAACAGTACACAGTGCTGCTCTGAGGTCAGATGTTCCAGCATCTGTTTTTTATCTGTTGCCAGGAGAAATTGCTTTCAGCTTTCAGAAAAATACACTAAATCTTCAGAATCTTCTCTTTCCTTTTTTTGGCTCAGGCTGCCACAAATTAAAGTTCGTTTTACTTTTAATAAAGCCTGGTGGAAAGTAGAGAAAGCAGGCTTTCTGTTTGTCTTCTAAAGGGGCAAATGACACAACTGCATTCTTTTAAGATACAATGTTCAAAGAGCTACTGTTTTATTTACCCTGAGGAGCAATAATCACAATGGGTAAAAAGTATGGAAAATTGAAAAAATGTGATAGCAGACAAGCACATACATCTACTTCTTTACATAATTTATGTATCATTTTGTGGTACTCATTTGCTAAATGAATTCTTGTCACCTTCTCTCCTCAGGAGCTTTTCTCCTCTTGTATGTGCTGCTGATGCTTGTTGTGGGCATCCCCTTGTTTTTCCTGGAGCTGGCAGCCGGTCAGGCCATCCGACAGGGCAGCATCGGAGTGTGGAAGTACATCTCGCCCAGGCTTGCTGGGATCGGATACTCCAGCTGTGTGGTAATTGAGCAATGATTAAATTATTAAACCATCAGACACTATTTAACTGTCTACTACACAATGTTGGATGTGTGCTGTGCAGCCAGCTGACATATTAAAGAAAAAACATAAAGAAATGAGTGGGGAAAAAGAATGACAGGGCACGAGGGGTCACTTAAGGTTTTTGAAGTATGAAAATGATGTGAATCATATGTCATAGCCTTTTCAGTCACCAGCTCTTAACCCAGTTGAACTGGGTTAAGTATGTATGGAAGATTTTGGACTGATTTGTTAGAAAGAGCTCTGTACCACCATCATCAAAACATGAAACGAGGGATTATCTTTTGGAAGAATGGTGTTCATCCCTTTGGTAGTTCAAGTTCCAGAGGCCTGTAGAATCAATGCCAGGATGCATTGAAGCTCTTCTGGTGGCAGCACCTTACAAAGACACTTGGATTTTCTTTAATTTGTCACCCATCTGTATATGGTTGAGAAAATGACAGTTAGTTTTTGCCAAGGCTCCACCTATAAAAGCACATTCTTGTCCCGTATGTGTAGGGCGAGGGAGCAATGGGGTATTATCGTAATAATAAAACATGTTTGGACATGTTTGTTTTGGAGAGCTATGATGTGATGAAGTGTACCACTTGTTGAAATTAACACATTTGATTTGATTTGATTTGATTTGATTAGGTTAGATTGAAGTGGATTGTTGTTTTGCAGCGTAAGATACCAAGCCAGTGAAATGCAGTGATGTTGAAGGAACTGCAAAGACTCAAGTTATGACATTGCGTTATTATACGTAAAGGTCACTGTTGCTTAAAATGTGGTATTTTTTATATCTTGGATATCTTTGTGCAGGGGCAGCTGTAGAGAGACACACTTGCTCTATAATTTTCTGCGACTGACATCACAAACACATGATAGATAATTTAGTTCACCTTTTTGGAAATGATAAATAGTGAGTGCACACTTACTCACAATTACTGCTAAAAATACTTTCTTACAAATCTAATAACATTCTTCTCAAATGTCCTCAGGTGTGTTTCTTTGTGGCTCTCTACTACAATGTAATCCTTGCATGGAGTCTTTACTATCTTGGGAATTCATTCCAGTATCCTTTACCTTGGGAACAGTGTCCAGAGCAAAGGAATGTAACAGGTAAACACTCACAGAGTGCAGCATAAAGGTTTAAAACTCACAAGACAATGAACAGTTAATAACGTGTAAAGGTATTAGGTGTGTGTCATAGGTAACACTAGTAATTGATGATCTTTTTTTCTTTTTACACCAGTAAAAGAATGTGAAAAGAGCTCCCCCACTTCATATTTCTGGTACCGCAAAGCTTTGGATATCACAGACTCAATTGATGAGACGGGATCTTTCAACCCTTACATCGTCTGCTGTCTGCTGGCAGCCTGGACCATTGTATGTCTGGGAATGTTCAAGGGTATCAAGTCCTCTGTTAAGGTAGCTGTGTAAGATGTTGTATCACTTGGCTTTCCGATTGTTGATTTTAATGGTGCTGTACTTATTATTATTAATATTATTATTATTATTATCATTATATTATTATTTGTTAATATGTAGTAGCTCTCAGACATTTCAGTACTGCAACTAATGCCCAAAGCATCCAGTCAGTTACTAGATGAGCTATTACTCATTAAAGTTTAAATGTCTGATTGGCATAACTCTATTTATCTAGGAGGTGAGTGGTTCATATTTGCAGGGCAATTCTTCTATGTTTGTGAAATGGTGCAGGGAAAGGACGTGTGATGGAAATGTGTAATAGTTTACTAAACATGGTGGTGTATTCAATTATTCTACAGGACCTTAGTTATAAGTAAATTTTACTTATGTTGGAGCTAGCTGAGTGAAAAACTGAAAATAAAGAAAATGTGAAGACATCAAATCCCATTCACATGTTGGGCTGAGATTACAGGGTTACGGTGGGTGGTGCAATCTGTGGAATGTCTGGCTTAGGTGTTGATCCAATTCAAATGACAAAATCCACATTATGTGGGTATTAATGGAGTTTTTGTAAAATAGCTGTGTTTATAAATTGTTTTTTCCTAACGCATATCAACCATTCTTGGCAGCCAGCAGTCACACAAACATCACAGCACCGACAACATTTCTGTCTGGATGACATCAGTATTTAGGCTTAGTTGGCCAACAACCGACGTTTAGCCTGCTTGGAATGGAGGTCATGTTTTACTGTGTTTTATGTAAATGTTAACATCTGAAGGAAGGTTTAATCCCACCCAGGCTGACATCAGGTGTTCCACGCAATTACAGACTTAAGCACCTGGCATTTCAATTACAAGGGCCATATGTTCAGTGTGTAACAACCTGATTGTGAAGCTGGTTGTGTACTTCAGATTAGATGAGATGTTAGTCATCTCTGTGGGGAAAATGGGTTAGTAGGATTTAGCAAAGAACTAAGTTTGTTGGAACACAGCATGCCAACAAAAAAAATGCAATTTCTTGAAACTGTGTGCACTTGTTCCAGGAAATAAGTGGTAAAAAAGTAAATAAGGAGGCACTTTTAACCCAAAGTGTGCACTAAATAACATCAACTTGAAATGCTGTCTGGATAAACTTGCGAATGTAGTTATTTCTTTCTCTTTTTCTAGGTGATGTATTTCTCATCTATTTTCCCCTACGTGGTGCTGTTCTGCTTCCTAATCCGAGGTCTCATGCTGGATGGGGCTTTAGAAGGAATCACCTACATGTTCTACCCAAAGGTATGTGCAGATAAAATGTGTGTAGAGAATGTTGGCAGATGCAAATATTACCCTGACAAACCTGTTCTCTTTATATACTTCTAGCTGGAAATTTGGGGAGATATACAAGTGTGGCGACAGGCAGCCACGCAGGTTTTCTTTGCCCTGGGCCTCGGTTTTGGGTCCATTATCGCATATTCCTCCTATAATCCCAAGAACAACAACTGCCACCGTGATGCCTTCACTGTCTCCTTTATAAACTTCCTCACATCTGTGCTGGCCACGCTGGTGGTGTTTGCTGTGCTGGGCTTCCGCGCCAAAGACAAAGTCATAGAATGTGTAGCCAGGTATGTTTAATTATACAATTATCTGTGTACTTGGCATAGACAGTATCTGGAACAGGTTTTGATCTAACTAGGAATAATCATGTGTGGATTGTCCAAGTTAAGATCTTTTGCTTTGAGGAGGAAAGCACTAGGAATCTAGGGCTGTCCTGAATAACACCAGTATGCAAAGGCAGTGTTTATGGTAGTGATCACTGTTTTGCTTCCACCATGCAAGTGGGCCAGAGTAGACTTTTATCATGTCTCTCAAACAGTCTATTGCTCCATTTCCATTCATGCTAGTTGTGCCACTGTGGTAGTCTGGTTTCTAATGGCATATTTGGCACTCAGTTTTGTCTCATCATGGTTTAAAGTGTTTCCAGTGAGTGAGAGGGAATTCAGGCTCTCAAGCTAAGAAACAGAGTATGCATTTCCAAATTTTACCCGTACTATTACAATTACATTTTTTCAGAAATCTTGCAAAAAAAAAAAAAAAGAATATCCGAATGTCAAAATCAAAATGGTTATTCAGATATCCGAATATTTGGGACCAGCCTTATGGAAATCACACTCCATTTTTGCCAGATTTTTACAGAAACTGAGGGGATGTTATTGAATACTTGTTTCTAACTATACATTTTTTTGTCTTGTTTTTAGAAATCTGAAGGTGCTGTCAGTGCATAATGGTTATGTGGATCAAAACTTGATGCCAAACTTCAACTATTCGGATGCCAGTTCTGTGGGTCTTGAGGATTACAGAGCCTGGTTTAAACAGCATGGTAGTAACATTCCTGATAACTTAACAGACTGTGACCTGGAAAAAGAAATGCAGAAGGTAAAGACATTTTAGACTAACATCAGTTTGCTTTGGTGGAATATTTTATTTTTTGTGTGCTGTACATGGAAACTAAACTGGCACTCTTGTTTGTGTTCAGGGTGTGGAGGGCACGGGCCTAGCTTTTATTGCCTTCACAGAGGCCATGTCGCTCCTGCCTGGCAGCCCTTTCTGGTCAGCACTTTTCTTCCTTATGCTGCTCAACTTGGGACTCAGCACCATGTTTGGCACCATGGAGGGTATCCTCACCCCCCTGACTGACTGCTTCAAAACTCTGGCCAACAACAAGACCAAACTCACAAGTAAATACCTGTTTTTCTGCTACCATCGTTTTTTCTTTTATAGACTGGAATCAAAACCCATGTAAGCCTTGACGTCACATACTGACAAGATGGCTAGCTGTGAGCAGAGCTCTGTTGGGTACAAGATAATGCATGTGTCTAAGTTAAAAAACATTAATTCTGTCATTCAGAATTATCTGTAGCACATAGAGCAACAACTTAAAACACTCAAAACATTTTCAAAATGTTAATTTTATGTTGCCTAGAGAGGGTGCTAATGGACAGTATAATCTTACCTCACTACCCTGCTGGCAGGTATCTCATACTGTCATTTTGAAATTTACAGCCAGCAGATCAGTGTCCTGTCATGTGTCATTGAGTTGACACTAAACAGGATCACTGCCAACCCAACAATCAACAATCCATCAGCTGATTTCACAGACACATAGAAACAGAGTGTGAGCAAACTCCATAAGTTGATCTGTTCAGGATATTCAGAAAAAGCACAAAAACATTGGATCTCAGTAATTGATTGTGTATTTTCTCTTAACAAAGTTATGTTTTATTCTGTCTGTTCAGTTTTCAGCTGCATCATTGGTTTTGTGATTGGCCTGCTCTTCACCCAGCGCTGTGGGAACTACTTTGTGATGATGTTCGATGATTATTCTGCCACTCTGCCCTTAATCATTGTGGTGGTTTTTGAGACCTTCAGTGTGTCTTGGCTGTATGGAGCTGATAGGTGAGGTCTAATTTCACACTGTTTAAGTGACAAACACTGATAAGACTCAGACTCTGAAAATGCACCACGCTGTGTTTCTCAAGGTTCCTTGATGACATTGAGGCAATGCTGGGCTGGCGTCCCAGTGTGATTTACAAGTACCTGTGGAAATACATTTGCCTGCTTGCTATGCTGGGGCTGCTGGGAGCAACTACCATCCGCATGTTCATCACACCCCCCACTTATATGGCATGGAACCAAGAGGAGGTATGGAGAATTATTTGAAATAGTAAAAATGCATTAACACTGGACAAAAATATATGTTTGTGATTGGATGTTGCAATGGAACATCCAAGTTGTCTCCTGCTCGCTCCACACATGTATTTCAACATGGTTATAAGTTCAGGTTGTTTAACTTCTTAAGTAATTTGATGCTCTTTTTTTCTTTGAGGCGTCTGAGGAACACCTGCAGTACCCTGCCTGGGCTCTTGCAGTTTTGTCCTTATTGATCGTATTTGCCATGATGCCCGTCCCACTGGGCTTGATCCACGCTGTTCTGCAGGACAGAACAAAGCAAACATCCAGAGATACAGAGGCTGGTCAGTACAGCATTGTTAGCACAGAGGACAAGTGTGAAACTCCAATGACTGACATGTCAGAACTGGACCAAAAAAACGGGACCTCTGCTTTATTTACCTAAACATTGGACTGAATGTTACAAAGTAGAAACTGATCCACATTTTAAAATTTTAGCAGGTCATTCTGATGGACAATTTGGTTATATCTCTCTGTGGCACACAGAGAGAACCAGTGTGGAATAAAAGCTTCCATATTTTAATATTTAAGACTTTTTTATACTTAAATGAAGTCCAGAAATATCCAGAGGATAATACTAGTACTACTACTACTGTTCAAACAAGTACAACTTAAGAAGTATGTAATGTGGAAATTATGGAACAAATAATTTATTGCTCTGTGGTAACTAAAAGGTAGAATTTACAACAACTGCAGATTTTCCTCTTTTTTTTATTTAAGAGTTTATGTCAAAATGAGCAAAAACGTACTTTTCATTTTAAACCATACACATCATGCACCATTTTTTGTTTGGCTTATATACTTCTCCTTATTTCAAGAAGCCATGCATGATACCTGACATCAAATGTCACAAAAAAATGTCTAAGCAGAATTACACCTTAGTACTGATTGTCTAAGTGTCTCCTACATGTGGACTCTACTGTTGTTTTTTTAAGTTGTGTTTAATAATAATAATAATGAATACTTTAATAATGAAATACTAATAGTAATAATAAATAATAAATACACCACAGTAAATGAGACAAAACAATTTAAGGTGTAATGTTTCAGGACATTATGATTTAAGTTGAGTGCTAACAAAAAAACAAAAAATTTGAACCTGAATTAAGTGGAGAAATCTGGCATCATTGTGTCTGTGCTGAACAGATCTGTCTTGTTAAGTGCAGGATAATCAACCTGAAAATGAAGAGATGATTCTAATATAAGAAATACACCGGTTTTACTATTTTGCTATACATTTTTCTCAAAGCTAAGAAACTACAGTTGTAAAAGATTCGTGAGACTGTTACACCAGGAAAGAGTTAATTCTGTTATGCTGAAATTAAGCATTTAAGTATTAATGCTAATCACTACACAGAAGCCATGTTTACAAGTCAAGATTCCCAACAGTCCTGATTCACTTTGTAAGTTCTACAGATTCATATTAAAATGCATATTAACACTCTGTTCATACCACCATGACTTTTTTACCGTTTTTGGTAAATGCAATGAAGTTAAACTGTAAAAGTTTACATCATCTGTAATTTCTGTGACGTTAGACATGAGCAACAGAACCAGTATACTTTGGGGAAATTGTGTGTGTGTGTGTATTTTTTTTTTTTTAACCGGTTGGTCAGTTGACACCATAGTACCAACAGAGGAGAAACTCATATTTGTAATGTAAATATGTAGATAATACATGTAAAAACACTTTTGTGGGTTTTTCTGTCATTAGTTGTAAATGAGACATACATGATGCTTTTTTTTTTTACACGTTAGGATGTTTATGTCAAAATGGTAGACAGAGCCACTACCAAACAGCTCATTTACTTCAGCTGTTACTGCAACAACATATCATGTACATAAGGTATTGATCAACATAATTGTCTCCTGGTTTAGTCGCCATTTTACTGAAATTACATGTTCAGTGGATTACTACCAAAATGAATTGACCTTATGAACTTGAATGCTGTTGAATGCAACAACCAGTGAAGTGCCTTCAAGTGTAAGGAGGTCAACAACAAAATGTCAAAAACATTCCTGCATACTATGTATAAAACATGTCTTGTTGTTGTTTCACTTTTCAGTTGTGTATGTAGTCTGTATAAAATGGGTGCATGAAAAAATGTAAAATGCCAGTGCTATGTAATATATTTTTCCAGTATTTTATTAAAAACTTTCAGCATCATGTTTCAACAGTCTTTTCAGTCTTAAATTTTAAAAAGTATGTTAATGAGTTTGAAGTTAACGTTAAGCAATAGCTTGTGTTGTAAATACTAGCAAATTCACAGAAAATGCAGTTACATGGGAATAGAGAAGTGTTTTTTAACTTTAAGAAAACACTTGATATATTTTTCCTTATCCTGTAATCCATCACATCAGAGGAAATGTCAACATTTCCTGTGGAGCTGGTTCTCTATTTTGAGTCCACTGAGTTCACAAAAAGCTTTGATGTAGTAACTAAGGCAAGTTTAAAAGGGAAACCTAAGCAAGTACTAAAAAGAATCTATTTTAAGGCACAAGAGGCAAGAAACTCAAAGGTGCCTTGAAAATGGGTATTTGATCATTTCACCCCTTTCAATGCTGTTATGAAGCTATAAATATAAATACTGATCAAATGTCCTTCATGTTATGTTGATAAATCAGCCCAGACAGTTGCTCCCTCAGAAAGTGATGTTTTTCCATTATCTGTTCAAGGCTTGCTAAGTATTTCAGGGCTTCTCCACTGAAACATGTGGTGGTGATGTCACTTAAATACCTGATGCTGTATTTCTGCAGTCATGTTCTCCATGCAGACATCTCCTGATGTGTGCTGCCGACCTCTCTGCACCATTATCTGATTGAAAAAGTTTAATCACGTCAAGATGTTTGCTACAGGGCAGCTGTTTTTCTGAATGAGGTAGATTTTAGTTTGTGTCTTAATTTGTGTGGCAGCTCATATTGAGTGTCCTTGCAAAGCTGAATCTACTCACTGTTATTCTTATCTTATAGTGTTTTTGTATGTGTAATAATTGGACTGCAGTTTTTAGCACACAAGTGATTTGTTTCACATTCAAGCAGTACGTTTACGTGTCAGCAGAGAGCTCTGTTGCACTCATGTTAGAGCATTTCTCTGCTGGACACCATCATGATACAGTTTTTAAGTCATAGAAAATACAAACAGTAAGTCATGTGAATATTGAAACTTGTGTTTCTTTGCTTTTTTCATATTAGATGACTCTTTTTCTCACATCACAACTTTTGTCTTTTATATGATCTTTAAAAATACATTTCAGTTTCAATTCATTTCAAAGGCCATGAGCAGAAAACATTGTCCTCTCTCCAGCTTTTCTTTTTTTTACATTTCTGTTCAAACTACAAATTCAAGGTCATTTTTTTTAAAGCGTACAAAACAACAAGCCTCTAGCTTGCATAAAAGAATTTTCTGTCGCATTAATTTATCTTTTCCCTTGTTAAGACTTCTTTGTCTGGCCAAACATAACACTTGTGTATGCCACTTTCTGCATGTGTAAGCTTGTGTGAAAGACTACTCATAAGTCTCCCTTTGGAAATATTAGGTGTTTGGGGAGTTCAGTTGTCTTGGATGCAGTCTCACTTCAGTCAGCCAGTGAGGCAGAGAAGACAGGACCAACACCCAAAAAAGAGAAACAAGACATCCTCGCTTCGACCTCAGGTAAAAACAATTGACAAAACACATTTAAAATGGTGCAAGTTTGCTTTGTATGGTGTGAATGTGTGTATGTTTATGACAGCAAGGTTGTTAAAGGTAAAAGTACCTCTATTTACTGCAGGATCAGGTGGGGTTTGCCTCATAAAACTAGGAAATAACAACTACGCAGCTTGAAAAACAACTGCAATGTTGTTTTTAAAATGACTGAGTTACATAGGTACTCATGGTGAGCTCTGTAAGTCCCAACCAGGACTGAAAGCAAGCATATGTTTACTTTCAAAATAAGTAAATGTGTACAGATATGATTTGTTATTGTACTACAGTTACGATTTGGATGACTCATTTTCTTTAACAGTTGTACCAGTGGATGACCTACATGGCAGGCCTGGCAGCTCTGTGCCTGCTGCTGGTGTTTCCACTGAGCAGCTCCCAGAGCACCCTGCAGTCTGAGCAGGAGATCAATGCCCATCAGGTCCGGGCAGCACCTCCTCCTCCACCGCACATGCGGGACCTACTCAGTAAAGAGGAACCAGCTCATTTAAATGCACAGCGAACATGTAAGTCTTTCCAGTTCCACTCTGCACAATGTTGATATAAAAAAATTAAAAAAACACAGATGTTCCAAAGAGATATGTAGAATAAAATTTGTAAAGGGAGGTGCTTTTGCCATGATAAGTTAGCATCCTAACTCTTCCTAATATAGAGCAGGATTTGTTGGTAAAAAACTATGCTGGTTTTTTGTGTTTGTGCCTCCACAGATGCCCATCTAGACAAAGATAATGCCAAAGTGGGCCTGTTCATCGCTGCAGCCATGGGAACCTTTGCTCTGATGGCTGCAGTCTACTGTATCTACAACAAGTTCTACACCAAACAGCAGTACCTGCACACCCAGCTTAACGATGACTCAGGTAGATTAACATTTTTTTTATACATTTTTTCTGAGTTAGAGCTTTGTTCAGTTGTACACATGTGGAACCTGCAGCACTACGATATTACATTACATACTGTATAGGGATTTTCAGAAACCTGTGTGGACATAACCTTTTTGTATCCATATAAAAATATATTCTTGCATTACAAAGTGTCACTGTAACAGAGAAAACTGGTAACTGAAATAAAGCATGCCATGTTGTGTTTAAGGATGTGGTGCAACATCACTTCTTGGTACTGAAGCACTTCCTGCTTTCTACATATTGTTCATCTGCTTTTAGATGGAACTTAGTGACACCATATGCTCTATTCTGTGAGTTGTTGTAGCAAAAAAACTTTCACAGGTTCAATTTCTTATACAACATCTCTGTCTGCAGATTTAACCACAGACCCCATGGACCCTCCCCTGGTGTTTTTCCATGCCTCTGTCGGCTCCAGTGCAGTAGATGTGCGGAAAGCTGGTTACGGCTCGCTCTCAGACACTCCGTCCATCATCTCTGTCCCACCCAGTCTGTCCCCCCCTCCCTCTGCCATGCCTTTCCCTCCCCTCTTCCTCTCCTCTCATTCTCTGAGAACTATATCAGCTAAGGATCTGGAGAAGAGCTGCATCTGACTCTGAATGTTTAGTTAGCAGTCTGACGCTTCTGAATGACAGGAAATAAGAAGTAGTCGTTATTTGAATGTGCACATTTTCTGTTATCTATACACATCAAAATCTCAACTTTTGCAGGCAGATATTGCCGAAAATGTTTTTAATATAAACAAAGCATCAGTTTTAAACCTGAGGAATTTCAGCATTGTTCGTGATGATGCAGATGAAAAAAAGGACTTTTCACTTTTTCACCTTTGGCAGTGCAACACACAGGAGAGTCCTGTGATTTAACTGCTGTGATGTGACCGAAAAAAGCTTTTCATTCACCTGTTACAACAACCAAATCTGTAATTACTGTTGTTGCCAATGACCTTCTGACCTAGAGGCCTCTCAGTGCCCAAAACCACCAGTGTCCTTAAGCTTTGTCTGTGCATCACAATCATATGTATGAACTGTAGTCATTTGTGACATGTGTTTTATGTTAACACCTGCTACAAACTAGATCTTTAGTGCACCTTTGTCCTAATCTCAGTAATACCATCAGCCCCTTCAGTAGTCATCCAGAATGGTATGAAGAAAAATAAACTGTCCAGTGATGAACGAAATGCTGCCTTGCTCGTTTCTGATCTTTCATGAGTCAATAATTAAAGACTTATACTGTAGTTAAGTGAAGGAAAGCAATCAAAAAGCTAATCTTCAATCATGCATCCATCCTGAAGCAGCTAAAATGAAGTCAGCCATATTTCATTTGTCAAAATGTTTTCTGTGAAAAAAGGTATATTCCCTGTTTATTTAATTTAATTTATTTATCTTGAGACTTCAGTGCTGACTCAGCCATCTCATCTACCAGAATAAAAGCGTCTGCACCACTGTCCATGCAAGAAAAGTTCAGCCATGCATACAATATCTACTAACACTTAAGACTAGTAGATGGCACATTTCTGGATACACACTCCTTTAGTGCAATCTTATGCATTTAAATTATCAGTTTTTCATACAGAAACCAGATCAAAGTAAAATATTCATACTCCTCCACTGAGTTCTAAAGGCTAAGCAGTCTCATCTCTGTGAGTATAACACATAACAACATCAATCTATCACTCGATTTACGCTAAACCTTTTACCACAGTAAGCAGCTCCCGATCAGCTTTCACTGTACTGTCATAATGCACTTGTACTAAATTACTGTTATAAATTCAATGTATTAAGCAGTTGTTAATTACATACTAATGCAATGTGATATGTTATAACAGCAGCAGTATCACGGGTAGAGGAAACGCTGCCAGAGCACTGGAATAAAACCATAAATCTTTTTTTTTAAATCCAATTGTCTTTTTTTTTTTACTCGTAGGCTTACATGTGGATCCTTAGTGCTTTAAGAAAATATTCCCTGGTCATGACACACCAAACAATCACCAATCCAACCCCGCCTGCCCCTCCCTTGTTAAAAATACCTGGGAATTCTGTTAATATGTTTCGATCGGACAGTGTTTAACTCTCTCCATTCAGGGATTGTGAGCTCCAAGAATAGCCGCTGCTTGAATAGTCGGGGCTTAAAACGCTGGGCTGCGGAGAAGGACGTGGCATGCTACCTTCCACTCACTACACACACTTGGAGAGATTAGTGCGCAGCCAGCGGTAATCTGGTTTCAGGACCACGGTCAGAGACACCGTTTGGCCATGAATCCTGCCGAAAGTTGCTTCCAGCGCGCTGTGAACCTTTACGGACACCAAACAGTGTAAAGACGCTCATTTTGATATTAAGGACTTTGACAGACTGCGACTGAAAATGTTTGTTGGATAACTTTTAAATAAAGGAAGTTGAAGCTAATTAAATCTCTGGACAATCAGCACAGATTTCGGAAACTGCGGGTTAAGGAATCTGATGATCCGGTTAAATCAAGTCTTTTATGTGTGACTGAGAAACACGAGACGTAGGGAGAAGAGAAGCTGAGGAGAAGACTGTGCGCTCAGTCGGGAGCGCGCACAGACCGCACGTTGGTCGGATCCTGGAGTCGTGAGGATGGAGATCCGGCCGGATAGGTTTAAGGCCGTGGCAGCCAAGACTCTCGGCAAAATATACGGGTATGTAAAATCACTCTGGGACAAATTACAACCAAAAAAACAGTGTTGATGTGCAGAAATTTCCCTCTCAAGTTAAAAAGAAAGGTCTTCTTGTGCAGTTAAATCAGTCTACAATCTTTAGTTAGTTGCTAAAAACTGATTTCACCAAGTATTTATCTTCAAAGAGAAGCAAACTGCTCATTTAAAGATCAAGATGTCCAGGATTAGTGTGAGGTTGGATGACCTGGCACAACATCTGTCTCTCTATAGGCTACTGAATGTATCACATAGGAAATTTCAATGCATAATTTATCACTTCGTGACACTGCAGAGAATTTCACTAAGCATACAAATAGTCTGAAACCAGCAGTGATAAGCGAATTACTCTCCTTTGCAGAATTAAGTTTTCAGCCGAAAATGTTCTATCAGTGTAAGATGATGCGTTGGATCGATGGCTGGATTAATTTCATCTGGGTTTTTTCACATAGTCAAATTAGAGGTGCCGTGTCACTGTGTGTATGTGGAAGTTTATGACTGAACAACTGAGCAATGCGTTTCAGTTTCTACCCCCCACACACATCTTTGATAACGTCTATTTATGTCCAACTCAGAGTGTAACTGTGTGTTCAGTGTGAGACAGGCCTGTGAGGTGCTCTCTGCGGCCTGTTATTCTGACACAACTGTCATTAGGCCTATGGGACAGGAAGCTTAGGAAGACTTTCATTAACCGTCGCTCTAAAAGCTTTTTCCAATTAAAACATTTTGAAGGTTGGGAAATAACCTAACCTCCAAAATTTTGGAGGAGCAACACACGTGTCATGGTCTACGGTAGTGGGGGGAACAAGGTCGGAACATGGCAGGAAACCTGACATTTTAGACCCACAAAACACAAAAAAATCAGTTTGAATTGAATTAACACAGTTCTAGTCACATTACCAATAAGCTGCAAATAATCGAAGGACGCACTTTCTCCAGCTGAGAAAAAGTGCGTGTTCTCGGGAGTCTGGCGTGTAATGGCTATCTCAAAGCAGTAAAGTATTGATGGACTCCCATTTCTTTCTCTCGGGATTTGATGTAGCGTCTAAACACTTAAATCCTCTACAGAAATAGCCTCTCCTCGTCCAAGCTGTCGGCCTACGTAAATCCCTGCAGCCCGTACACCTTGGCCCATAAGTAGCCCAGTAGCTCGTCATCGTGTTCCTCCCCAACTTGGGACATCTCACAGCCAGGATTAGGCCATTCGACCTACGGCAGAGAGCCCGCAGAGGCCTATAAGCTTTCATTTCCGCAGAGAGCACGTGCTCTCAGGTGCTCCCTTGGTACCTTGCTGCCGTGCGTAACGCGCACCGGCCCATTACGGAGCCCCGGTATCTGCACGCAACATCCCTCAAAAGGGCGCACAGAGTGAACAGCGGTCTGCGGTGACTTATTGTTTCCACAGCCTCGGCACGTTTCCTATTGTAATTAGTTCTACTTAAGTGATATCAGTTATGTTAGTTCTACTCATTTCTTTTGGGTCCTATTTCACTTTATTTTGCTGTATCCTGATCTAAGTTATAATCTGTTCTATTAACTCTATGCTACAGACATTTAATAATCAACATTCACCTTTAATTATGTGTCAAGTGTGGCAAAACAGCAGTATGATTTCACTGACAGACCCACTGGCACTACCCTGGCATTTACCTATCCATATTAAGACTATATTAGATATTGGATAGATATATTATCTATATTAAGTCTGCAACTAACAGCTATGTTCATCAATTAATGGCAGTTATTTTCTGGAACAACTTTTTGGTCTAAATTATATCAGAAAAATGGTAAAAAAAAAAAAAAAATCTCTATCAGTGTTTCCTAGACACTGTTCCTGTCTTGTTTTGTCTGACCAGCAGTAAAAAAAACAACCCTAAATATTAGGATAAAATAAGGAAAAGCAGTGATTTTCACATTTAAAAACCTAATCATTGAAGCTGTACTTAATGACTACTGCACAATTCCTCTCTGAGCTTCATTTAATTCCTGAAAAATTTACTTGCATTAATTTCTCTCTTCATTGGCTGAAAGCTTTTCAGCATTTCAAACAATCTGTAGCAGGTATTTGACTTTGTTGTACACAACAATACCAAGCTGGTGAACTCCAAACCAAACCTCTGAACTGCCCTGACATTTGTCCTTGACGTATGAATTAAGAGATTAACTTGGAGATAGAACTGGGAGCATTCACTGAGCAGAATGAGTAATGTGAATGTCTGTGCTTTCTTACAGTATACAGTTCATCATTCAAAATTCAAAATGTTTTCCTTTTAAGCATGTACCTTATTGAGATAAACTGGTTCACAGGAGGACCCAGACTTTAGCTCATAGTGTGACGAGAGCATGAGAGACAAGATCAGGTATCCTGTAAGGATTACAACAGATTTTCTCTAGCTCCACAGAAACAGTTACTGTAGCAGATATGGTATATGGTGGAAAAAACTGGGAAAACACTGGGAAAT
Organism: Sandelia bainsii; assembly: GCA_032362345.1. NCBI lineage: Eukaryota > Metazoa > Chordata > Actinopteri > Anabantiformes > Anabantidae > Sandelia > Sandelia bainsii. The sequence continues at coordinate 7,894,106 of JAUMHL010000012.1, forward strand.
AAATTAGTGCTGAAGAAGGAAAAGCTGTGAATTGTGTGTGAGATTGTGCGTGAGTCAAGGGAGTTGATGGTAAAAGACAGGGTTAAAGATGAAGAGAAGACAGGAAGAATGAAGAAGCACGCTCAGACAAAAATAGCCCAAAAGAGCCAGAGATATTAATAATTCAAGATGAAGAATCATTAATACTTGATCAGTGTTGAAGACTGTTGGAACCTCTGCTCTGCCATGTCATTTAATGCCTCGACAGAAAGTACATCTCATAAAACCACAGAGCTGCAGCAGTAATTGTTCATATTGCAGAAATATGATTTTTCTGGAGACCTGCTAGAACTATAACATTCTGGTTTAGCACGAGTTTTGAGAGTTTTAGTGTACAACGAAGAACAACATCCCACAGTTCAGCAAGAATAAGCCTTCATTCTGAATTACTTGGTAAAAATGACCCAGTGTATTATTTAAAACGGCCTGTGTCACAAGTTAAATGTGCTCTCAATGATCATCTAAGAATGAAACACTTTTTCTGTCAAAACAAGAACACGGGGGTTTTTGTTGACCCATTGATCCACAGTGTTTTTAAACTGATAATGCGATTTGATTGTCATGTTATTAGTAACAGCTATAAAAGCAGTTTACAGCTATTTCAAAAGCGTGTGTCTGTGAACATTCACACTGGTCTCCTGTGAAAACATGAAATGTTTATAGTATATAAATAGCGTGATGATGCAGACGAGGTTCACTGTGATCACTGCAAACCCCTATTTAGGACAAAGAATAAGATGTTCAACATGGTGGCTCATTCAGTTGATTATTATTTTGTCTCCTGCCACTCTTCACCAGCCCACCAGATGTCCCCAGACATTCCTCCCTGTCCCAGTCACCTCACCACCTAGTTGCATCTGCTCACCTCACTCACATTCCCAATCACTGACCTTCCCTGTTCTGCTACATACCTGTTTCTATTTCCCTCATTAGCTCTCCTGCGTATATACCAGTCCTTCTTCCTCAGTGAGTAGTCAGATTGTTCTTCCTCTTTATGGTGTACACTTAGATTTCTGGTTTTGCCTATCTGCATGTTACAAGTTCCTGCCTGTCATCTCTTGTGTTCTCTGTTTCTTCTGTAGGAGTTACTTCACCTGTCTCCCTGTGCTCCATATACCTTGAGTGACAAGCCTACAAAATATATCTAGTTTCATTTAGTGCGTTTTTCCCTGGGATATTTGTACATATTTGTTAGATTTAGCATTTTAGGATGTAAATCTGAGGACAGAGCAGTGAGACAAACAGCACACAGGTTATACTTGCTATTGTAGATGGAGATCTTCACAGTGCCCTCTGTAGGAGTGTGGTTATTAGTGAGGATCCCTGATGGCTCAGTCAGATAAGAACCACACACTTAAATGAGGCTTAAAACTGTATAAAACATTCCCAAAAAATTTTGGGAGTTGTCACTAATTTAAAAACTACAGCGGTGAGTTGACAGTGTGTTTTTCTTAAGCACAACCACCTCTCATGTACTGTATTTATCTCTAAATAATTTTATATAAATTACATTAACCAGACAAAGGCAAAAGCACAGATATCTGCCTTTACCCTTTCCATGCATGTATAAAACCCTTTATGTATAATAAAGGGAGTCTGCACCACCATCTGTACCCACAGTGCTCCAGTCTTATCTGAGAACTCAGCATAGCAAAAGTCATGTTTAATAGATGAGCTGCTGTGTTTAGGTACATATTTGATGACTGTTAGACTGGAGGCAGGAAGCAGACAGAGGTCATGGTTTCTCAGAGATCTCAGCAAGACATATGAAGGTTACAAACAGAAAGACATAAAATGGAGCTAACCTTGTTTTTTTTGTTGACCTGGGAAGGTGAACAGGAGGACATTATCACTGATGCTCTTAAACAAAGTCCACAATATAGACATTTTTGTAATTGATCTGCTTTTTCACATTTCTCAATAGCTCTTTTATTGAATAGCTTTTTTTATTAAACTGAATTGGTAAAAACTACACTGATTATGGTGGTTTATGAAATATCTATTTTTACAGTGAGGAGCTTTGTGTAATGAATTGTCTCTGCTCTCAAACTAGTGTTCTCTGTATGTATATTTATCACGCAGACCCAACTAACAGACTAAAGTCTAAATCACATACCTACAGGGAATGTAGTTAGCTTATAACATTTTGTCTTTACAGAGCTCTTGAGAAGAAGCAGGAAAATGGTGAGACCATTGAGCTGTCGGCTGAGGGCCGGCCGGAGCTGGTGGAGGAGAAGGAGATGCCCGTGGTGGATTGCACATGCTTTGGTTTGCCCAGGCGGTACATTATTGCCATCCTCTCCGGCATCGGCTTCTGCATCTCCTTTGGCATTCGATGCAACTTGGGCGTGGCCATCGTCAGCATGGTCAACAGCCACACCATCTTCAGAGACAACAAGGAGGTCATAGTGGTAAGTGGCGGTGGGCTGGGGCTCTTTTTATGTTTTTAAGTCCTCTCAATGACAGTTAAAATAAAATCTCATCTACTATAAGTTTTATTTATTTTTATTTATTTAGTTATTCTTCTTTGTGTCTGTTCTAACAGAAAGCCCAGTTTGACTGGGACCCAGAAACAGTAGGAATGATCCATGGTTCATTCTTCTGGGGATACATAGTAACCCAAATCCCAGGAGGATTCATCTGTCAAAAATTTGCAGCAAACAGGTTTGTTACTGTTAGAAAAATGTAATGAATTTATGTTAACCTTTTAATGTTGATCTATATTATCTTAGAACCATATGTTCACCATTTACCATATATATAGTCATATAGTCTGTGATGTCCTCCCCTCAACTATAGAGTTATGATCCCTGTACAAGGAACACTTAACCTTTGACCGACTTACGGAGTCCTTTCTAGGTTAAGTGTGCATGTGTGTGTGGGGGGATGGAACTTTTGTACTCTGTTATGACTATAAGAAGCTGTGCAACCTTGCTGCCTGCGAGCAGACACTGACAGACCTTACTGCTGTAAGCTTGTGTGCTCCCTTGCTGGCAAGAATAAACCCTTACCTTTGGAATTCAGATGATGATCTCCAGTGAATTTATTTAAGTATAAAGAGTTTTCCTAACAGTTACTCTACTGTGCAGCAGATAATATAAACTAATTTTATGCACTGAACATTAATTTCGTTTCTCTGTTTTTCTTTCTAGAGTGTTTGGCTTCGCTGTAGTGGCCACATCTTGCCTGAATATGCTCATCCCTACAGCAGCGCGGGTTCATTTTGGCTGTGTAATCATTGTCAGGGTGTTTCAAGGGCTTGTGGAGGTATTTAACACTGAAATACAAGGAATGGACAGTGAGATTGATTCTTCTTTTCCTCCTTATTTATTTACTTTTACCTCCTTATCATACAGGGGGTTTCATATCCAGCCTGTCACGGTATTTGGGCAAAATGGGCACCACCTCTTGAAAGAAGTCGCCTGGCCACAACAGCCTTTTGTGGTGAGTCCGTTATCATTGTTTCTTTGTTTAAATAATAGATGTTTTGTTATTACGTTAACATTTATTGCTTGTTTAACATACAGTAGCAACAATTAAAGCTATTAATTAATAAATCACTATTTTTTATAATTGATTAATTATTTTGGTTATTTTTCTACCAATATTTGCTTGTTCCAGCTTCTCAAATGTGAGAAGATGCTGATTATTAAGTATTAAGTAAACAAAATGTCTTTTATTCAAGGTTCATATGCTGGTGCTGTGATTGCCATGCCATTAGCTGGAATCCTAGTACAGTACTCTGGATGGTCATCAGTCTTCTATGTTTATGGTAAGAGACCATAAACTCTTAGGTTAGAGCTAAAAAGATTTAAACAAAATCAACTATTAATACTTTCTGTCTCTCTCTGGGGCAACTTTTCAAACCATTCAAACTGAAATGTGTTGTCAGGGTTTTTAGCAAAGTGGATCCAAATGCAAATATGAGATCAAACAAAATCAATAGTCAAGCCAAATCTAATATAATAGACAAAAGGCGAGTCAACAAAGACTAAGAACTAAAACTAAAGATAAATGTAACTAACCAGACTAACAAAGAGTCATTGGCAAAACAGGAGAGGATGAAGGAAAGGTCCATGGCTTTTCCAAGGCTTGCCAGGAAAACTTTTGTAAGATTGGAATTTGCATTTGTTTAACAACACATTGTCCAAATAATAACTAAGTTAATGATAACATAATAATAATAACGGCTGCCACTGTCTGCACAGTATGTTTTTTTCTTATGAATATAAACATCTGCTCATTTAGTAAAACCTGCTTCTGTATTTTTAATGTCTTTAGTATATCATTCATTTTGATTCTCGCTCCTTAGAGCGAATTAAGAGGCTTTAGGGCCTCCTTCAAGATGGAGGTGCGGGACAATTTCTGGGGCAAGTGAGGATCGAGGAACAATGAATTTACTGTATTTCTGATCAACTTGGTGTTATAAAATCTTGTTTTCTTTAAAAAAAAAAAAGGTCATTTCTATGTGAGTCCAAACATTTGAGTGGTTGTGTAGCAGCTGACTGAGAGAACAGGAGAGGAGTGGCTCATAACATATTTTAGTATAATTTAAAAAGCTGACCAAACAAAAATGTGGGAAATTACACAGATTTCTAGTGAAAAATAATACATTGTGACTGTTACCATAATAAAGATGACAACACAGTTCTACAGTTGGTTTGTGATAACTGTAAATACATAAAAACATTGGTTTTGATAGTTGTATACGCCTGTCACTATGCACAACACTAAGTAACACAATAAATGCTGACACATACTGAAATTGTAATACACATAACATACTGAAATTTACTGTAATCTGTAAGTGTCCCCTTCGCTGCTTGACCTTTCTTCCATGTTTGACACTTACATCCCTACTGTCTTGTCATCTATCTGTCTTCCTTCCTACTCACAGGAAGTTTTGGGGTCATGTGGTACTGCTTCTGGATCCTGGTGTCTTATGAAAGCCCAGCAGCCCATCCCACCATCACAGAGGAGGAGAGGAAATATATTGAGGAAAGCATTGGCGAGACAGCTCAACATTCAGTAACGGTTAGTGCGATTCTGACACTATATCACATCAAACTGGCTGAAGTTAAGATCACAAGTAGACAAACTGTAAAGAATTTTAACAAACAAGTAAGAATAAGAAGGAAGTGAACCTGGGTGGAGATGTGTCAAACATTATCATAAATTCTGAAATACCAGCAACACTTTATCAAAATAAAAGAACCAGAGTTTTCGAAACCCCCTTATCAGTAGTAACTTCTCTTAACGTGTGTCTGCATTCATGCATTTAAGCAAAAATAATTTTAATTTTAAAACAAAATTAATTCCACCCTTATTGACCAATATGTCCTATTAATGATCAAATATAAACAGTGTCAACATTAATTAACTGAACCATATTTCTAGAATTTATTTCGAAATCAGTGAAATAAGTAATGCATTCTTGTGTGTTACAGAAATTCAACACACCATGGAGGTCCTTCTTTACGTCCATGCCGGTGTATGCCATCATCGTGGCTAATTTCTGCAGAAGCTGGACTTTCTACTTGCTTCTCATCAGCCAGCCTGCATATTTTGAGGAAGTGTTTGGGTTTGAAATAAGCAAGGTAACAGGAACCAGTGGGTTAATGGTCTATACCAGACATTTGCACACACACAAAGACATGACAGTATAGGAAGTCTGTTTTCCATATTTATTGCAGTGGTTACAGAACATCCCCAAAGGTCTTAGCTAAACCTTGTTTATCTCTCTCTCTCTTCTAGGTGGGCATACTGTCCGCACTTCCCCATCTGGTTATGACCATCATTGTCCCCATCGGTGGCCAGCTTGCCGACTATCTCCGCTCCAACCAAATCATGTCCACCACCCATGTCAGGAAACTTATGAACTGTGGAGGTAAGAGAGCACCAAAACAAAGGGAAGGCAGAATGTTTCCACACGGAATGTTTCTGTGTGTTTCCTTTCTGCAAGGAAAGGAAACACACGTATACAAGTCAGAAAGCACAGTCATGTTAATCTACACAGTAGCACGCCGACTAATAATGGCTCAATTATGGCATTCAGGGGTGTGAAAACATTTGCCACATAAGGCAAATGATGACTCACTACCAAGCAGAAGCGCTACTATTTTTGAACTACCGAACAGAATAAAACTGATAGTGAAAGTATGTCATGTACATGTCACTTTGTGGAAAGCTGAGTCAGTACTGAGACAACTTTAGGTTGCAGCTCAGTTAACAGTGTCTTTAACGTAAAGGAAGAAGATAAAAATTTTAATAAAAATTGTCCTCAGTTGTTTTAATAAACATCTTCCATTGAAACTGAGATTTTTTTTCCAAGAGCACATAAATCTCATTGTTTACTTGTTTCTGTGATATTTCACTTGTCTCCACAGGGTTTGGGATGGAGGCCACTCTACTGCTGGTGGTGGGCTTTTCTCATACAAAAGGCATTGCCATTACATTCCTGGTCCTGGCTGTGGGATTCTCTGGCTTTGCCATTTCAGGTGAAAGCATAACTTCAGAATACAGAATAACAGTATTCTTATTAAGTCCTTTTTCTACTGTGTTCCTTATAAGTCATTGCCCAACACTGGAAGCTCTGTTTTTATCCTGAGTTAGATATGTGATGCTAATAATATTTATTCTTCCTCATAAGGTTTCAATGTCAACCACCTGGACATTGCACCACGATATGCTAGTATACTAATGGGTATCTCTAACGGTGTGGGCACTTTGTCTGGTATGGTCTGCCCACTTATCGTTGGTACCATGACAAAGCACAAGGTGAGAACTGATTCTAAATATCTGTGATTCTCTAACTCATTACATATTTGTATGTACGGTATATATTAAATATTTCTCATTTTAGAATATGTTGATTTTAAAGTGACAATAGAAAGTTGGGCTACTATTTTTTTTTTCTTGGAACTTGTATTTTTTTCCTTTCACCCACATTTGATAGACACGGGAGGAATGGCAGGGCGTGTTTCTTATTGCCTCACTTGTTCATTACGGAGGTGTTATATTCTATGGTGTGTATATCTATCTTCTTCTATCTTCTGTGTGTTGTTTACAAAGCAATCAAACTGAAAATGTAGTCACACATATTCTGTAGATTTGTTGTCAGCTCTGTTATAAGGCTAATTAATGTGTTAAAAGTTTGTAATTTATCAGTTGACCTTGTCTCTCTTTGCTCCAGGCCTTTTTGCATCTGGAGAGAAGCAACCCTGGGCTGAGCCAGAGCAGCAGAGTGATGAGAAATGTGGCATTCTGGACGAGGACGAGCTTGCAAATGAGACAGAGGAGCTGTATCGCACGAGCGGCGGAACAGGCTATGGAGCCATGAACCAGGGAGCAGATCCTAATGGAGGTGGAGGCATGGGAGGAGGAGGTTGGGTCTCAGACTGGGACAAAACTGAGGAGTATGTACAGCCAGCTGGAACCAATGATTACCTTTATGGAGGAGAGCGAGAGGTAACATAAAATCAGCAGATCCTCTGCACCTTTAGTGAAGTGAAGCAGAAACAGTGCAGAGGCTCACATGATGCATGAAGAGTTTCACGGATTTAAAGTCGAATGCGGAACAGAACAATATTAAGCAAGTGTGGCTGAATTAACATTACTGAACTGAATCCAAACAGACTGCACAGTTGAGGTCAAAATAATAGCAAATGTAACATATATGTTTGTGTGTGATTGCGTAAGTGTACGTAAGAGTGTTTTAGAACCTGTCAGCCTCCTATCAAAGAAAGTCAGGTGTGGATTTCTTTTATGTTTATTTATTGTAGAAATTATAGTTATTTCTATATTACTGTATAAACGGGATTTGAATTCCATCTGTATGCCTCTGATTTAAATTCGAATCATTTAAAATCACAAATCTTTAGGTGCACACTGGTCACAAGCACATTTTTGTCTTCATTGGAAAGCTATTGAGTTTGTTTAATTAGTTTAAAAAAAACTTTTATAAATGGTTAAGATTTAACAACCCAGCAGCTTACACTCAGAGGGCTGTTTATTAGTTACAGCGAGCTACTGCATCTGTTTAGGTGAGGGAGGTGTTGATTCAGTTCTGTATAACAGTTCAACAGCTGCACAAACTGCAGCCTCCGAAATGACAAATCAAGCAACATCTCTGTAAACACTTATATTATCACCTTCATAACGGGAGAGTTTATTGCAGGACAGTTGTATTAAACCACTTTACTTTTAGCTAGGTGTACCTGCCTACTGAGTGTAAGCACCTCTTCTAAAGTTAAAACTGGAACTACAATGTTCTAAATCAGTGTTGTGACGACTTTTTCTCTTAAAGGAATATTAAAATTTGTCCTCAACGTGCACACTAAGAAAAAGCATGTTACTTGTGCCAATACAACTAAATATTTTTGCCCTGTAGTATTGGTTGACTTATCCACTAGAGGAAGTAATTGCAATAACACCTGCAAGTATGAATGTACACAGTACACATGTACAACATTTTTAGACGTAGCATTTTTACTTCCTTGTGTTAAAATGTTTTCCGTGCTAGGTACTACACTGTTTGCCTGCTGACAAACTGCAAAATAAAAATGCCTTGTGCAGGACTACAAGGAATGTCATTATACAAGGTAACAACAATCTATATTAAATTTTTTTTTTAGTTTAGACTCCATTTTAATTCTATCACGTCTCTTCAAGACCTTTGTTGAATTTTGTTCAATATGTTTTACATGTAATATATGTTTCATTCATTTATCATTCTATTATATTACTGTTGAATTCAGGCAATTCATGCTCTAAGTGTAAACACCTGGAAAAGCACTTTGCAGTCACCATATAACTTAACTTATTACCTTGACACATGCCGATCTCTGCTCTCTGTCATAGCACAAAAGGGCACTGAGCTGAGGGTGTTGTGTGGTGCCACTTACTGTATGTTGCATGTGGCAAAATTTAAAACTGTGCAAATAAAATGGGACTGTTAATCGTGTAGATCCCTCATATAGACATGAGTAAATCTCACATCATTACCCTTGGCTTTATTTTATAGTACATACATGATTTACATGTACTGTTACATGATCAGTAAACTAAATATCAAATAAAAATAAAAGGCTGCTGTCAACAAAACTATGACATTTAACTGTACATGAGAAATTTGTTTTATTTTTGTTGGTAGGTGTTTTAATTTATCTAGCTACTTTAGTCCCGAAGTTTAAAATAAAAATATACTCATGTTAGGTCATGGAATGGCATCAATTTGGCTGATATCGCTTCACTAAGTGGTGTTTACTTGTAGGGTTTTTACCATTTTTGTCATTTTCATTAATTTATTGTTAAATGTTTTGCTCTGGATTGTAAACTACAACTACTGTATATGTAAAAATCATCTACATGTGGAAAATCTTGTATAATAAAACCTAGAGGTGATCATTCCTGTACAATTATATAAATTATTAACAGTTTATGCTTGCTAATTGTTCCACTTTTTATGTTTTAATAGTTGATATTAGCTGATGTATATTCTTAATTATTATTTTTACAGCACGTTTTGTCTTATACAAACCAACTTTTATCTACTTCATGCATCATTCACAAACCACCAGAGTAGATCTTTAAACCTCTGGCTATAGTGGTTTCATGTTTCCCATAATGTGGTACTCCTCTCCAGACAGTGTATTGATCACTCAGCTGAAGTATGATGGTATGGAAATTAAGAAGAAAAATAGATTTTGATGACATCTGGAAAAGGGGCTCACCAGTTTTACTCAACACTAGTATTACAGCTTCAGCTTCAGTCTTACTCAGGGATTCAGCTTCACTGCTCTGCTCTTGTGGCTAAAATCAATGGGATTATCCTGCATCCATCTGCCAGTGAGAGAACAGAAACGGGAGGGAGAACGTTATTTATCGATGAAGTCTAATTATACTGCACTGAAACATTCCTTGCAAATTGTCAGTGTCTGCACGGTATTGTACGACATGCAGAGACAGAGAATAAGAACAAGGATAATAAGCTTTATTGTCATTGATCACATTTTAGATGTTATAACAAACTTTGAGTTCTGCATTTAACCCATCCCCATTGGGGGGGAGCAGTGGGCAGCCACAGGCAGCACCCAGGGAGCAAGCGCTGAGTGTCTTGCTCAAGGACACAGGATACCATAGATCACATCAAAAAAAGAGACAGAGTAAAGTAAGAAAGATTGAGAGTGAGATTACTGATTTATATTTATATAATATTGATTGTTGTTCAAGCAAACATGCTTTAATAATACATTTTAATATCTGGCTGTCAGTATTAGCCACTGCTGGAATGGGATTTCATCTATGGACACAGTTGCATAAATTAATTACATTTAGAACAGACTTCAACATATCTTATAGACATTTTCACTTCTACATTCAGTATGTTACTGATCCACTTTTCACTAAAGCTCTTTGCATTTAGAGTATTATGTAGCCTATATTGTACTATTAATGAATAGTAATAATAGTAACTACTTACTTAAATTGTCAGCACTGTCTCAATTCAATCTAAGGTCTGTGATGACAAGCGGCTTGAACTGATAAATTATGTTGGACTGGTTTCTATTCCAAATTATTTCAGTACAATTAATACCATATTGGTTCAAATAGTAAACAATCTTGATTATTATCCACCCTCTTCTTTTTTTGTTAACACCTGTTGTATAAATATTTTAACATCATCTCTTGTAATGCAAGAAAACTAGTAAGTAAAATACTGCAGTTAAAACAATGACTCTAAAAATATAATAACCAGAGATTAACCTAATTATATTTTAGCATTTTAAGAGAATTAGCTTCGTTATAAGGAGATGACGGGATCCAACAGTTAATAAAGCGGTTACCATGGTAACGACAGGCGTTAGCCCTGTTATCTCATCGCCTAGTTTTTATATTTTAAACATTTTCTGTTGTAAATTAAACATTTCTTTTCACTATATTCACATAAAGCATTAGGTCTCACCATCTGTAGCTTTCCCAAGTACATTTTGTTTCGCGTCATCCCTGACAAAACCAGTTGTTGGCTGTTCTCATTAATGTGTCCAGGCACGTTTTCCTCATATTAAGAACTTATCCTGAACTTTTTCACATACAGCCAGGCAGGTTTGGACAGCTTTTTTCACTTATTACATTAAATCATAATTGAAAACCTGTATTTTGTATTTGCTCTGGTTGTCTTTGTGTAATAATAAAGTTTATTTGATGATCTGAATCATGTGTCTGACAAATAAAAAACCTGGAGGGGGGCAAATACTTTTTCACAGGACTGTATTGTAAGTGAAAGTGGCAAAGAAAACAAAGACACAACAAGATTAGATCAGAATAGTTTTACTCCAGCATGTGCTCCAAGCTATCCTGTTAAGGTACAGCTTTTGCGCTACTTTACAAGTTTATGTCAGCATGCACAGCAGAAAATAGTGCTTTTAAATTTGAATGTAAAAGTAGAATTTGACTATATGTGCAGTACAATAAAGAAATATATTTCCAATGCAGATACATTTTGAGAAACAAAATTCATATAATGAGACTATTCCTGTTTCTGTACAAATGCCTATAACTTAACTAGAAAACAAGCAAAATGAATTATGAAATCGTGCAGATTTTGATAGTTTGATCAAGCACTCCATCTACTTCACACAACATAAAACGCCTTTGGCAAAAATGTTTACGTCATTGTCATGAAAAAGTTCAGAGTGATTTGACTGAATGAATGAATGTGTCATGTCATGCTGACATTTTTGGCAGCATCAGAGCTGAACAATTATAGAACTGATTGAAGATCAGCTAAGATACAGTAACACCTGTTCACCTCACATCTTGACTATATGTTACTTATTTTATATTTATTTATATTGGATATGTTATGGTGAGATGTTAGTGTTGATGTGTTAAAAAATAGATATTTTTCTGTTCTGGAAACCTGTGATGGCATTTTACACTTTACATAATATTTTTCATGATTAATGTGATAAATATAAGTGATGTACGTAAGTAGTTAGTTTCTATATGGTCATAAATGTGATTTTTTCTTCGCTCTTATTTTTTCTTCTAAGTTTTCTTCCTACATATGATGTGATTCATGTAAAAACCTCAATTCATGACTGACTCTATATCTATCTAAAATGAGTTAAGAATATCTCTGTGCTTTTTCTTACAGTCAGACACTAATTTGTCCTTAGATCTTTCTTCAGAAATCCATGACCCTCAGTTAAGTTACCATCCCCCTGAAATCATTGAATTTGAACTTCGGCTCTGAAGACAAACACCTGATGATTTTTCTTATTCTTTATGGCTCTGATTTTCCTACTCTACCTTTGCTTCCTACTTTTCATCCACTATCTCATATTCTTTGTCTTTGTCTTCCTTCCTTACTGCTTAATTTTCTCCCTCTCCTCCTGCTGCACCCTCAGTTTTCAGCGTGTGGTATACCCCCTCTTTCATCCCTTCTTTCTTCAGCGCTTCATATCCTCCCTCTCCTCCTGCTGCACCCTCAGTTTTCAGCATGTGGTATACCCCCTCTTTCATCCCTTCTTTCTTCAGCGCTTCATATCCTCCCTCTCCTCCTGCTGCACCCTCAGTTTTCAGCATGTGGTATTCCCCCTCTTTCATCTCCTCTTTCTTCAGTGGTTCATATTCACCCTCTTTCTTCTTTTTGTCTGGTGCTTCTGGGTTAAGGGTATCATACTCTGGGTCCCCTTTGTCAACTTTATCTCGTGACCTCAGCGCCACATCCTCGTAAACTGGTCCTGAAAGAAGAAGAGGTGATATGTAATGCTGTGGCCTTCAGCGTGTGCACAAAAAGTGCATAACCAGAACAAGTTACTGACCTGTGGTATTTCTCCTCCTATACCAGACATAAACAGCTACAGCTGCAACAAGTAGAATCACCAGCAAGATGATCACTAATACTAGAGCGTAGCTAGTTTGATTTTCATCTGAAACAGAGACAGTACATTTATGTAACATGTCATAACTTCCCATTAGCAGCAGTGAATTAGATGAGAACAAAAGGCGCCTGGCACCATCAGAGTTATTTTTCCAAACTTTAAAAGCTCCCTCCACTGACAAAGAAGAAACTATTACTATAAAATGAAACTAAGAAACAGTTCAGACTGGCTGAGTAGCACAACTCATGTCGAGTTAGCTCTTAATTTACTCTTCTCGTACAGTTTATTTATATGTTAAAGGAGAAATATTGAAATCCATAAACAGGAACTCACATACGAAAGTGTTGCTGAGAAGAGATCTCTTGTTTCTCCACACAGCTCTACATGCATAAGTACCACCCTCTTTTGGCTTCATGGGGCCTTGACCACTATGCTCATAACGCGCCCATGAACTACCATTCTTGTAATACCAGTGATAGTGGGCATCATTGGTACAACGTTCACAAGAACAGGACATGTCTTCAGAGAGAACCGCCTTGATAGGAGACACTGAAAAGAGAAAAATGTAGAGAAATCTTTTAAAGATACCCACTGGAGAAATAAGCTTGTTAAAAACATACAGTACCACACAAAATACTAATTCATTACATCACGAATCACTGCTGTCAAAGACAGTGAACGAGTGCTGGTTTAGTATTCATACCTTGGACAAGTAAATCTTGAACATCGGAAACCTCTTCATACGGGAGCCCACCAGTGTGAGCTTTATATTTGAAGGTGCACTTACACTTATAAATTCCCATTTCTGCTTCTGTCACATTAGGGATTTTGTGAACAACATTGGAGCTTTGTAAAATAATTGTATCGCCTTTGTAGAAAACAGTTTTACTAATTTCATCTGTGCCCCAGACAAGGCACCTCATAGTCAGACTCTCCCCAGCTACAGCAGGCAGGTGATACATTTCCAGTGAAACTGCCTTCCCTGAAAGACCAAAATGCAGAAAGATGATGGATTGAAGATTAATTTCGTTTAATATGAATAATATACAGAATAAAACATTTTTTCCACTGGTTAATTTGAATGTTAATCACTGGATGAAGTTATGTATAAGCATAAATATAAATTGATGAAGGGATTCATTGAGTTAACATTTAAAAATATTGATTAAAAATGATTAAATGACCTGCCATTATTTTCAGAGTTATGGCAAAGTGGCTTTCTTAGGCCAATGAAGGACTACCTATCATTTTTTTTGTGGCACATGAGTCGCATGTCTTTTGAATTTAAGTTAACTGTATAACAGCCGCTGTCAACATGAAAGCAGATAGAAGATAAATCAATATTATCATTGAGTATAATATCAAGACACCTAACTAAAGTTTTAAAATATTGCTTTGGTACAGTAATGATGTATATTATCGGTCACAGAATTGTTATAGTTTTATAGGTACAGAGTTTAATATAACAGTAGACCTACCTGAGGTCCTCACTATGATTTGGTTACTTCTGATGTTTTCAGTTCTATGAGTACACCAGAAAATAGTCTCTGGGACCTCCAGTTGCGTGGGTTGAAAGTCCATACTCATTTCAGAAGTCTTTTTCAACACAATCCTTCTTTCTCTCGTTCCCCTGTAGACCCAGCAGATCCATCCCTGGATACCATCGTCATTGTGAAGATTAAGGATAACTGATGCTCCTTTCTGCATCACTGGTTGACCTGTCTTGAGGGTGAGTGTGGCAATGGGCATGTATTCTGGATGGTAAACACATAAATGATATGATTACATTTATGGAATAATTTGAGACTTCTAATTCTGATACTTTTTCATGTGGGACATTTACCCAGGACAGTAATGGTGAAAGTGCCACTCTTTGTCCCATCAATTTCACACTGATATTGGCCTGAGTGTGCGGGATAAGCAACTGCAATCTTGTAGGATTCGGTCGACGAGCTGCTGTCCACCTCGTTGTTGAAGTACCATGTCACTTTACTCCCACTTGTGTTGTTTTCACATTTCAAATAAAATAAGTCCCCAGAGAATATCTCTTTCAACTTGGGTGACATTGAAACTAAAGAGACAGAGGGACAAAGAAAAATATGACAAACAGTAAAGCAATATGTGTAGGCATGCTGGCACAGTAAATTAGAATTTCTCTATGAATGACAGGAAGTTCCAAAATTAAACAAAAATACACAACATTACAACTACTAATATAAACGGCCACAAGTAACCCACCAGTCAAAAGTTTGGACACACATAGAAATGACCATGTTTGTGAAAGAAAAGCAGATTTCATAACATCAAATTG
>JAUMHL010000012.1:7913923-7955466 GCA_032362345.1 Sandelia bainsii
TAGTGCATTTTAGGTTCATCCTGAAATTTCACCCGAAAGCCGAATATCCCTAACTTTTTGTGAGTAGTGTATGTTCATTTTGAGGCTTTTTCTGTTGAAATTTAACCTAAACCTAAGATTTTCCTTTTATTGGATTTCTTACAGTCTACATAGAGACAAGAAATATGGGCAGGCGTACAACTTACAACCAACTTCCCTAAATTGATCAGAGGACATTGCAGTTACACTGTGTCTATATGTCCTTTGAATTTTTGTTTGTTTGGTTTCACTTTTCCTCTTCTCACAATCTGATCTTGCAGCAGGTGTCATGACCAGTTTAACATGTGGGAGCAGCAGACTGTATAGATCCAAAAGTGCCTCCCCGTGGGACACAGATAATGATGCAGTCACTTCTGGAGCTTGTCACAAACAACAGGCATCACCTGCACAGGATTCACCAGATACTGGGTACTCCTAGCGGGGGTAAGAAACATGGAGTTAAGATCAAACTGGATATAAGATCATTTGTCTCTTAATAGGAAGGAATGAAAGGATTAATCATGTGAATGTGTTTTATTTTTCCATGTGAAGCCCATCATAGTTTCTTGTGTCTGAAATGTGTTATATAAATTTAATAATTTGCCTTGGTTCAGAAGTGTGTGTTATGACCACACCCAACCACACACTCACTGATGTGGTCAGGGTGTTGAAAGAGAAGAATGATCAAGTATTCCCATAAACACACTTCTGAACCTTGTGGACAGCCTTCTCAGAAGAGATGAAGCCATTGTAGATCGTGTGTGTGTAAATACAAGTGTCCCAATATTTTTGGAAATATAGTTTAGTAGTATTTTAGATTAATGAATTTTTTATACATTCAGATTTTATAAAGTTATCTCCGTTGTCTGGAAATAAACAGACAAATGTAATATGCACCTGCCTTCCACGTTTGTTTAATGTCAGACTAGTGATAATCACCTGAACTAACTTTTGACAGATCAATGAACACCAGTCAAACACGTAGATGGAATACATGTCATCATGTTTTATTTCTTCTGCAAAGGTTATAAAGCCACATTTAGTCATTTGAAGATGTCAAAACCATTTTTATTTAGTGATGACCCCCAGTATCGGAGACACAAAGGAGGAGCAGTGAGTTCAGTGCCTGAATTTATCTACTGTATGTGTGAAACAGGGGAAAGATAAAGTGGAGGAAACCATATCATGAGAGTGTGAGAGAGTTTGAGTGATAAAGTGACAGAAATAGTGAGCTAGAGAGGGGGAGAGAGAGGGAGGAGAGGCTGGACTGCGCTGGTACAGTGAAAGACAAAAAGACAAGAGTGTAATGAAGAAAATTGGGGATAACTGAATAGAAGAGCACGTGGGTACGAAAAAGCAGAGAGAGAGGAACCGACAGATAGATGGTGAAGTGTCCGTGCACAGGGGAAGTACAAAGAGAGGGAGGAGAACAAAGGAGAGGGATCAATCTAGCAGTTGAAGTAAGAGAGTATGCCACCCTTGAGCGAGAGTGCATGAATGTGTGTGCAGTAGAGAGAGAGAGAGAGAGAGAGAGAGAGAGAGACGGCTGTAGCGGGGCACAGAGTAGGTGAAAGTGTGTGTGAGAATGAAAAAGAAAAGACACGCTGCACATTACAGTGATTCAGGCTGGCTCACAGCGATGTACATTTAAATAATAGAAGGCATGACAAATGTGATTTTGAAAGAGAAAAGGCAAATCTTACTTTTCCTCACTGATATTTTATCAGCTGGATGATTTTGTAATCCCAGTGCCTTATTACTCTCTTTGTGGTTTATTAAGGAGGTCACTGCGGATACAACGAGGAGCTACAAAGACAGAACTGCAGACTAAAAGGTAATTACTTTTATATATTCACTGGCTATATAATTTTAGGCTGGAAGTAACCTGACTAAGAACAAGTGATATGTGTATCTCACAAAGTAATGTAAAGTGTTCACAATACCAAAGAGAAGTAGAATGATGACAAATGCTTGTGTGTGAACTACAAACTGAAATAGAAAGACATGCAATCATTCAATAAAAGGTACTGGGCACACAAAGAAAGAAGAAATGATCTATAACTGCGAGGTGTTTGAGGGCGACCCTCACAGCGCTTTACAAAAAGAAGCGAGTGTTGCTGAAATTGTGGCAGGGAGAGTGGGGTACATATCCTCTGATGTGTGATTCCCATGTTTTATGTAGGTGGGGAGGAAGAGCAAAGTGGGACAGAAAAAAGAAATCACAGAGACATCACAGAGCCTTCAAAGAAAACTACAGTAATTGCATGTATCAGTCCAGACCAGCTTTAAGACTGATTAGTGAGAGCGAACTTCTCTGCTGTGGTTCAGTTTTTAAGTTTTATTAACTAAGATATGTGTCATAAGGCACCTGTAATGAATGCAGATTTGTTTGCTGGTTACTATGAATCGCTGAAGTTAAATGACTAAAAGGGACGTTAAGGTAAAAGAACTGCTGCCAGGCATTATCTTCTGGACACAGTGGGCAGTGATGGTGGAAAAGTTCATTTCTCTAAAAAGGGCTTTCATGCCAAATGCTTCAAGGCCATAACTGAATCCCTTCATAAAAATCATAAATCATAATTGTACATTTCAGTGATTACCTTTGGATTACAGTGATACTTTCACAGTACAAATAGGGGCATGATTGATGTAGCTAGATAATAAGCTAGAAATCAGCTTGGAAGTTTGGAGAAAAAAATATTAATACTTGTGCTTATGTAAAACCTGCATTTATGTAATACCTATATTAATGCTACCCAGACACTTACAGAACTGCATTACACTTTTGTGCATGAGTTCAAAGGAAAATGAGAGAGCTGAAATGGAAAGGTGAGCAGAATCAAACGAGAGCTCATCAACACCCACACTTCACACACTTCTTTAGCTGCAACTTGTCAAAATCGTTCACAAAAATACTGCTCACAGTATTTATGGTGTCAACTGGTGAAAAGGTGGAAACCTTCTAAGGACCCAAAGAACTGAGACACACACACACACACACACACACACACAAATACACACACACACAAAATATGCCTAAATTGTTCCAAGCCTTATTGAAACAGGCTTTACAGTATTAGCTTTTGTTGTGCACCAGTGGTGTGTTCCAGCACTGTGTACTTTCATCCTACAGATACAGCATAATTGACTTTGCACAGCCTCCTAAGACCTACCCCCCACACTGTAATGCACAACAAGCAATACTGGCTTTAAAAGCATATTTTTCTATTGGAGCAGTGCACCTAGGGGAATTCATTTGGGAAATAGGAGAAATAAACAAAGTGGGCAATTTAGAGCAGAGTGGGAACACTAAGATTAATGACTTCCTCACAAACACAACAATTGGTCATAATGGAACAAAGAAAGCCGGTTGACGTTATCAACGCCAGAGAGGGACTGAGTTATTATATGTAATGTGTGGGTAATGCCAAAAGAGAATGTGATTATGAAACAATTGGGTGCCAGATGAAAGACGTGAAATACACTAAACTGGCCAGAAAGCTTGATGTGTCACTGGAGATGTGTGTCTCTCTCTGATTCAGAACATTTCTACCACCACTGCCTAGTTATTTCCACTACCCTGTCCTGTGTCACCCTATTCTTTCCTGCTCTGTCCTGTTCTGTCCTCTCCAATCTCTGCTGGAAGAACAGGAGTCAATAAACAGGCTGGTCAGTGTAGCAGATGTGACAGTGCTATATGGTTCAGTTATTCCCTAGGGTTTGGTATGGAGGGAGTGCAGAACAAAAGACAGACATGCAGAGAATATATTTCCAGTGACAGCTCACTGCTATGGAAGAATACAGCTGGGCTCTATTAGCTGTAAGCTGCTTCTGTATCAGTGAAGCCAAATGTAAAACCCACAATAACATGTACTTTAAATCAGTCTCGTGGGAGTATTAAACTAGGCTTCAGCTGACGATACTGTGAAAAAACAATATATAAGCAAAATACACACATGCACATTCAGATGCATACACTTTCAGACACACACACACACATACTCATTAGCTTGTAATTCAAGGACAAACTGCCAAATGTGTGGAATGAAATGCCACAGATCAACTTCTGTCTGACATTTAAAGTGACATAATCAAATATCATTGAGCATTTATTTGAATTTGCATCTATGATTTTTAATTATATGATTTTTAACTTCTATTTGATATTTGTGGAACTCACAGAGTCTCATTGCTATGCTCATTAAGACAGAATGTGAAAGAAGAGCTGTTTCCCCTGACTCTGCAGGCTTTTCATTATTACATTACAGGGAGGTTTCCCCTAGGGGAAAGAGCTGGAGGATTGCCTTAAGCCATGAAAACAGAAGCCAACAGAGCGCAACTCATTCACCATTATGAAAAACTCAAATTTCTGAACACAGCTTTAAATGAATGACTGAAAAATACAGTTGCAGTGTGCACAAGTGGATTTTAGACACACTGATTACAGAAACACTACTATGTGCTGGACCACTTTCAAAGCAGAACACAAGTTATGTGGTCGAATATCTAAAATATGTAACTCTATCATATGACATGAATACAGGAGTAATATGTAATAACAAGTAGGTATTCATAGAGCTTTACCTGTAGGTCTATAATTAACCTTAACATTAACCTCACTGTTATCCAAATTATGAGCTACTTAGCAGACTGTTTCAGACCTGAAATGAGCCACAGATCTTTGGCTCCTTTCAGGAATGTGACAGAGTAGTTTAGTTCTGACTGAGTGTTGAGAGCAGGTGTAAAGAACACAACATAACCTCAGTTTCTGTAGATACATGTATCTGAAACTTTCCACACACTTTCTCTTGTCCTTTTCATTAAAGGTTATAAATGTTGGAGTATAGTGCACTAAAAGCAGTGTAATAGTCATAAGTACAGCAACATGTTGAAGACTGGAGAATGAATCCACTTACACCCCATTACATGGTAGGTGAACGAACTGTGATGGAGCCTGACAGGTTTCGACATGGTCCTCACTTTGTCAGCCATATCTAACAGTATTTATTAGTATCTTGTTGACTTTTGTCTCTCAGTGTTACCTTTCTGTCAGTGGACGTGCAAGGTAAGTGAAACTGTCATCGCTGGACAGGCTATTTGTGGCTATTTATCTGCCATAAAATTCACGCTAAACCCACACTCATCTTCGTGTGTCTGACTAGTTTGTCTGTGGCCTGAGGTCTTTGGTTGGGAGCTCTGGGACAAGAATAAAAAGTAATAAATGCCCTTGAAAAAGTTACCGTAAAATCTTCAGGTAGTCCGTTTTATGATAAATGTTTTTTTTTCTTTTATTTTGCTGCTGCACAGCTGTATTTGAAGTCTCTGTTTAACTTTAGTGTACTTTCTCTCATATCTTCTGATGTGTTGAAGGACACACCAGTTTGTGTTTTGTTGTTTCTTTTTCTTTTTTGGACTAGTGAAATTGACTAGTTTACACCAGGGTTCACAACGGAAGAAGTATAGCATTTTACTTTGTGATATGTACATGCACCCATTCAGCATTTTTATTTATTTCAGGTGATACAGTCAAAGTCACAAAACGATTGGGCATACTGCACGGAAACACACAAGTTGGTGGCTTCTGTGCTGCTGCAAACATGTACACATGGACCAGAGAGCTGCTGTCTACTATTACTGCTACTAAACAAACAATAACAAGAACATTCTGCCTCATATCTTGGCCCACATGGAGTAGCTTATTAACCAGTAATAACCCCCTGTAACATGTGTGAAGTATTAAGATGCCATTATACATGTTAAATGTGCTTCAATAGTATTGATTTGTGGTTGCTTCAAGTTACATTTAGAGCCCGGAAATATAGAACCAGTGAATATATATAATACAAAACTATGATATACTCATTAATATCTTTGGGTCATGAACTAGAAAGAATACAAGTTGACAAACTCTGATTTAGGGATTCCATTAGTTATAGAAAGAAGCTTTAGCTATTGCATCAAACTATGTTTATGGTAAAGGGGGAAGACTCAAAAATAGTGCAGGGGATGTTCACTCCTAAATTTGTCCTGCATCGAGGTCTCCCAGCCCATCCAACCAGGTTTAGCCCAAGCCATCAGCACACGCTCCACCTGACCCAATATTATCCAGTGTAAGGGGAAAGATAGCCCACTTTGATCTACATGAGACCGCCAGCCAAGCTCAAGCTGACTGGTCTGGCACTTAATGCTGCTTTCTGCTCAACATTTTTCCAGGACAGATGTGTTTTAAGTGCTGCTTAAAGAGTCAAACAGTGGAGTGTGTGTGTATGGGCATACACACTTGCCTAGAACATCAGGTGATCTGTGTGTATCAAGTAAGCTGTGACCCATTTTTCCTAAAAAAGAGACTATCTTTGGTAAAGTGGCAGTGGGGAGGATCAAGCTAGAATGAAAGGAGCAGGATGTTTATTGTGAAACGGAGAGCTGAGGATAATTATTTTAATCACTCACTTATTAAGTGATTAGCAGGGTTATCAGTTTTTGTTTGATTAAATATTCAGTTGATTAAAAGGTGCCTGTTCGGGTTAGATGGGAGAATTTCTCCTCCCCACTGAGGGAAATGCCAGAAGTTTTCAGTGCTCAGAGGATGAATGTCTTGGTTGTATTATTGCCTGCCCTTAAAATTAATTAAGAACAGCATGATAGTCAATTAATTGACTTGAATTTTATCTGATTTTACCAAGAACAAATTAAATTAACACCTGAAAATGACAAGCCTCATCAGAGCAACAGGAAAGCATACAAATAATAATTAAATAAATGTTAGTTAAATAAAAAAGTAAAGTTCTAATGTTTTTTTAATGGTTTACACAACCTAGACATTGAAATGTAATGGACCTGCTACTTGTATTGTTGTTTAGAGTTAACTTTAATGAGTGCTGATGCACTATACAGTAGGGTACCCACATACAGTATCATACCCCTGTTTAGCCCTTCCTCTTCAGATTCCTGCGTCAGAGCACCACCCACAAACCTGGTGGCTAGTGATGCACCATTCATACAAAACTAAGTGTCCTCTCCCCTCTCTTTAGTGACTCATCCCATCCATCCTGTGTTGGAGTAGGCCTAGAGTGTTCTCAAAGCTTGATCCTCATCACTGGTGGTGTGAAAGATGCTGAAGGGTTGAGACCCATTGAAAGAGAGGGATATAGAGGACAGAACTTGGCCGCTCCACTTTTGCAGGATGTTAAAGTGGGACAATCTGTTCCTTGGATGATCTCCAATTCTACTTTCTGGGGACCAATACACTGAAAATATATCTATACACATGCTCTGTCCTACATAGGGAAAGGGTGACTGAGTGAGAGAGAGAGAGAGATTGACAAAAAGAGGGAATATAAAGATGAATATGAAGATGAGTTGAACTGACTATCCATAAGGTCTTTAAGTACATTGTGCTGGAATGGTGCTTATGAATTTCCTCTTGAGACTGGACAAAAGAAGAGGAGAAGCCCTTGCAGCACACAGACACTCAACACTGCCATACCAGCTAACACTATAGAGTTCACATAGGTTGTATGTAGAGATAACAATTCCCTATTGATGCTGCATTACTTTTCATTGTGCACAATTTCCAATGCAGTAAACTTAAATTTGACTTATTAGCCGAAAACATGCATAATATTTTGTCTAAGTAGAACCCCAAGGACTAAAGTAACTAAGTAAGCCCCAAAGTCATTACTGCACCTCTGCTGCGGCGTGTGAAAAAAGCATCTTTAGAAAATGTCTCAGAAAAAGCTAAGATGGACAAAGACAAGAGACATTGGTGAGACCTGTTCAATGAGGGTGTCGGTCCCTGGCTGTTATGATTAATTAAATTCAATTTTATTTATATAGCGCCAAATCCCAACAGAATCATCTCAAGGCACTTCACAAATAAGGTGAAAAGCATATAGTTATACAGAAAGAAACCCAACAATCCCCCTTGAGCAAGCACTGGTCAACAGTGTAGAGGAAAAACTCCTTTTAACGGAAGAAACGTCCAGCAGAACCAGGCTCAGGGTGGGCGGGCATCTGCCTTGATCCGACCTTGATTAATGAGATCCTGATTCTAAATGTTACTTTCCCTTCATTTCTTTGCTGTCTATGGGCCAATGTCAGAAGCACTTGAAATCCTCTGTTTGACTTTCCATATGTTTCTAATCATCACAATTCAAACTGTTGTATGGGCTCCCCCTGGGCAGACTGACTTACCAGCTCCTGAAATTTCCCTGTTTTTTAGTCTGTCTGAAAAATGAAAGACAATAGTCAGATCACTGTAATTACCTTTAATGATTCTGTATACAGTAATACAGTAGAAGTCTTTATTTTGCCTAAAAGTAAAAGTTCAAAGTGCTTCTGAAGCTTCAGCAGTCAAAGACCAGTCAAACAACAACCACCACACCAAAATAAGAATTTTAATCTGGTTTTAAATAATGTCTTTGTTCCTTAGCTGAGTAAAGCAGTAAATACGACAGAATTACAAGCAAACCCTTCTTAAGAGGTGCAGCTAGCTTTGTTCATATTTCTCTGACCTCAGAATGTATGAGACAAAATACAGACCAGTAATAACATGAGCCAATAAGACATATAGAAGAATAATTCAGGTGCATGGTTAAAAAGGAGAGATTCGGTGTAAGACTGTGATAATATGTTTTCCAACACAGAAAATGGAGAAAGACTGTTCTGTCAGGAGAGTAACCATTGATCTCTCAAGAGGAAGAAAAAGGATAATGGCCAGTACAGGGACAGGACAGCCACACAGCTGACAAAAAGAACTGACTAAGTCTGAGCTATTGTTGTGGCTCAGCGTGGGAGTTGAGTGACACGATGGGAAAGGCAAAGATGAGACGAGCTGCGGCGTTCATGACGGCTGAGGAGTGTTAAGTTGGAGTGAGGAGGTGTGATTAGAGTTGCCACTTCTGGATTATGAAATTAAATTCCTTTTTTACACACAACTCCTCTCATCCATTTATGATTTTAGTTATCTAATCCAGGCACAATTGCCCCCCCCACCCCCACCCCACCCCCTTTCTCTCAATCTGATTACTCCGCTTTATGCAAACTACAACTCTCTCCATCTTTCCCTCTTGTGTATTCCTCTTTAGCTTTTACATCCCAATTAGCTGGCTCCCGTCTACTCTGAGCCTGTCTCTTTAGTTCCTTATCTTGCCTAGTGCAGACTCAGTGTTGTTCAATATTTGATGAGACTTTGTTCATAAATCAACCTCCTCTATTCCCCGCTGATGTGCTTGAGTTATAGTGTTAATCTCTGTTAACAGTCTTTGTCATCTGTTGATTAGAGAGGTTTTTGACCTAAAATGTAATACATACATTTTCAACATGGAAATCATATTAACAACAACACCCAGAGGGGGTGTACTGATCACTTCTTTAAATGTTTGATGAATATAGATTTCAAGCTATTGACAATTGAACAGCGGAGTTCTCTTATAGCTGTTGGGTGTGAGACAAAACATTTTCAGCTCAAGAAATCTTAGTGAAAAAATGTTTTTCATTTTCTCTAAAACATTTGTGTGGTTATTGTTTTCACTTCCACCTAATGTATTTTAAGTTGCTGGTTCCTTTTATTAAGTGGGTAGATTTTTCATTCTAAAATAATCCCCCAGTTTTCTCCTTATCTTGTCTTGCCTGGACTACTTGCTCTGACAGACACGTTTGTGTTGAAGGGGCCCACCCTGTCAATCTCAAAGCATCTTGGGGGAATCGACCATGGTCAGTCCCCTTCCCTCTGTGGTATCTCTCTTCTACATAGAAATGCTCAACTAGCAGACTTCCTTTTGGCCAGTGAGTCATGAACAGACCAGGCTTGGCTTATTTTGCATACATCCAGTCATCCAGACGCTGGTGACATTATAATTATGGCATTTAAATTCTGGTCGTCTTGCAAGTGCAATGCTGTAAGACCAGAAAGGCAGGTTTTGTAGTTATCTTGACAAATTTCTAAGATCAAATTTATAAGTCAATCTTTACTTTACTTGATAGTCATCATGCCGTCATAAACATCATTGCAAATGTTCAAGAGTGTCAAAAATACAATTAACAGTGTTATGTATTTTCCTGTATTATTTTTTGAACTTCCCATTTTTCATAAAGATGAACTTTCTCTCTGAGACTTCAGTTTCGCTTGCTGCTTTTAAAGGAGATGAGAGGAACTAATGTGACTAGCCGTTATTGACTCCAGGCCGGGCTCCACCTGCTCATAAAACATTCCTGCCAATAATAATATATTTCGTCTGTCTGCCACATTGCACCCGGTTGCACCGTGTAACGCCAATGGCCATGGTCACAAAAATTGCACAAAGATCACTGGATACGCCCACAACTTCTTTTTGGATGTTTGGACTGCGCCTAGTTTCACGAAAAAAGGGTCTATAGTGTACCTTCTCTAACTTTTCTTCACAAACTCAGACAACAGGGGGAACAAACCATTAAGTATCTTGTAAACTAATATGGTATCAACAGATTTAACAAAATTTCCCCAACTTGAAAGTTACAGTTACAGTGGAAAGAATGATTTCATTTTATATCAATCTCAAAACCCTGACTCTGAAATAAAGCTTAGCCTCAACCTAGTGGTTCCCAGCCTGGGGAACAAGACTCCACCAAGGAGAACAATATAAAAAAATTTTATTTTCATACTTTTCTCCAATCGTCTTCAATTTTTTTTGTAGTTTTGAACAAGTAGGCATATACAGCCGATGATGACAGGTTGCAATTAGACACTGCTTCATTTTTGAAAGCCAAGTTGTTTGATTTAGATCATAAGCAGTATCTTTAGCCTAATTCTAATGCTGAGCCTTGCTTAACATCAAAACTAACTCTAACCCCATTCAGCCAACACTGTGGGCTTTTCTCCATCCTTTGGTCCAAGGCATGCAAACACACACATCGAGCAACCACTGGCAAACACGAAAGCATGTTTTGTTTTTAAGCCCCCCTAAAAACCTGTATTTTGCTTAAGGTGAAACTCTGTGACCTCTTTTCTGTTCAGTCTATGGCTATTAGCTAGCTTCTTCATCTCTACATTATTATTTATGTCAATTACAGGCCACTGTAAGCTGTGCCAGACACCTGTCGATGTTCCTTGGTCACCAATAGAGGTTGATAAGTCACAAATTATAGATCACTTAATGCCCCTTTAATCTCCATCAATACCATGTTTTCTACATATTATATTAACAACTGATTGACTCTTTAAGTATCTGCATGGTGGTAATCTTTAATAGAGTTACTCTAGATCTGTGTCCTAATTTGAGTTTGTCTCCATGGGTTCCATATGTCCATCTGAGCTTCATGATACTCATCTATTTCAGACTCTCAATTCATATGATATTCAGAGCACCAACCGGCCAATGAGACAGTGGGAGATTCCCCGCATCATTCACCATCATTATGGCAGCTGTTGGCAATTGTCCAGATCTGCATGATGGCAAACCCCCTGTAGCCATAACTCACCACTGAAAAACCAGGACAGAACATAAGGAGGCAAATCTGAAGCACAGTGAAGCATTAAAATGATCTTAAAGCAAAAATCCACCCCTAAACACTGGATTTAAGATAACAGTACTTTCTTTTTGCAGATAACTGGTAAAATGCAGGAGACTGACAATGAGTCAATTGAGCTGGGTAGCAGGAAATGTTTGTGCTATCTACAATAAAATGTCAACAATATGACATTAATAATAGTGTTTTTTGTGAATGTTAACATCAAAGGTCCTGTTCATAGAGTTTGCACCATTGATGAAGGAAAAATATAGATAAAGCAACATAAAGCAATTCATCTGCTCAAAACAACAACATACATCTTTCAACATACTTTAAAGATTTGCAAGTTCTTAATAAAATACAATAAGTAAACCTGGAACTGATTGAATTAAAGTCTAACACATGGCCAAGTAAATTTACAGATGTAATCAAACATTTCTCACCAACGGCAGGTGACTTTATTGGCTTTATTGTGTTTGTTTTTTTTGTTGCAAATTCACTTTCTTGCTTGTGGAAATAAACCTAATTTAAGATTTAAGATTTGGAGCACAATGGCAGCCAGATCTGCTGCACATAACTTTGTGCAAAATGTGAAAAGTATCACATCTCTTAACCACGTGGACATGATCAAGTCAGCTGGGACTGGAGGGACAGTGAGTACACCAAGAGGTCAATCACAAAACCTCATTTAAAATATCATCACAGTGAGCAAGAGTGTGTCTGAGGGTGGACTTTTCCTTTAAGGGGCTCACATTTCGCTGTTAGCCCTGGGTTGTGCCTCAGACATAGTTTGGCTTCATTACTGTATTAAAAAGTAGCAATGATCTTGACCTCATGTGACGCTAAATTGCATATCCAACTCACTCTCTTCTGCAAAGAACCTGTGATGCAAGTTCACAGAGTTTATATATAGCCTGTCTTTCATCAGCCTGCTATTCCCCGTTGCATTCCCAGTGGCTAAATGGAAAATGTGGACCAGCTCTGTGCTCATTCACACATGTGGACTTATTAGCATTGCCGGTGGCTAGTTTTTCTATTATTGCACATGTCTTTTTACATACTTGAATTACACAGACTCTATTTTGAGTTCACTCTATCAATGTCAAGTGTCAAATGACCAAAGTTTATCCCCTTCTCTACCTGTTTCCCACAGCATGTTTCTAAGGATGACGCCAGTCTCATGGGATAGCCATGTTTTATCTTCATGACAGCTATGTCACTCAGCCCTCTCTGCAGTGACCCCTGCACAGAAAAGGATGCTGGGAAATAATGAGCACTTTTATCCCGGTCAGGATGACAAAGATGGGGAGGATGAGGAGGAGGAAGAGGAGCAAGCAAGAGAAAACAGAAAAGAGGAAGGTGGACGTGACACTGAGAATGGAGGGTTAGAGGGTCTGGAGGAGAAGGAAATGCTGGGAGGACGACAATCCTGGGAAGGGAAAGGTGGCGAGGTGATGAAACCAGCAGCCATTGTGGTCGGTAGACAGAGGGCAGACCGGCCATTGAGGCCAGGCAATCTGGGCAACCGTGGTATAACTTACATGTCCAATCAAATCCCTCTTTATCATCAAGCAGCCAATAAGCAGCATTTCATTGCAGCCAATCAGCAGCCTCATCACCCAGGACTGAATGCTCTGCAGAAAAGAAGAGCTCTCATGGAGCGCAGCATGACCACAGTGGCTCCGCTGGAGGACACCTTTCTGACCATGATGGTGTTTCGCATTGGAATTCCTGACATCAAACAAACAGTAGGTGTATGTCTGCATTGATAACACTGTGACCATTTTTGCCCCCCCACCTTCCAAATGAGAAATTAGTTCAAGCCAAGTCTCACAGGTATTAAGTCCTCAGAGAGAGATAACTTCAATTTGACAAACAGAAATAAAAGAATAAATCTTAGGCTATTTTACACTGTTAATTCTGTAATGCATTGTAACCTACACCGATAATTTTAAAATGTTGTGGTGGACAGGGGTTAGCGTGGGAACTATTTTAATGGTGGCTACTATTGAAAGGTGGCAGAACATACACAGCATCACATCTTGCTGAGTTTGGGGCTGCAGTGCCCATGCTGTCCCCTATGTCCAACATAACATTAAAATCACCAGGGTGTTTTAAAGTTGAATGAGATCCCTGTATGTCACCTTTACGGACTCATTGGTGGGGTTTATACTTTGTACTTCACTAGTATTTACATGAACACTTTGAGCATTCTGTACTTCCAGTGCATATTCTGGTTTGTAGATTTGTGTAGGCCCAGGGTCAAGCATATCAGGCCTGCACATGGTTGTTGTGTCTGTTATTGTGCACAATTTTTCGACCCTGAGTTTCTGATGTTTTCTCTGATTTTCATGGTGCATGCTGAAAAAATTCAAAACTCTTCCCCCTTCTAAACCCAGTATTTTTGCATCCCCAAACATTTTTCAGTCCTTTTGCTGCAGTATTCAGTCTAAAAACAACTGCTGAAAACAACCCAGAAGTACTAAATACATGCATTTTTTACATTAGCCAAAAAGTGCACACAAGCTGTTCAAGTACATCTCTAATTTCAAAGCATTTTTGTTGCAGTCATCCCACAAGCCCAGGAATGAGTCCCAAAAGAAAGTAGAAAAAAACAACCTAACTTGTTTTGAGCAACCTGCAAGGACAGATATATTAGCACATCAACACACATCAACATGTAAACATCTGCCTTAGGTCAGGTATGGCCATAATTAGTTTTCCAAAACTGAGGTTTGTATCAATTCACACGTAGCTCTCATCTGTACAGCGGTGGAAGGTGAGAATTGGCCAGCACACAAACACCATATCCAGGTGAGAATGGGTGCCCCGCTGTAATTCCTCGCTCATCTTCCTTTCTCCATTTTCAACTCCCCGAACATGCCGACTGCTCTACATGTCAGCTAATATGCCCTCAATATAACAGTAATTGCTAATTATCTAATAGGTTTTTAATGAGTTTGGGGAGAGCTGGGAAAGTGAGTGACTCTGAAAAAGAAGTAATATGTGGAAGGCATTTCTCTTTCTCTTAGGTCTCCATCAGCCACTAACAAAGACTGAGCACCCCAAATCATACAGCTACAGACAAATTTAAGAAGATGGAGAGAGAGACTGAATACCAGGAGCTACTTAAAGAGAGCGAGAGAGGTAGTTGTGAAGTGTTATGAAGAGAGAGCTGTGGTGTGAATAAGCAAAGAGGAAGATATATGCACAATAAAGGTCTCAGTAATGCTCCTGAGTGGGGGCCGGTAGTGGCAGAAAGAGCTCAGAAAATCCTTGATTGTATAAACCAGAAATATGGGGAGAGAAGTGTCACTGTAATATACAACATACATTACATTAGAGTTCTCTCTCAGGTATTAGCTACACGAGCTGTGTCTCTTTCACACATGCTCACACAAATATATACGCTACACTACACAATTACAGTCCAGTAGGATCATACAGACACACACACTGTAAGCTTTCCAACTCACTTATATGCCTGCGCATACACACACATCCTCATCATGTGGTTTACCTCCCGGGGACCACCAAGACATTGCTACGGCAACGGGTGCCTGCCTCCACTAATGAACTGGTTGCCATGCCAATAGAACTGGCTACACTATCAAATGCTGCATCCTAGTAGAGGAGCTGTGGAGGGTGAGTGCACGAGGGGGGCAGGGCGGGGGGACATGGAAGTGTGCTGAGCTGTGCAATTTTACTTACAGTTCTCTGAAATGGAACAATAGGAAGGATGTGTACTTCTCATTCAGCCGTCTCAGGCCTACCCCCAGTCAGTTCTTTCCTCCTGCTCCAGACTTTTATAAGGAAAGGACAAAAAAGGTGATCTTCTTGTGGAAATGCAAGAAAATGGGATAATATGAGGACATGGCCAGTGAGCAAATCACCATGGAATCTAGTTGACCATACCACATACACGCAATACATCGAAAGTATTTTCTCATTGTGGCCAGTGAGCCTCTGGTGTATCACACACAGATATCCAGTAAGAGCTAGAGAAGATTTTCTATCCAAACTAGATTATTCTTTCTGAATTGTGGTGCAGATCTGATATTATGCATGCAGAGATCAAAGAGGAACATAACGAAAGGGAAATATTTATTCCACTATATAATCTTGTTATATGCTTGTTTATTATGGGTAAGTACAAAAACCGGAGATCCCAATAGCATAGACTTAAGGATCGAAAAAGTTGTCATATTTACACGAATGTGGCATATGATTAATCACTAAAAAGTAGTTCATTCATATTCTGCACACACCACATTCTCATGCATGTATTATGTTGTAGCTGACATGCTACACTATTAATCCATAATAACTGAAGGAGAGACTAAGTGGTTCATGTTTAATAGCCGTCACCACAGGGTGACACAAGAGGACACAGGACTTCCCTTTATCAGTTTAATGGCAAGCTTGAAGGAGGTTGTGTGTGTGAGGGTGTGGTTCTAGGATGCTGCCACATAGCTAAGCAAACCAGTAACTACTAAACAAGCAGTCATATAACTAGGAACATTCAAAAGTCTGTGACATTTCTGTCAAGGTCTCTGTTATAATGTAAATAAATTTGCTAAATTATAACAACCAAATCTCCTAAACAACATTATGTGGCGTTAGATAACTTAACAAACTACCAAAAGAGCTCTTAATTTAAACATGTGGCCTCACAACTCTGCATAAAAACACTGAAAAAGCACAAAAGCAGATGATCAACACTTACTTTGTTGAACATTAAAACTTACAAATGCAGTCCTCTTCACTTCTGTTTTTCAGTCTTTTTCTCTACAGAAACTTCACATATCCAGTGCATCAATAGGAGTGGGTGTGCTTATGCAGTTCACATAATCACTGGGTTCACTGTAGAGTCTCTTCAACAATAACAAAGTTCTTCTGGTCAGATAAGTTTATTTGTCTCCACTCTGGCCTCTGACCTACCCTCTGTCCTGCTCTCTCTGTCTGTCAGAGATGTCTCCAGTTTGACCAAGACTGCACAGTGTGGCACGCTAAGCAGCAGATCATCTGTTCCCTCAGCGAGACGTTGTGGGACGTCTACAACTACGGCCTCTTCCAGCCGGCTGGAGACGGACGGGACGCCAAGTTCCTGGAGGAGGAGCGGGCCCTGCGAGACTACTCACAGTCCTTTGAGAAAGGGGTGCCTTACCTGGAGGTATGGAGGTCGAGGTGGCGGAGTCTGAGTATCTCTCTACTATTAACACCTGATCTAAAATAAAGATTTGACTGTTTGAATGAATTTTCTTTTTTTCAGTTTGGACTAACTGTTTAATTATATTTTTCACACATTTAAAGGCCCTTTCTGTAAAACATTCAGAAAATGTTACCAAACTCCCCCAAAAGTCCCTCATAGGATACAAGGGACATGACTTTAGTTTCCACAGTGGTAGTTTCTACACAGAATTCCCATGTTCAACATACCCACACATCACATTTTACACTTTGGGGTGTAGGATCACATCAACATGAAGTTTTCATGCTGTGATACAGTTATCTCACAGTGCCCTCTGGTGGTCCAGCTGTTGTTAATGTTCATGTGCTGGGTGGGGCAGAGATAGGATGACTCTCGTGAGTAATACATTTTGAATCAGTGCTTGAATTAGGCCTGAATTTGCTGTGCACATGCGCTTACTAATAAGTTACTTTATTCCATTATTTTACTCCATTATATATTTCAAGTAATAGAGCAGCTTCCTCCTTTATTCTGACCAAACACACCTTTGAAGTTTGGAAATGCTTGAATATTCTCTTCCTGTCTGAACTGTCAGATGCTAGACTGGAGCTTCTCTCACATCCAAGCTCTTCAGTCAGTCAGTCAGTGGCTTATTATCACAGTACGGTGCGTGGTCTCATGACGTTCAGTCAGGTGGGTGTCACTGACAGTCTACACAGGAAATAGAAGGTAAACCTATCTGAACTCATGACTTTTTGACTAATTTATTTAAACAAATACACTATTTTCAGTTGGCTTTCCATGTACTTCAATGTACACAATTTATATTTTTTGAACAACATTTTTAGAATTGACACTTTGAGTATAAATAAAGGTAGACGACAAGTGTCACGACACTTCCTGCTGTGAGACTTTGCTGTATTGCCAGTAGTATTTTATATAGTATAGTATTTTAGATTTAAAATGAACTCACTGACTATCAGCAGTATCTGTCTGTCTATCAGTTGGTTCCCATATGTTCCAGTCAGTCATAAACTAATCCCCAATTCAAGCACTGAAGCTATATTTTTGGTGTTAGGTTAAACCAATTCAACCTTGTATGTGTAGAAACAAGCACATTTCTATCTACTGTCATTTTTAATCCTAGCTTTGCTTCTCTGCTTTAAAAAATTGTACAAAACCACAGAATCAGAGCAGAACTAGTATTATTTTGATATTGCCTCCATGAACACTGTCACTGATGAACTGAACTGTGTTGCTGTAAGATGATTCAGAGTTTTCACACATCTTTTTCTGCTCCTCAGTTTAGGTACAAAACCAGAGTTTATAAACAGACAAATCTGGATGAAAAGGCTCTTGCCAAGCTCAGCACAAAGGTATTTCTTCTCTTGTCTATTAACATTTCTCATGTACGGTATTCATTTCCAATCACTGACATCCTTTTCGTTCCTCTCCTACCACTCTCAGGCCAGTCTTAAAAAGTTCCTGGATTACAACCAGACTGGAGCAATAGAGAAAATGGCCAAAATCCTTGATAAAGGTCTTGATCCAAATTTTCATGACCCTGACACTGGAGGTGAGTTTTTTACAAGTCTGTGTGCCACCTCTCACTGTGTATATGGGTTCATTATTTGCTTGCAAATAAATGATTTTGCAAGTGACATTAAAAGGGTGGATTTCTACTTTTCTAACTGCTGTTCTTCTTACCCCAACCTTTCTGTCGATCAGAGACCCCTCTCTCTGTGGCCATACAGTCCGGCGTGCCAGTGGAGGGCATCAGGGTGCTGGTTCAGGGCGGCGCTCACTTGGACTTTAGAAGCAGAGATGGCTTGACACCAGTGCACAAAGCTGTTAGAGCTCAAAATCACGCTGGACTGCTGGTAAATGTTTTAAATTAAAGTTGTATCCTTGCAGAATGCAAACACGCTCCAGTAGGCATTGTGGACAAAATAATTTGAACAAGTATTACAAGAATTTGTAGGATTTAGGTAAAGTTACATAAACATCTTATATAAAAAATCTTGAACTGAAAAAATGCTGCATGAAAAGGGGGGTGGTCATTACATTGATTTTGATTTTGCCACTTTGGATCTCTGATTGCTCCTTCATGTTCCTTTCAAAGCCCACATATTAAAGCCACTTTTAAAGATGCTTTCCTTTTCCTTTCTCTTGCTTTGTCAAGTCTGTCTACTTTTATATTGTAAACATTAAATGCACATCTATTCGAAAGGTAATGCATCTCTTTTGCCAGGCTCTCTTGTCCCTGGGAGCATCTCCAGACTATAAAGACCGCTGTGGCCTGACCCCGCTTTACCACACTGTACTGACAGGGGGCGACACTTCCTGCTGTGAGACTTTGCTGTACTACCGGGCAAAACTAGGGACGAGGGATGAGAATGGCTGGGATGAGTCTCATCAGGTAGCAATGGATAGTTTAGTGTTTTATATTTGTGAACTCACTAACAATCAATGTGTCTGTCTATCTTCCTATCTATCATTTGATGTTTCATATGTTTCCTTTGATATTTTCTTGTAAAGTATCACTGGTCTTTGTCTCGCCTCATGTGCACTTCAGCAATGCACCAATATTTCCCTGTCTTATTGCTGTGGTTGATGTCACGTGCCATCGGCCTCGATCTCTCTCAGCATTCCTCACTCGTCTCTCCATTCTCTCTCCTTTCTCCCCTCCTTCTCTCTTTCCATAGCACAGGGATGAAGAGGAATTTGGAATGGAAGAAATACACAAGGTACCCTTCATCCCACCATCTAACCATCCATATCAGCCTTTCAGAGGCTAAAGCACTGGCAGATGTAACTAAACTGATGTGGATGAGATGACCACAGACTTCTCTTAAATCTGTTCAACTCTGAGTCATCTTGAGCTGAATCCAGTCCAGAAAGAGCATTTGATATTATCTCTTTCTTACTGTAGATATGGGTGCATTGCCTACATTCATGTCTCTGTGACATTCTGGTAAATTTGCGTTTGTGCTGCGAGCTGGTTGTCATGGTATTTTATTTTGGTTTTTCCGCGCTCTGTGTTTTCTTTCTTTACTTTGTACGTATCTTGTGATATTTTAGTCCCTGCAGAAAAATATGAGGAAACCTCTCAGGCTGCTGAAGCCTCATTTATGTTGTTTTAATGTTTTTTGTCTCCTTTCTTTTTCACAATGGCACAATGTAATTGGCTCTGACCTGTTTTTCTGTATGAATTCTGAATCTAAATATGGGTATAAAACATTCCCTTTGTTTCACTCTGTATTCTTTTGCTTTTTCCACTAGTCTTACTAGTTCTTTTGAACTGAAACCATCCCAACTATGAAATTAACCCCTTCATTTTATCTTTTCTCATTTTATACTTTACAATACTGACAATTTATAGATATTTCTGTCACACTCTTGACATTAAAAGGCTTGCCAGAATGGTTTTGCCCAGCACTTGGAGCATCTGCTGTTTTATGGGGCAGACACCACTTCTCAAAATGCCTCCGGGAACACTGCACTTCACATCTCTGCCCTGTACAACAAGGCAAGTATAGAAATATATCCTTTATGTGAAACTGTTATTACCATAAGCATTACTGCTGGTTTTTGTAAACGTGTTAACAAATCACTTTGCCTCTCTGAATGGTCAGGAGAGCTGTGTCCGCGTTCTTCTGTACAGGGGAGCCAATAAGGAGGCAAAGAATAAGCACGGTCAAACCCCTTTTCAGGTAAATAGTTTAACTATCAATTAATAACATTATATCAGGCAATATATTTAGTATGTTTACTCACAAGTGACACAGCTTTGTCACAAACTGAAACAGCAATATTTACGAGACCTGTAGCCATTATATCTCCTTTTGTCTTCTGTGTTTGCAGCTAGCTGTAATGTCTGGTCACTTTGAACTCGGTGAAATAATTAAGAATCACAAAGATTCTGACATAGGTAAGTTTTCATGTCAAACTATCTCTTCTGAGGGGGCTATTAATTGTTACGCCAGTTCACAGCACCAGCTGTTTTTGTACTTTCCTGAGTTTGTCATCTATTTACCCATACGAATTTCCTTTCTTTTTCCCTTAACAATCAACCCAATTTCGCTTCCATTTCATCCTGTTACATTGTCTCTTTTTACCCCTCACCTGTAAACCTCATCATAACTCCTCATACTTACATCTTCAGTTCCCTTTTTGGAATCTCCAAAGTATGTTCCCAGGAGAAAAGAGAGCTCCCACACACTGCCTCTCCCCTTGCTTCACTCCCACCCCCTACTGCGTGCTAACAGTGATAACACCATGACCCAGTCTGACCCTCTGGCCTTGCCCAACAAGGCTGCAACCAATCCCAACTCAGGACAGGTACTGAAAATTAGGTGGATATACTGTGTTATTAGATATGATTAATGATGTTGCATTGCTTCTCAGGCTCTTAATGTAATAATGATAATTGTAACATGTCAGCTGTGACGCTATCTTTATGGGACTTGGTGTGTTTCTGCAGGGACAGCGCAGGGCCTCCATAGGTATGAGAAGCTCCAGCAGCCCCAGAAGTCGTACTCGCTCCCCATCCAGAGGGAGAGGAGGCCAAAGTGACACAGAGGAGAGGCATCGGCAGCCACGAGGCAGACATGGGTAAATAGCCTATGGAAGAAAGATGTACTACTTATATAAAGAGAGGCAGTGATGAGGTTTCTTACTCTTAACAAGTCTTTTAAGGACATCCACCAGTCAGGAGTCACTAATCTCCAGTTACAGAGGAATAACTATTTGTGTCTCAGTTGCATACTATGTACTATTTTTAACTGCAAGAATGTCATGTATTTTAGGTGTGGCATGGGTGGGCATTGTTGTTCTCCAAACCAAAAGAAATAGAGGAGCTGTTAAGGGCTTAAAAAAAAAGTTTTAAAATATCAGATTGTCGTGCAATAGCTCAGTGGCAACAACTTGGACATGTAAACAAGACAAGATTCTTCAGCCACATCTGTGGCTCTGTAACGTTGTACTTCACCACAGCAGTGCTTTATGCTAAATGTTAGCATCAGCATGTTTACATGCTCATAGTGGGAATGTTAACATACTGATGTTGCAATTAAGGTGTTACTGTGCTAACATTTGCTAATTTGCACTAGATACAGCTTGATTGACATCCAAATCCGCATGCTTCATATAATTCCACATCAGTACATTATTCGTTACTTAATCCCTTGTATACTAAATCACACCTACAGTATGCTACATTAATTTCCTGTATACCAACTGATAAAATAGTGTGTCCTTTATAGTATTGCTTTAGTACAGAATAGAGAGAGATTGTATTAGAATTATTAGTACTTTCTACAAATATATTTTATGTGCTGGTTGCTACACATATAACAAGGTTTCAGTATGCATTCTTGATATGACTGATCAGGATGACTCAACGACTAACTGTCTCCCGACAAGCTGTATGTCATCTCACTTTGTCTCACTTGTTTTTCCACAGTCTGCAACACACAGTCTTATCTCACAGCTTTATGAGAGTCTTTCTCCCTCTGCAGTGCAACCTCAGCGGGCAGTGGGGGAGGTCAGATGAAGCGTATGTACAGTGCAGTGCCAGGGCGGGTGTACGTAGCCACCCGTGCCCACTCTGCCAGTGGAGACAGAGAGCTCTCACTCAACAAAGGCGACAAAGTTAAAGGTGACGCAGGGTCAACATTTAAAAGTGGGGAAATATGAAAATACACATTTAGCATCGAAATAACGCTTGATTGCACCTTTTTTTTTAGATAATTAGCTCAATGTTGTCAGCTGCAGATAATTTTAGATCATATAGAGATAGTGTAATCCAGAAAAATGTAAGCTACTGTATGTACCTTTGTTGGGGGAAAAGGTGTCTAGACAAGAGAAATGAGAAACATCCTGTCATCACAAAGCAATACATGCTCCTAGTCACTCTCTGAGGATTCTACAGTGTTATTATAAAAAGGAGCCAAAGGCAAACAAGGAAGGTTGAGGCAAAGTTACATAATAGTTATGTATGTATGTCATGTGAGTATGTTAACCAAGTTAAATTCTATCGATCTATCTGTTCATCTGTCTGTTTGTCTTTCTCAGTGTTAAGTGTGGGAGAGGGGGGATACTGGGAGGGGACGGTGAAAGGTCGCACCGGCTGGTTTCCTTCAGACTGTGTGGAAGAGGTGGCAGCTCTCAGCAAAGACAGTCGAACAGGTAAAAGAAAACTCTGCAGAGTTTCACCTCTTATTGTTTATTTCGATTTTTTGTTGATAATAACGTTATATTTACATTTTCTTCAACTTGTCTTGTTTTTTATTGTTTTTAAATAATTGTTGTATATATTGAAGTCTTTTAACTCATAATTCATGTAAATGTGTTTTTCCTAGAGGAGAAAACTATAACAATCATGAAAAAAATATCACATAGTTTGGAGAAAGAGCATGCTGGAAAATGGGTTACATTCTCCCTGAGGCTTGCATTATCCTTTAAGTCACTGTAACACCCAGCACATGTCACACTCATGTTTAAAGACAGTGGCACAAGACATTCACTTTTCCCCTTTTTTCACAGCTGTACTTTTCATCCTGTAAGCAAACTATATGCCACACTGCAGACACAAAAAGGGGTGTAAAATATATTTTATTAATTTGTGCCTTGTGCTGCAACACTTCTACAAAAAGACAGAGAAGGTGTCATGACAAGAAGCTCAAAGTTTAAATTGAGCATATGTTTTGCCTGCATGTGCCTTGCAGAGACACGCAGTGAGAAAGCCAAGAGGAAGCTTTTCCGCAATGTCACTGTTGGAGCCTACGATGGCACTGATGGCCCCAGGTAAGTAAGGTGCTATAACCCTTACAACAAGTGATCTGTAAAAATAAGTAATAGTCGATAAGTAAGTTAGAGCAGAAACAATCTTCAATCCCAAAGCAGAAAACTGAGCTTCTTTTCAGAAAAAAAACAGTGGTCTCTGAAGTCTGACATGCTGAGAAAGTGTAAGTGTGAATGTGATTCTGTGTCCTGTGCTATGTTCAGCTGTCCGTTACTTCTCTCCCAGTGCATGCTGGGACAGGCCTCAGCATCTCACAATCCTGCTCAGGCTGAAAAAAAAGATGGACTAATAAAATTAGAATAAACCTGTTTGGCTGCAGCCAATGATGTAGTTGTAGCTGTGGAATACAGTATGAGTGTGGGCAGCAACTGAACTGCCTGCTGTCTGGTTTATTACTGTAAAATAAGACAGTTAGACCAGTCGAGGTGACTGAAATAGCTGACATGCTGTTGTTTTATGGGTAACAGGAGGTTCCTGTGCTCGTATGTGCTCACTTTGTGTCACTTATTGTGCTTTCACGTCTTCCTTCGTTGTGTATGTGTCTGTTTTCTGCTGATCCCGAACAGCTCTTGTTCTCTGTTGTTTGGCTGTGTGAACACGTCAGCGCTGAAAGCACAAAGAGCAGCCATGTCATTTTCAGCTCTGCCCCTTTTTGGCTGCAACAGACAAATGCACTTGTTTCTTTGATACCTCCATCCTCATGCCTCCCTCTCCTCTATTGGTGCTTGTTAACACTGAAAATAATGCTATAATGAAACAAGCTGTGCATGTTTTTTTGTTTTTTTTTTAGAGTTAGTGTGCATGTGAGTATCCCTGTGTCTTTGTATGTATATACATCATCATGCTGATGACTCATGAGGAGAATGAAACACCAAGCGTTGGTTACGTCCCTGGGCTAGTGAGAAAGACTTACTAGTCACCACCCTGGGGTTCTACAGCCTTTTGCAGATTGTAGCTGACATTACCCTTGCACTGAGCAGTTCTTACTGTCATTCAAAAAAGGCTTTCACGTAATGCAGATTTGCCTGTGTTTTAAATGGAAATAGCAGCCACTGGGGTTATATTATCTGTGTTAAGTTGGTTAAGCGTAATTGCAGCGTTGTGGTGAAGTGGTGCTCAATTAAGAGCAAGGTGATCCAGATCATGTTCCCTCACTGCAGCTAGGCATTTGGGAGAATGTCAATTACTATTTCAGAGAGAGAGATAGAGAAATGAAGAGTGTTTGTTGGCGTGTGTGGTGGTGACAGCTCTGCTTTAGAGCTGAGGAGGGAGAGGGAGCAAAGTTGGCAAATGTGTGTCTATGTGTGTGTGTGAGAGTAAATCCAGGGAAGGAATCAGCTGTTAGTATATCTGTGATACACCAGTCTGTGGACAGCAAATGTGAGCGCTGTCTCTCTCTCTCTGTCGCCTTTATACCCATCCCCCCATCCCCACCCCTGAAATTCAGCTCTCCATCTCCCAACCAAACCCTCAAACTGTCATCAACCAGCACACACACCATACACAATCTCCCTGTTGTGATAATTGCTGGTATTGTCATCCTCTCTCTCTCTCTCTTTCTCTCTTTCTCTCTTTCTTTCTTTCACATTGTCTTTCTCTTGTCTTAAGTGTGCGGGTTACAGACCAGCACGCTCTCTCTTTTCTCATTCCCACCCTCTCTCTCTCTCTTCCACTCTCGCGGCTCTCTTCGACCGAGCTCTCGCTGGAAGACCGGGAGGAGGAGGGAGGCGGGAGGAGGAGGTGATGTAGAGCGCGCGAGAGAGAGGAGGGGGGGACATGGCAATGGGGGGATGCGGAGAGAGAGATTTCTCTCTCTCCCTCTCTTCTTCGTGGCCGTCACTGGGCCCCAGAAACAGGAGCGTGTGGTTCATTTACAGGTAGCGGCTGTTTCCTCATTCATTGGCTGGCTATGGATGTGAGGAGAGGACAATGGAGAGAGGGGAGAGGTAGATGATGCTATTGAGAGGCCGTGCCTTTTCAAAGACAGACTAATAAGCTATGCATTCTGTGCGTGTGTCTCTGAGTGTGCGCGCGTGTGTCTTAAATTTGATTTTTTTTTTCCCCTGTGCATGTGAATCTGTGGGATGTAGCTATTGAATGGAGACTGCAGCATGTTTATTTCTGTGTCTTCCTCCCGTGTCTCTGAAACACTGTGTGCGTGTGTTAGCGTGTGAAAGGGAGCACATATTGATGCATTTCAGTCAGACAGTGTGGGTGTATTTCATTCTCTTTGAGTCATGATTTCTTTAAGCAGATATTTTTCATTCACCAGGACTTACCATTTATCCCAGTTCCCTTTAAAATGCCATTGTCATATCTCATATTTTATATGAATTTCATTGTATCATTAAAAATATGTTGTATATTGATTGTACAGACGATTTAATGTGAATAAGTCAATAAGTTGCAAGAGTGCGGTTTGTCTTTCTCATTTGAGATACCGGTCATTTCTGTGCTTGTCTGTGTGTGTGTATGTGCATGCATTTGTGTTTTGTGCTACTGTATACACACTGAATGAAATATATGTGGTTTTCACATATAAGTGTATACATCATTGTGCTTGACTGCTGTGGGAGTATCTCTCCTGTACATTTACTTATGTACATGTTCTCATGTTCCATCTACATCAACATTATGTTTCAGTAACATCTGTCAGGTGCTTCACTTGTGGTGTGTGGTTATTGTCCCGACATAGCCTGTCTATATGCATGTACATTCAGCAGGTGAATGGTTAAAACACAGCCTTTTTTCTCAGTAATTGTGGATAGAAGAGAGGATGACTCAGGAGGGTACATAATAATTGCTCTCTAGTAGGATTACAGCTCCATTGGAGCCTGTTCAGAAAGATTGTGTCCTACTAACCAACAGAGATTAATCTGGGGCATTTGTGCTTTTTATGGCCTTAACTGGCCAGGCCATAGTGGTCAGTATGGTGGCAAATGAGCTGAATAGCTTTATGTGTGTAAAGTAAACCCGTTCTATTGCTACAAACCAGCAACACAACCTATAACCACCTGGAGGACCAGCAGTGGACATGTTTCCCCCTTGTAAAAGTGGATGGGCGAAGAGCCCGATGGATCCATCCACCCACTCCATGTTACTTTGATCCTCAGAGAGGGAAAGCATGATGGTTGACAGGGTGATAGAGAAAAAGGAATGAGGTGTGAGGAGCAGATGGCTGGAAGGCGGCTGTGCGTTGGCGAAACAGTAACATTGATGGAGAACACACAAGGGATGGACCTCGGTAGGGAAAACTAGCAATCATCTGTTCAGTGCTAAAGTGACGGCTTGGTGTTGAAGTCTGGATCTTCAGGTCTGTAGGCCAAAGCTCGTGGCTCTTCTGTGCCTCTGTGATTCTGTAGCCAAACTTTCTTTTATTATGTGCTTTGTTGGCCTCACTGGGCCTGTACAGTAAGAGACAGTGTGAAATATAATATTATACTGTTAATGTTATTTTTGTACCAGTATACATGTGGGTGTAGGTTGGTTTCAGAAGTGGCTGAAGCAGAATTAAGTTGGAGTTATGGGGTCCTCTGCCAGACAAAAAATGTGTCTGCTGCCCAAAACAAAAAAAAAAATTTTTTTAAATTATTTCTGGCTGAGTTTAAACTGATGAATGACTGGCTACATTGTCAGCTAATCAAATGATTGTGATTAGGTTTAGATTAAAAATTGTTAAAGTTGGATTTAGTACCATACTTGGGTAAAAAGCAAAAAAGTCAGACTTGTGTGCAGACGGGGGGCTTCACATATTTAACTCATGGCCAAAAGAGTTGCACAATTTTTTTGTTAAGGAGGTCACAGTGTGAATGTACACACATCACACAAATGTCCTATTTACAGAGGAAGAGATAAAAAAACTGTATTCCCAGTGGAAATTATATTTGAGTATACAGAGCATTATTGTCCTGCATTATTTTGGAAGTCCAGCTATCACTATAAATAAAAACAATTCTTTTACCAGGCTACTGGTCTCATTCACTCACACTTCAACCCATGTAGGAAATCAAATCCTTTGATTTGATTTCAGTTGGAGAGTCAGTTTGAGTCAAGTTGAGAAGCACAAACTAACACAAAAATGAGCAGCATGGAAAGAAATATCTGGAATTCCTCTTAAATCATACAGCTCTGCTCAAGCCCCGGGCTCTCTAACAGAACCAGGGTGAATTGACATTGTTAGAAAGTCAAGTCCAGAAATGAGTCATGAGATATGGCTGCGTGTGGCAGCGTGGAGTCTATTTAACCAGCTCTATATTAGAAGAAGAGTTATAAAGCACCTTGGCCAAAAGTCCCAGACATGATAATAGAATAATGAAGGCGCTTCCTGGGCCAGCCGATACACTACTCTCTGTCACAAAAAACTGCAGTGTGATTTCATAATATGATGCCATAATAAGATTGCATCACAAATGTCTGTGATCACTGTTTTTGGCCTTCAACGCAGCTTTGAGCAGCCAGAGAGATTAGAGTCCTGTCGGACTTCTTCTATAAATAATATGAAGTTTCATGTATGGTAGTGGTGCACTAGAGTAGGTAAAGCAGTGTTCTTGCGAAAGCTGCCACAGGCAGTGAAAGCTAATACTGCAATTTAGGTGTATTTGGATGTGTCCATTATCAGTGAAGTTTACGTGCACAT
The DNA here is from genome assembly GCA_032362345.1 of Sandelia bainsii. NCBI lineage: Eukaryota > Metazoa > Chordata > Actinopteri > Anabantiformes > Anabantidae > Sandelia > Sandelia bainsii. Next base: position 7,942,061 of record JAUMHL010000012.1, read on the forward strand.
TTTTGAATGTGCTGTTCCCCCCAGCTCAGTGCTTGTCAGCTCTGGCTGAATTAGTTCATAGTATGTCATCTCATATACATCTCCTCCCATTGTGACACTAACTGCATCTCGTTTGTACCCTACCACTTTATGTATGACATTATCAAGACAACCCATCCTATGCTGCCGTGCAATTTCCTAATGTGATGCCATATAGCTGTTTTCCACCTTCAGAATATGCTTTATTTGCATGACAATAACATTTTTCTGTTGGTATAGAAGTCTTATAACTGTCTACTCCTCCAAATATCTCTTTTACTTCCTGCCTCTCTTCCCCTTCTCCTCTGCTCTCTCTTTACACTCTTTAAGTGACTACATCATTAAGGAGAAGACAGTGCTCCTACAGAAGAAAGACAATGAGGGCTTTGGCTTTGTGCTTAGAGGAGCCAAAGGTGAGCCTCTTATCCAAAATTCACTTCTGCCTTCATAGATTTCACTGTTTCATGTGCTCGCTTTATAATCTCTCTCTCTCTCCCCCGTGCTCATTCATTCTCATTTCCTCAGCTCAGACTCCCATAGAGGAGTTCACTCCAACGCCAGCATTCCCCGCTCTGCAGTATCTGGAGTCTGTCGATGAGGGGGGCGTGGCGTGGAGGGCAGGCCTGAGGATGGGGGATTTCCTCATCGAGGTAAAGGCTGGATGCATTTCGGACTAACACCTAGACTAAAGCCAGCACTGAACTTAATTTGAGTTCATGAGTTTTCACGACATAATTTATCCAGAATCCACATTCAGGTCAGAAAAAGGGTGCCTTGCATTTCTGGGTTTACTCTTTGGTGGTGTATATATTGTACCATAGAGGATTAACTCCATCATAAAAAATAGGGTTCACATTTTCTCACTGATAGATCTTTTATAGATTGGTAAGAAACAAGTTCAAGAAGTCATAGGATGCACAGTTTCACAGTTTGTACATTTTCTACTTTTACAGTGTGACAAATTTAGGTTCCTTTAAGAGTGTCAAAGGTTTTTGGGAATTTGGGAAATGAAAAAGTGATATACATAGTGTTATACTGTATCTACAGTACCTGTATGTATGAATATATTCTCTAGGCAGCGTATTTTAGTCAGAGATGGAGTGGAGCTGCTGTTCATGAGACCACTACAAAGTGCAAGCAGCTCAGACATCAAGTCATTGGTCTTGGTCTCTGGGCATTTTGTACCTTTTAAAAGTTCCAGTGTGTTGCTTTGAAAAGTCAGTCCTAAAAATGGCGATTGTCAAACCTTTATTAAGGCTGACACATACACCTAATTAGTATTCAACCTAATATGACTCACTTTCATAGCTGCCCAAGCCTTTGTAACTCTGATTTACCGCAGTCACTGCCTGAATTGCTAGTGCATCCATCCAAAAGACTGCAACATGAAGGATGTTTAAAGCTGCATCCTGCATTAAAAATAAATATACCACACATGGGAAAGCTATGAAAGTGCACCAGTGGTCACAAGTGGACACATCAGCATGTTCTGTTCTCAGTCCTCTTTTTGTTGGTGTCTGTCAGGTTAATGGCCAGAATGTAGTGAAGGTTGGCCACCGACAGGTGGTCAACATGATCCGACAGGGCGGCAACAGTCTGATGGTGAAAGTTGTGATGGTTGCTCGAAACCCTGAACTGGAGGACACTGCTCGGAAGAGAGGTAAGAGTCAAAGTTTCCTTTATGGCGTTTCCATCCTGCAATAATGATGTGACGATAAAGCTGATTGCATGTTTACTTCACCCTAAAAGCCTGTTGCCGTGTGGTTGTCATTCATGACTGAGTGTTTATATGTGAATACTAAACATTAGTTTGGCTGGCTTCCCTTGGCAGCACCTCAGCAGACTAAAAGACTGACTCCTCCTGCCATTGCCCTGCGCTCCAAGTCAATGACATCAGAGCTGGAAGACATGGGTAAGATGATGGGACAAAATGCAAAGAATGAAGAAGAGGGAGATCTATAAAGAAAATCTAAACATGAATTATTTAAGTTACCCCACAGTTTTTCACTTTTTGTATGGTGGGTCACATTGAAAAAAATATTTTAGGTGTGGCTTCTCTGCAGGATGATGGTACAGTACTACTCTTAGGGAGCCACAGCTTTTATTGGAACATAAGGAAGCATTAATGCAAAATGAATGTAGATTCATTAGTAATAGTTTGATGAGGAAGAGGTCTTTTGATTCATTTGCTCTTTTGACATTACCTCATGAAGTAAAGTGATGAGTTAAACAGTAACGTTAAGAGATCTGAAAGCAGTTATGTGTTATGAAATTATACTTGTCTGATGCCATGGGTCACAAGCTCCTTTTCTTTTCTCTCATGAACCAAATGTGCTGCGTACAGTGGACAAAGGTGGGAGAATCATGTGTGTTCTCATGATCATTTCTGTCCCCCATCTTCACCCCTCTCATCACATCAGCATTCACGCCATCACATGTGTCTGAGTATGTATTTCATCCATTAATCTGCTTTATATATGTGACTACACAGCAGTTATAGTCACACCTAATTTCTCTTTCACAAATTATGTATGCTACAGCGGCCTCTCCGTGGAAAAAGAAAGCAGGTGAATATCAGTCTTTATCATTAGCCCTATCAGCCTCTGAGCGGAGCTTTAATTAAAAGTCTGTTTGATGCACTTTTTTTCTTCTCCTTTTTCAGAGTATGAGTCCTCTCAGGGTCCCGATAAGAAGAGGACAGTCTATCAGATGGCACTAAGTAAGAAATCACTCTCACCACTCTTGTCATACTGAAAGAGGATCTTTTAAATCTTGAGGGTTGATGGGGCTCAGTCAAACCCTCCTGTTCGCATTTATTTATTTATTTTAAGCTGCCTCTCACTAGCTCTCTACTCTTTATTTCTGCCCTGCCCCTTCTCTGCCTTCGTTTCAGATAAACTGGATGAAATCTTGGCTGCTGCCCAACACACTATTACATCAGACAACCAGGGCCAGAGAGGTCATGGGGGGAAGAGGGACCGGAGCAAGAGCATTGTTCCAAATGTCTCCAATGAGGTAATTGGAAGGAAATGGTCTGACTTATGGTTAATAGCACAACTTAGACTCTGCTTAATCTGCAAAATACTCATAAATACTGAATAGCTATGGATTTCTCTCCTAGTGCTGCAATATTATATTCATATACACAACTGCTTTAGGATGCAGGACATATCTAGTCAAGGAAGTGACTAATACTAGCAAAAAAATAGTCCTATCTATAAAGCAGCTTGGCCTTTGGTATTTTTTTTAGCTCTGTGTGTTCTCCTGCCCTCACTGCACTTCAGAGAAAATGATTGACAATGGACCACCCACACCAAAACATTTGTTAAACTATGAGTCAGGTTGTGTCCATTCATCGATGCTCTATTGCCTGATAGACTTATACTCTGACTGACTGATTTTTCTATATTGTATTATACTATATATCAGTATCAGCTTAACAGTCAGATTCAGTTTTATTTGATTGTAGGTGTGTTAATGTTTCCTCTCCTCTCTTTACTCCCTCTTTCCTTTCAAATACTCTTCTGCTCCATTCTTTTAAAATGTGTATCAACACCTGAAGCAACCCTATGAGCAACAGTCATCTGTGAGCATAGTGCAGCCTGGACCAAGTTTTGGCTATAACCAAGCTCATTTTCAACCAGGCCAGGGCCCTCAGCATGCAGTCATGATGCGTCAAAAATCTATCGGTAACAGCAATAGTCATGGAAAGATTTAATCCGTATCTGAATTTAAGTGCCTGTTTATAACTGCTTGTGTAACTGTGCTTAGGTGTAACAGAGGAGGAAAGGCAGTACCTCCACCCACCTGCTATGAAGCTGGCTCGCAGCCTGTCAGTGCCAGGACCAGAAGAAATCCCCCCACCCCCTAACACATCTGCCCCTGAGCCACCTCTCTCTGCAGGTCCTCATCCTGGGAGAGGGCCTGCTATGCCCATACCCCCTGTATCTCAAACCCATTTCCAGTTCCACTCTCAGCCAGGACATACTACTCAAGCAGGCTGGGAGAGGGGAGGTGGGATGAACCAGCAGGTTGTGGTCCCCACTCTCCGGAGACAGTCAGAAGTATTGTGTGTCAGAGAGCCGGAGGTGCCCAGGAGAGGTGGTGCCAAGATGGGAGGATTAAGGAGAGGCTACAGCAGTGCTACACCACCCACAAGTGCCAAGCCTAAGGCCCAGCAAGCACCACAACATCACCCCCACATGGCCAACCAGCAAGGTGGTGGAGTTGGCAGGGGGGCAGCCAGGAGGGGTGGTCGAGGAGCTCTGATGAAGCAGTCGAAAGTGGAAGATGGCCTGCGACAGCACAGAGGAAAAGGAGGTGCAGCCAAAGAGAAGAGCTCCATCCCTATCCCCACCATCATTGTTAAAGCGCCCTCCACCAGTAGCAGTGGTAGAAGCAGCCAGGGTAGCAGCATGGAAGCTGAGCCTTCCCAGGATGCAGAAGACCAAACCTCAGCAGATGCCACCACAGACAGCCCCAATGCCAGTCTACCCTCACCCCTCACCCCCTTACCACTTCAGCCCTCTGTGTCAACCCCTTCATCAACTATTGCTCCTTCTGTTTCCTCACAGCAAAATTTGGAAAACTTGGAATACACTTTAACATTTGGTTCAGCCTTTGGGGGAGGAGGGGCACGCAGGGAAAGAGAACGTTTTCGAGACATGAGAAGAAAGAGCGCTTCTTTCTTCCTCTCATCTGAGGAGGACATCCAAGGAGAGGCAGGAGGAGGAGTGGGAGAGGGAGGAGGAGCAACAGGGGCAAGAATTCAGCCTTTACAGAGCTCACAAATGGAAGTGCCCACCCCTCGACTTCGGCCATCTAAGTCTATAGATGAGGGCATGTTTGCTGGAGACAGCTACGTCAACTATTCGAGCAGCATGCCCCCAGCCTTTGGTCTGCCTGAGTATTCTTCTCCTGTCATTGGTCAGGATGGACAGCCAAAGTCTGCACCCTCAATGTACAGCACCCAGCCGGCTACTACATTCATACACCCACTTACGGGAAAAGTTCTGGACCCCTCGTCCCCACTTGGTCTGGCCCTGGCTGCAAGAGAAAGAGCCCTAAAGGATGATCGCAGGACGCGCCGAGAGGAGAGACACTTTGGTCGCCAGTTGTCCACAGTAGGAGCATTTCCTACCCCTGTTCAGACTCCAACTCCTTCCCTTTTTGCAACTCCTACACAATCAACTTACACTTCCCCAGTGTCCCTCCACTTAAGCTCCCCCACCACCACCACCTCACCTGCATCTCTGAGTCGGCCACAGTCACCAAGGATATTACGTTTGGGGGGAGGGGGTGGGGAGAGGATGGAGAGAGAGAAGGAGGGAGGACCCAGGGAGGGTCTTAGAGTTCGCTTCTCAGAAGACAGAACCAGTCAATATTCAACCCAATATTACCCACAGAGCCCAAGGGAGAGAGAAAGAGAAAAGGAGGTGTATGACAGCCGACCTGCTCCACCCATACATCCTCCTCCACCTCCAGCTCAACCTGCCCCCCGCAGACCTTCTTTTCTGCAGATGGAAAGTACTCAAAACACCAGCTACATCCCTCAGTACACTGTCCCCACAGCACCGGCACAGACACATGAAGCTATGAGTGAACCAAGAGCAGGTGCAGGTGGAGGTGGAGGTCTAGGACTGATGGTTCTGCCTCCACCAGCCCCATCAGTAGATGCAGATGATGAGTTCGTATTTGCGGATCCCTTGCCTCCTCCTCTACAGTTTGCTAATGGTAAAAAAGAGATGTTTCATCACCCAAGTCAACACTCTGCTGCTGTCGCTCCACCTCCTCCGCCCCCTCTTCCATCTCCCAAGCCCTCAAATGCTCCCCAAGCCTCTCCACAGGGTGGCGACTCTGCTGCCTCCAGCCTTACCTCCTACGACAGTGAGGTGGCTAACCTTACACAGTCAGCTCTCTCTCCATCTTATCCATCCCCACAGATATTTCCCCCTTCCTCCACTATCAACACCACCTCTGCTGCTGCTCTGCCTGCCACATCACTACACAGACCACAGCCCATGTCCCATTCCCATGCCTATTACAGCAGCTCTAACGACACCTCAGTAGGTGGTCACCCCCCAGCCCAGGATAGAGGCACAGCCACCCTCACCACCACCATGACCTATGCTACCACTACCATGACAGCTACTGCTGCTGCTACCACCACCACAATCTCACCAGCATCATTTGACTACAGCATGACCGTGGCTGGGCCCAAGGCTGGCCTCAACACGGGGGGCAAAGCTGCTGACCACACACATCACACTACTGTTATCCCCAAGAGTGGAGACTGGCAAGATGCTGTGGTGGATTCAGGGATTGAGGAGCTGGACAGTCACAGCAGTAGTGACCACCATTTAGAAATGCTGGGACTGAGTGGGCTGAAAGGAGAGAGGGGAGGGGTCGGAGGAGAGGGAGAGAAAGGCGGTGAACATCAGGATTCTTGCACAACCTACTCAGGTGGGCAAACATTTGAGGTGCACAGTGCCAAACTGGCAAACCCTGTGTTTCCAAAGATGAGTCATTACAAGGAGGGGGGAGGGAGGGTCCCGCCTGTAGCATTACGTAGGCAGAACAGCACCAACCCTGCTCCCTTACAGTTGCACAGACAAAGCAACCCAGAAGATGCCAGGTTAGATGGGGATCTTATAGATGAAAGGAAGCAGAGGCAGAGTCAAGACAAAATGGAGGATGGCTTTAGCTCTGCTCTCGCTGCCTGCTTAGAGAGGCCTATGGACACTCGGGCAGTGGTCTGGGGTGAGGTTGAGGAGCACGAGCAAATGGGAGGAGTCCAGAGAACTGGTATGGTTTTGGAGGGCCGCAGGCTGCACTCACCTCTTTCAGGCATGAAGGCCAGCATCATTAATGAACTAAGCTCTAAGTTGCAGCAGATGAGTAGCATGAAGAGCATGGATGACTGGGGCCACATGCCCAAATCACCCACCATGCAGAGGTTTGTCTGATGTACTTAATATTAAAATGAAAGTTTGCATACCTGCTTATTTTAACAAAAGTCCACATGTTCTCTCTCTGTGTCTTTTAGGTATTCAGCAGATTTCACTGATGCATTTCACAGCCCCCCTACTGGCCGCTCCACCTCACCATTACCCACCTCCTCCCCACAGCACCGTCAGATACTAACGCCAAACCTCTCGGCCACCCCTTCAGTCTCCCCATCGTCTCAAGTACCAGTTCAGCGCAACTGGACCCGTTCCCCTTCTCCACAGATGCCTTCCTCCCCAGTTCATTCACACCCTCCCCATTCCCCAACCTTCTGCCCATACCCAACATCACCAAAGCATCGGTCTAAGTTGCGGAGGCAAACATTTGATTTCCAGTGCAGTCCCACTAAGGAGATGCGGTCTTCCATCTACCGGCGCCGCGCACCAAGTCCTCTAATCTATAACACAGAGCAACCAAACCCCACCCCTCCCAGACCTTCTTCTCTCCCCATCCTTCCCAGTACACCTGTCTACAGCAGTCCCTTTGACTTCCCAGGGCCTCTCACTCCTCCTTCTCCAGGCCTTCCTCTAGGAGACACCTACAGGGCTTCAACACCTCCACTATTCTCCCCATCTGGTGTGCAAAGTCCAAACCCTCTACTTGTCTCCCGCTCTATTTCTCCCACCCATTTTCTCTCCGGGGCCTCCTCCCCTATGCACTTGCCTCCCAGCCCTTCTTGTCTCAACTATCCCCATCTCACGCCTCCTCCACCAGCCAAACCCTTCGCTGTCAAACCCCTGCCCTACTGGACCAAGTATGACGTGGCAGACTGGCTGGCTTACCTAAACCTAGGTGAACATAGAGAGCGTTTTATAGACAATGAGATAGACGGATCACACCTGCCTTCGCTGACCAAGGACGACTTCTTAGACCTGGGAGTGACACGTGTCGGACACCGAATGAACATCGAGAGGGCACTGAAGAAACTCACTGACAGGTGAGGGAAGACCAATAGACTCTGGAACACATAGAAGCAATGAGGTCGAAAGGTCAAAAAAGAAGCACCAGATGAAGGAAAGTGTCTCATTCCTTCCATACAAGTTAACTGGATTATCCCCTTTCTTTATTAGAGTCATATGATTTGATAAGTTATCCCATCTTCCATCCATCCCTTTCTCTTTATTAACCTGTTTTATCAACCATATTTAGTTTGCTCCATCTTTATTTAATTTCCATCTATTTTTATTCTTTGATTTGCCCTCCTTCTCTTCTCAGGCGGCTCTCTCCTTTGCATGTCACTACTTCTCCCCAAGACACAGACTGAGACAATGATGGGATGATACAGAGATGAAAGAAAGAGGGAAAAACTAACTGACAAAGATGAACAATAACAGAAGATGTCCAAGAGAAGAACAGAGGACATCAGCAGGATGTGTTGAACTAAGACTAAGTGCTGGAATTGGGCAAGTGTTGTCTTATAAATGTGTTACACAGGTAGAGAAAACTATTACAAGATTTGTTGAATGACTACTGGTCAATAAAGGGTATGAAGAAATAATAATATTATTTGAAAATGACAATCTTCAACTGAAACTATATGTTAAAATGTTTGATGGACAGGCATTTAATTAAAATACAGTTTTGTGCTGTAAAAGACAAACACCTATACACACACTGATATTCTCACACACATCGACAGACTGATTCTAACACCATCTGCTGCTTTGCAGCACTGAGAAAACTTCAGTCTGGGTTCATGAAAAGTTGCAAAGTTGCTGCTTAAAGGGTAAACCCCAAAATGTTTCTGATTGTGTCTGAGCCAGAACCTCTGGTGAAAACAGAAACATCCTACTATCAGTTTTGTAGATTTAAGCAGCTCAGAGTAGTAAATGGCTGTGAGTACTAGAGCCAAAGTCAGAATATGAGAGACGCGTTTTGTTTGTATATGTTGACAGAATAAAATTATATACAACTATAGTATTCTTTTTATATATTTGCCATACTACTCCAAAGGATGCCCCAATAAGCTTTGTATGTATGTACTTTGCGAGCACTAAATATATCTCACATGTTAAAAGGGATTCACTGTAGATCCATTTGTTTTGTACCAAGTGATCGCAATCATTCATTTCAACCTGGTCAGGGTATTGATATTTGTTGAATTCAAGTTGTGAATAATGAGGACATGCAAATATTGAGAAAACATTGTTGTGAAATAATCTTTTATTATTTTCCTGATTACTCTATAGAAAGGAGAGGAAATATCAGAGATGAACTGAAAAGAATTGGCATTTCATTTCAAACTGCAAATCTTCTTTTCTTACACTATACTGGTGTTTATGGCCATAGCACAGGTCAAAGGATGGGTCCATCCTCTTTGATGCCACAATGTTAACCGTGCTCTCTCACACAGCAGGTGCAGTGATCAAAAAGGGCTTTTTACTGCTTCTCTGTCTGCCTGACTTCCTCAACCTTTAGCCTCCGTGAGTCTGTGTGTCTGATTTTGTGCGTGTGTGTATTTGTCACCCTGCATTGGTGGCCAAATGCTTTCCCTCACTTACACCTTTCTCTTTCTAATGCCTTTTCCCGAAACATATTTATAATGGGGTTTTTTCTCACCAGTTGACAATCCCACTGTTTCCATTTTCCACACAAACCCTCAAAAAGAAATGCTCTAACCTACTTTTCAAAAGACTTTTTTCACAGTGACAAAGTAAATACTGTATGTTATGAACGCCCAGTTTAGCCATTCTCTGCAGTGATTTTGACTGTAAGGCAAAAAACACATCATTTATAGATCTGTATATACAGTGCTATGTAAAAAGTATTTGCCCACTTCTGGATTTTTTTTTTTTTTGCATATGTCACACTTAAATGATTCAGATCATCAGACAAAATTGGCCGGACATTCTCCTTCAGGATTTTCTGGTAAAGTGTTAGTTTTACACCAGATGTAACGGGACGCACACCTTCGAAAAAGTTCAACTTGTGTCTCAGTTTAAATTATTTTTCCAGAATATTTAGCCAAAAGTCTTGAGGATAATCAAGATGTTTTTTGGAAAATGTGAGACAAGCCTTTGTGTTGTTTTTGGTCAGCAGTGGCTTTCACCTTAGCACTCTGACCATAACTGAGGCAAGTGAGGCCCGCACTTCTTTAGATGTTGTTCTGGGTATTCTTTGTTTCTCATCTGTTCTTGAATTTCTTTAGATTGTGGCATGATGTGTTGCTTTTTGAGATCTTTTAGTGAGCTTCACTTTGTCAGACAGCTTCTATTTAAATGATTTCTTCAGCAGGTCTGGCAGGAATCTTGTGTCTGTGTAATTAATCAAAATTTGTTTGATGATCTGAATCATTTAAGTGTGACAAATATGCAACAAAAAAACAACAACACGAGGCTGGCAAATACTTTTTGACAGCACTTAACAACAATGATGACAATTATAACATATAGTATAATAAAGATTATAATATTAGTTATGTAAACATTTCTAAGAATCTCTGTCTTCCAGTAGTGTGGACAAATTCTTCAAAGCTTTGTTTTGTTTGTTTAATTTTGGGTTTTTGTAAATGCTTTCTATACTGCTCTCCCTGCGGTGACCCCAGTGAAGCTGACCCACATTAGTTTATGCATATTCTCTGTATCTGAGTAAAAATTATGACTCTGTATTCTCATGCTGAGTTGTCTCAATGCTATGTCATGATGGATGCTATTCTGAGACGTAAAAAGGATTGAGCAGTAGTGTAGAAAGCATTACATACTATAATTTAAAAGAGTTATTTAAGTCTAGTAAAATGCATAATGAATATGACAACATATAGTATGAGCATAAGTATGTAGAGATAAAAGGTAAAAATATATATGAAAATATATAAATATACTGTATATATATATATATATATATATATATATATAAAGTTTTGTTTAAATTTAAATAGAGTATATACTGATAAACAATATGATAGAGGTACAACTGTACAACTAAGGTGTTGAAATAAATGCTAAAACAAACTGGGCCCTGTTGTGATTCTCATTTCTCCCTGGATTCCTTCTTCTGACAGCTTCACATAATGATCCAATTTAAAGTGCTGTGTTTCAATTGAGTCATTTGGCAGCAGCTCGTCTCAGCCCTGCTGTGGTTCAACACAACATTGTTTTCAGGTCCAGGATTACTTTCCCATCAGGCTTGGTGAGCTAATAGGACATAAAGAGTGTAGCTCATGGGGAGGGAGAAATGAGACGGCTTAATTCAAAGCAAGCGGTGCCTGTGTTCATGCAGCAAACTGAAAGATGCCTGTAAGGCGTGAAGTACAATGAACAACAACTTGGAAAAAAACAGATGAAACCACTACTACTTTAAGGTTCAAGGTAGAACATTTTAAATATAGTGCTGCTGTCTAGATTGTCCCTACTTTGTATTTCTCCAGTTGGAGTCTGCTCATATTTAGCCGAATTACAGATGTCAGGGCTTGTTTTTCTCTTTGGGGATGAAGCCACTTGGTGCTATCGTTCTTCTTACCATGACGAAATCTCCCACAGAGAAAAAAAACTTTCTCACTACACATGTAGCTTTAATTAGGTTCTTTTAGTGTTACTGTGTTCTGATTGTTCTCTGAGTTCACTTTTTATGGAGACTATTTCTTTGGTAGAAACTACAGATGTGTGACAAATTAAAGGGGAAACCATCAGGGATCCTAATAAGGTGTTGAGCTACCATGAGCTATCAGAATATTTAAAATGGTCCTTGGTATAAACTCTGCAGGTCTTCTCTCATTCTTCCTTAAAATAGTCCCAACATTTAGTATTTAAATGATGATGGGCAAGGTGTTCCATTGGTATTAGATTAGATTAGATTAGATTAGATTAGATTAGATTAGATTAGATTAGATTAGATTAGACTTTAAAACAGCTAAGGTCACAGGATATCAGGAAGCATCTACACTCACACATTTCATTCATTTAATCATTTTAATAATTTCTCTGTAATTTGTCCCTTATATATTTCTACTGGAAGCTGTTTACAGTGAGGTACTGTATATGGAATATGCAGGGTAAATGAGGCAAGTAACCCTGAAAACCATTGTTCCTCATATTTGAAAAATGTTATTTTCCAATGCTGTGAGCATTACAAATAAAATTTTAGAAATTCTACAATTTAATTACAAATTGTCAGGGATAATAATTGATAAGTACTGTATTTTCATTGTGATCTTTAGTTGAAAAAGACTATATGTGCAATAGTCTACATGACATAATGAACAACTGAATTAAATAAAAACCTAAATTATTAAGCACCCTGGTAGCCGAATGGTTACAGCGCCTGCCACATAACCACAGCGTCACCAACTCAGTCACGACCATAATTCCGGCCCCTAAGAAGCCCCTCCCATGCAGCTATAATGACTATCGGCCCGTAGCACTGACTTCCACCATCATGAAGTGCTTTGAGCAGCTTGTCATGCAGAACATTAAGTCCATCCTTCCCCCCTCCAATGACTCGTTTCAGTTTGCATACAGGTCAAATAGGTCCATAGAGGATGCCATTTCCGCTGCTCTCCATCCACCCCTCACTCACCTGGACTCAAAGAACTCCTGTGCGAATGCTCTTCTTAGATTTCAGTTCAGCATTCAACACAATCATTCCCCAGCAGCTAATACAAAAACTCAGCCACTTGGGACTCAAAACCTCTCTCTGCAACTGGATGCTGGAGTTTCTTACAGAGAGGCCACAAAATGTGCGGGTCGGCAATAACACCTCTAAGATCATCACGCTGAGCACAGGAGCCCCACAAGGGTGTGTGCTCAGCCTGTTGCTCTTTACCCTGCTAACCCACAACTGTGTACCAACCTACAGCTCCAACCACATTATCAAGTTTGCGGACGACACAACCGTGGTTGGCCTCATCACCAACAATGATGAAGCCAACTACAGGAACAAGGTGAGCCAACTGGTCCCGTGCTGTAAAGACAACAAAGAGACCAAAGAGATTGTGGTCGATTTCAGGATAGGTCATTCACAACACCCCCCAGTGACCATTGACGGTGCAGCTGTGGAGAGGGTGAGTAGCACCAAGTTCCTGGGGACGTACATCTCCGAGGACCTCTCCTGGTCGCTCGAGAGAGCACGAGTCCCACCCCCCATCATGTGCTCTTTCTACCGGGGCACAACTGAGAGCATCCTCACCAGCTGCATCCCTGTGTGGTATGGAGGCTGCACTGCCTCCTGCAGTAAGTCCCTGCAACACATAGTGGATCCGGGCAGCAAGATCATCAGTGCCCCACTGCCCTCCCTCCAGGAAATTTTCCACACCCGCCTCACCCATAGAGCCATCAGCATTGCTGGTGACTCCTCCCACCCCTTACACTCCCCTCTTCAGCCTCCTCCCCTCAGGGAAAAGGTACCGGAGCCTCCGGGCCCGCTCCACAAGACTGTCCAACAGCTTC
>JAUMHL010000012.1:7955566-7990495 GCA_032362345.1 Sandelia bainsii
ATTAACAAGCCCCACAGCATTGACTGATGTCTTTTGCTGCAGGCGTATGAGAGGAGAGAAGGAGGTGGGAAACAAGGGGACCAGAGAGCTGGGGAACGTGGACCCTGATACAGAGATCACCTTCCAGTTTGGAGCCAATGAACTGGATGCAGAAGGTGAGGAAATAGTGTTTTTTCACCACTAATCAAACGAAAGTATCAAGTCTTTTAACTTGCCAGTTTCAGCTGGAGATTTACAGGAATATCACAGGTGGTGGTATAGTGTTCTGCCAGGTTTGGCAGGATGGGGTTTACTGTTGCCAACCAAGAAAACCTTCAGTCTCAATCTGAGATCACTGCCAGAGAGAGAAGACATCTTGTGAATTGAGAGGGAGCCAGAGTCATTACATCTGAAAACAATACCTAACAAAGCTGGACAGAGGGGAAAAAAACAGGCCCAGTAAAAATAAAAGCTGTTGGGCACAACAGAAGTCCCTGTTTTACCACAACTGGATGTGCCCGTCTGGTCGCACATCACTACCACATTTTAAATTGCAACTGAGGAGAAATATTACAAGTCTGTCAGACAGAAGCTTTGGTTTAAATCAGTCTGAAATAATTTATTAGCTGCTCTGAGGATGTAACTCCACTGACGTCAGTCTATAATATGTCTTTAGCCGAGACTGGTTGGATTAAGAAATGTAGCATGGATATGGTGACCAGAGGATGATTTCTAAAGACTTTGGTGACCTTCTGACTTCTCTTCTAGCACCACCATTCTGGCCATTTTTGGTTTCTGGTGAAATATCTTCACAAATATTGAATGGATCTTCTGAAAATTGTTAAGAAGATAAATTCTTACACGTTTGGTGTTCCTCCAGCTTTTCCTACTGCTGTCATCCGTTAAAATACTTTGATTTATGATGAAATACATCCTGTATGAATGTTATTCCAGACAGCTTCAGCTGTACTATGTGCAAACATTAGCATGCTAACAGGCTAAACTGTGTCGATGCACCAGGTACTCATGTTAGTATTAGTTCAGATTAAAATACAGCATGGCTGCAGATTCCTAGCCTTGTTTCAACACAGACAGACACAATTTAGCCATTGTGTTGGCAGTCTGGACTGTGAGAAGACGTCTGACCACTGATGCCTCATACAGGCAAAAGCACCATTTATTTGTTCTGTACTCCAAAACACTGAAATGAACACGAAACTGACTCGATTCATGCTTGACTGTTCTTTCTGTGCTTTGTTTTTAGTGCCAGCACCATCCTCTGGTAGCCATGTGTCCATCCAGCTGCAGATTAGGTACAGGCAGAGGAACGGACAGGCAATGCTCAGAGTGATAACTTCAGAACGAGATGTTACTGATGACAGGTGATGAGAATATTTCCATAGTCACAGTGCTTATCTCACTTTCGTGTTTTGAGATTGCCTCACTCACAGACTGAGCTTTCTGTATGCTTGTAACCTCCTTGTAAGTAAACAAGTCATTATCTTTAATGAACAAGGTGTTCTTACCCTGAGGTCAACAACTGATTTGATGCTAATCATTTTATACTGGTCTCAGTGAACCTTTAGGCAAAGTAGTTTTGAAAGTTCAAGGAGACTGGTGGTTGCTGAGATACTGGAGCCTTCACATCATGCAGAAATTATTGCACAATGTAAATCAAATTTCTCATCCATTCTACATTTAGTCACACAGCGAATGAACCTCTCAAGCTAGTCTGCCTGCTTTATATAGTCAATGAAGGTCATGTAGATCATCATTTGAGTGGTTACAAAGTGATCACTGACTGTGTTTGCACGGTAATAACAACAAGGCTGAATCTGTAAATGATGAGAATCCTCTGATAATAAAAGATTGGTCCTCCCCCTCAGTTCGGTGGCCCTTTCCTCTCTGTCTCTGGCCATCATTCAGCTCAACTCGTCACAGGCCAGCGCCGCTCTGGCTATCAGAGGCCGCTTCCTTGACTCCAGGAAGGAGGGAGAGGAGCAGAGGAAGCTGATCGAGAGAGCAATGTGAGTTACAGGAGGGATGGAGGACTGACTGACAGCAGCATTAGTGTATGGGCAGCATAGAGAAAGACGTCTAAATTATGGTAAAATGTAGGTGAAATGAAAATCAAGAAATGTGAACCATTTAATAAGATTAACAAAAATATTAATCTAAAGGACAAATATTAATGCACTGGAAGACTGGGTCTGAGTGCAAAATTCAAGATGGGAAAGTGAGTTTAAATAAGAATCAGTGAATTATCTGTGTTCCTCAGCAGAATGCATCTGATTTTGTTTTATAGTTAGGATCATAAATAACAATTCCACACCTTGTTTTTCAGATAACAGCTTTTTTATTTTAAATTTGTTGTGTTAAATTTCAGGCTCCTTTTAGGCATTTTAAAAATGTATTCTTTACAATAAACTTTGTTATGAGTAAAAAGATGCTGTTTCTAGGTTGAGCTGAGATGATGTACTTTCCTACTATTAGTGTGTCTGTCTGTTTGCAGAGAGCATAATCGCAGTGCAGAAGACAAACAGACTTACCAAGAGTGGGTAAAAACCATGGAGCCAATATACAGCAACATCCATAACTACACACGGGTGAGTTGTACTGTACATGTATTAAATTCTATGCTTAACACTGGTTAAAATCTCAACACTTACACTCTCTTCTGTGTTTTTCAGGGAAATTGTGTCATTTCAGACACACAGGTAATTAACATTATGGCCTTATTCAGCATTGTACTAGAATACTTTCCACATTGTCCATTTTGGTTAATTTTCTTAGATAACTTTAATTTTTTCTCCTCCCACCAGTCTCTAACAGATGCTGGTGCAGTGCTGCTCTATACCATGAAGCACATTAACAGGAAGTCCATCTCATGGAAGAATAAACATAAACCTGGCCAACTGCCGGCGTCCAAGTTTTACTGCGTTGGAAGCAACTCAAGTCATGAATGAGAATGATAAATACAGACAATTGACATCAGTTATCTGTCTAAATAAGTATTCCTTAGATATGTCACAATGTAAATAATGTATTACTGTAGATAAATTAAAAATGTATGTCATAAACAGATTTCTCAGAACCACTTTTTAGGCATTTTACAGTGTGCATGGGGTGTATTTTACACTGTTGGTGTGAGTTTTTGCACTGACCAAAAGACACAGGAAAAAACCTGACTGAGAAACATTATGTAGCTAACACACATTTCATTTGGTGTAAGAAAGAAAGTGTCAATATTTAAAACTTGCAAAGGTAGTGAACAATGGCATACATACAAAATAAAACCAAACAAACAATAATCAGGCCTAAAATAGAAGCCAAAGCATAAATGTTTCTCTGGGGCACCGCTAACAACACCAACATGTAACTGTTGTCTGTTGTCTGTATGAAAAGAATACAATAGAATGCCTTTTATTGTCACTATACACATATACAATGAGATTAAAAGCAGCTCCTTCAGTGCAAACATGTATGTAGAACACACAACAAACAATAAACAAATAGTGCAAAAAAAATGGATCATTATTCAATGCTGACAGGTTCCAAGAAAGTAGAATATAAACAAACCAACACCAACAGAATATGCAAAATGATGCTGAGCAGGTAGAAGTTGACAGTGAGTCTGTCTCTATGGTCGTTCTGCCCGTGTTGCCTGTGGACGCAACCTGAGCCGCCTCTATTCCTTGACAGCTCCATATCTATCTTCACCTGGGATTTCCTCTTCTGGACCAGGGAGCACAGGTGGGAGGTGAAGAGCTCCATGAGCAGGACAGAGAGGAAGATCCAGGCCACCACCGTAGGTCTGTGGAAGAGTCCATTAAAGCAGGCTTTGGTACAGATGCTGCCCCTGATGCTAATACAGGTGAAGTCCAGTTTGGTGAAGGGCAGCTGGATGTACAGGAAGCCAAACTATAGTCACCAACACTAGTGGACACAACCGTGCTGTCCTCAGAAGGGGGATAAGGCCTGTTATTATAACTGCCATTGTCACTCCTTGCTTTTGTTGGTGATCTAATGAGTGTGAACATTAGAAAATGGAAAATTGTACTACTTAACTAAGTAATTAGTGCTATACTTCAGCACAATTTTGAAGTACTGCTACCATTTACTATATTTAAATATATATATGCAAATTGCTACTACATTACATCAATTTGACAGTTGTGTGTAGAGTCCTTTTCTTTTTATGACTCCATACAAGAAGTGGTATCTGGAGCCACTTGTCATGTTTCAGGTGATGTAAATTTCAAGTTTGTTATTACAGTTATAAAATATTCAAATGTTATAGGATAAAACTGACAAAATTTCAATAAATCAAATGCAAATAAAAATTAATTGTGCCTTCAAGGAAGAATAAGGTTTTCTTTAAAACACTGTGCTGCTTGTGTTTTCATTTGTTAAATAATCACCCAATCCCACATACATCTCCATCAGTGTTATTGAAATAATTCTTTATGTGCTTCAAGGAAAAACTGTGATTAATGGGAATATAGTGTAGAAAATAAAAGCACCTCAGAGAGCTGCAGCCCACTAATGGAATACTATCACACTCACTTTGTATTCAGTCTTTAATAGATCGAAGAAATGTCAAGAGTTATCAGTATGTGTTACAGTTGGTCACCAGACTTTTCTCAGACATCTCCCTCTTGATTAATATGTTCAAACAGGAAATAATGCAAAGATACAAGGAAAACAAAACATTACTACTTTTCACACATTTTTATTTGTATAAAAAACTGAATTCCACTTTGGAATTCAACTCACTTTTTTATGCGACAAATGTTATATTATATGACAGTAATTACAAATAATTACACAAAACGGTTACAAATTATTTTGATATTTGAGTGTAAAGTCACAGAATGTAACATAATTTCAACCAAACAATCTAATTAAAAATGCACTATAAAAACAACATTTGAAGTGAGATTTTACAGTGATCAGCATATACTGTATGTTTACAACACCACTTTTTAATGACATGATTACTCAACACACGTAATAGAATTTCATGAGGCTACTTACAGTTCAGTATATGTTTTAAAACATAAAGATCAGACATTTTTTGAAATATTATGGCAATATAAAAACAGCAAGAAAGTGATGACAATTTACATGAAGTCCATTTTGAACTTTTTGAAAGATGATAATTTTGACTTTTTGTCAAAATCTGACCCATTATCTGAAAGACTTAAGGCCACTGGCTAAATATCTGTGGAATTAAAGTTCTAAAATAAAACTTAAAGTCCCTCTTCTTTGACTAAGTATTCTGGCAGAGTCTGAAAAGCAGTCACAGGTACAGTCACTGGAACCGTCAGAGATATGGCACTGGGTTCATCATCAGTGGAGGGGGAAACCTCACTGGCAGGTGGTGGAGAGGGAAGTGGATCTGTGTGAATAATGTTTAAGTCACTGAGTTGTTGTGCAGCCGGCGCAGCATCCGCATGAGTTCGCAAGTGCTTGCGAAGGTAAGCTGCAAACAAAAAGGCTTTGCCACAGTGGGGGCAGCTGTGAGGTTTGCTGGTGGAGTGGATCTTCTGGTGTTTACGTAGTCCAGATTTGTTGAGGAAGCCTTTGCCGCAGCTGCTGCAGACATGAGGCCTCGGCTTGGGATGCTGCTTCTCGTGCTCCTGTAAGTCTGCCAGGTGTGCAAACTCTGCCTGGCAGGTTTCACAGACATGTGAGCCCAGAGGCAAAATTTTGGTTGGAGGAGTGGAGTCGATGGAGTGGAGATTTTCGTGGGCCTGAACTTCATCCCAGCTTCCAAATGTAGCATCACAGTGTGTACAGGAGAACTGAGGGAGAGTTGTGTGGGCAGTAAAGCCTGAGGCTGAACCGGCGTCTGTCTCCAGTTGTTGCTGTTGTTTTTGCTGCTGCTGCTGCTCAGACTGCTCAGCTAGATGAGTTCTCTCGTGTTTACGCAGGCTTGAAGATACTACAAATGACTTCAAACACTCCTCACATTTGAAAGGCCTCTCTCCAGAGTGCACACGCCGATGCTTGTTGAGGCTGGAGCGCTCAGCAAATGATTTGTCGCACTCAGTGCACGAAAAGGGCCTGAGACCTGTGTGGACAAGCATATGGCGCCGCAGATCCCAGGATGCTACAAAGGCCTTGTCACAGCTCTGGCATTTGTAAGGCCGTTCTCCAGAGTGAACACGTTCGTGCACGGCAAGATCAGCCGGCTGCCTGAACCTCTTGGAACATTTATCACAGGGATAGGGCTTGAAACCCAAGTGGGCTCGCTGGTGACGACGAAAACTGGACGGGTCAGAAAACATCTTGCCACACTGTGGACAGAGGAACGGCTTCTCGCCAGAGTGAGTGCGGAGATGAGACTGGTAAGAGGACAGCTGAGTGAAGCCTTTGCCACACTGCTCGCACTGATAGGGTTTATTCTGGGAGTGAATGCGCTGATGGCAGGCCAGAGAGGAGGAGCGGGAGAAGGCTTTGCCGCAGTCGGAGCAAAGGTATGGCTTCTCTCCAGTGTGGGAACGCTCATGGTTTTTCAGGTCCTTCAGCTCTGTGTAAGTTTTCCCGCATTCGTCACAGGCATATGGCCGATGGCCCTGGTGGTTTCTTCTGTGTTTTCTGAACACAGACGGGTCGGCAAAACTCTTACCACACTCACCACAGAAGTACGGCTTCTCTCCTGTGTGAGAGCGCATGTGCACCTTCAGTTTAGATAGGGTGGGATAGCTTTTTGAGCACTGACGACAAGAGTAAGGACGCTCTCCACTGTGCTGTGTCATGTGGATCCTTAGGCATATAGCCTGCATGAAGGCCTTCCCACACTCAGTGCATACAAAAGGTTTCTCCCCAGTGTGAGAGCGGCTATGGTTACGTAGCTCTGTGGGTGTCTTGTAAGCCTTGTGACAGTCAGGACATTGAAAGGGGCGCTGGACTGAATGAGTGCGCTCATGCTTCGCGAGCTGAGCCTTGCTAGAGAATGTTTTTGTACACTGAGAACATGAGTGCTGCTGCTGACGATCCTTTCCATGCGCTGAAACCTTGTGGCTTCGCAGAGCTGAGAGACTCCTGAAAATCTCTGCGCATGTAGAACATTTGAAGGAAGGTTTGGCTTTTGGAGGCCGGCCTCTGCCACGTTTTTTTGCAGGCTGATCCTTCACCACCTCTTCCTCTTTTTGGCTCTCTTCATCCTGCGCAAGAGAATATTGCTCTGCAAGAGGTGGGCTGCCAGGCTGAGAAGAGGCCATCTTTAAATCTGTAAAGGGGTGATATAAAGAAAAAACTATTATACCAGTGATGTAGATAAACAGATGACCTGCAGCATAAGTTTTATAAGATTGCAAGATCACACCACAAACACCAGGCTAAAGTCATATGACACATACAAATCATACAAATTAGCAGAGCAGATCGTCAGTGACTGGCTGATAATGCACCAGAAAAAAACTGTACATAATAACAGAAATATGTGGGTGTGCATTAAATCACAAAATGGCTGGCATTAGGACCTCAGGGACAATAAGCTAACCGCTTTGATGCCAGAGGAAGTTGGCGATGCAATGACAGAGACCAATGTGTACGAATGAGTAAGAGTCCCACCGGAGACAAGGATCAAAGATCGCAAGTCAGTGCGATGGGCATTAACTGCCGAACACGATACGTAAGTTTCCCCTTTTTGCTAGCTTACTTGCTAAACATTTTTCACTAACTCAAAATGGCTGGCTTTAGGACCAGCTGCACCAGTTCACTCAACAGGGTCATCGACATCATCACCATCCGCATGGATTCAGCAACACTATAACTTTTGCATCCTGTTTGCATAATATAAACAATCGTCTTTCTTACCTGAATCAGGGCATTAATAGTTGTTTGATTATACCAGCAAAATGTCTCGGCACACGGCTGCATTTACTGTGACACGGTGGTTGCTGTTGACTGGCTGCAGGATGAGGGGCGGCTTTAGGACCATGATGACGAAAGCTCTCGAGCAAGCCAAGCGTGCAACATTATAATGCGTTTTATGGTAAAAACATCAAGATAAGACACAATCAATGTGATAGTTCCCACTGGGTGACACGGCAGTCCCAATAAAGCCAGCAGGGTTTCTGTTATACCGTTGATGGAAATATTAGTGTCAAACTGCAGCGAAAATAATTTACATTGCACTGCAGCTGCGTATGCTAACTTGTCTGCCTGAGACAGCCAGTGTACTTTAGGAAAGTTACAAAATAATCATGAGATTAGAACTTAAGATCTTGTTGTTGTTTTTTTCATTTCATTGTAATAGCGCTGAGCTCACCGCCATTTATATTAACTCAGCTTTTAGCTTAGCCCACCTAGCTACTTCTGAGGGGGGCGTTTTTGTCTGTTGCACATTTCCTGTTTCCTAGCAACAACAGCAATGTGGAAATGGAGATGGAAGAAAAAATTATTAGAAAAAAGGGATTGCCCTTTACTTAAAATAACGTTTTTAAAATAATGAATGAATATATATATTCGGAGGCTTGTATTAAATGAGTGCCGCTGCAGGTATATGATTTTGACGCATTTGCTGACGTTATTCCGCATTTAAAGCGACTTCTTGGCTTTTTGGTGCAATGTTTGTTTAGCTAGCCATTATGATGCTAGCAGGTAACGCGCTAACATTAGCTGACTGATCTGTCATACAAATCTAACTGTAGTTTAACTTTCCGCTTTTCCGTATAGCCTGATGTGGAGGAGCATGCTTATTCAGTTTTTCTCTATACTGTCGGGGAATATTAGTATGTGCAGTTGCAATAAATCAGGAGAGGGATGCGTCTCCCGGTTTATTGACATAGCGTTAGCTGTTAGCTAGTTTTGTTAGCCTGCTGATACAGAGATGTAGCAAAGTATGCCAGGTTGTGTACCGGTTCTAGCTAACTGCATTGAAATTGTTTGTCCTTGATGCTGGTTTCCTGCTGCCGGATGCGCAAAACTAACATACAGTGGCTGTTTTATCTCATTGATATATTGATATAGACATAATTAAATTAGGGATTTAACATTTGTGAAGGTTAAAATGGAAATATATCTACTGAAATAAGCTAATAGGAAAACCACTTACTGGAGTAAGTAAAAGGAAAAACACTAGTAAAATGAAAACTACCGTATATCTTAAGGAAAATTGTGTGATAGCTGCCTATAATGTATACATGACATGCATATTTATATATACACATTACATATACACTTTTACCAGAGCTCTAACGTGCATCTGTTCTGTCTTTAACAGCTCACGTTGCCTGCTTCGTCTAAGATGATGTCGTTCCCCTAATTATATGGAACTGGTTCCCAACATCCTCTGCTGTGTTACCTCCTTGGACTCTCCTTTGATGTTATTGTAAAGCATTATTTTGTTTTTACATATACAAGGAAAACATCTAATGCTAATGTCCTTATCTTGTAATGGCAGTACAAGACGCTGGCAGAACTACAGGTTTTCCTTCCAAACAATGTGGTATGGTATGTCCAAATATGCCCAGTCTGCTCGAGCACATGGATGCTCACCTTCAACAAGAGGAAGAACGCAAATTTAAATGTGATGAATGTGGACGTGGTTATAGGCATGCTGGTAGCCTAGCTAACCACAAAAAGACCCACACAGTGGGTTCTTTCCAATGTAACATATGTGGCAAAGAAAACTCTAATGCTCTGGCCCTGAAGAGTCATCTCCGGAGTCATACTTCACAGAAAAAGTACTCATGTGCAGAATGTGGGAAGGCTTTTCGACTGGCGACACAGCTGGCTACACATGAGAAGGTTCATCTTGCCAGACGGGTAAAGGAGCAGTCATACAGGAAGATAGACATGGATTATCTCACACATAAAAATAGACCTAAAATTGAAAATGATCAATCACAACACCTCAGTGAGCATTTGGCCAGTGTGGGGATGTCTACTGAAATTAGCCCAGCTGAGAACAAGATGGAGGAGGATGTTTATAATGCACAAGCTGAGACCTCTGATGGTGCAGCAAATCGACCTTTCAGATGTGATTTGTGTGACAAATCATACATACACCATCGAAGTCTGACCAATCATAAAAAGACCCACCAAGTGGGGATGTTTGAATGCACAGTCTGTTTCAAACTCTTCAATAACATGGCTGCTCTTTACAGCCACCAGAGAACTCACAAGGCAAGAAGTGGGACAGACACTGGTTCACTGGGTGGATTGTACACAGGGGCACCACTAGACCAGTTTTCACCTCAGAGCCAGGAGGCCCCAGCAAATTTCTGCCATTTGTGTCAGGTACTATTCCCCAACGATGAGGAGTTCCAGGAGCACATCCAAATCCATAACTCTTCATCTTTGTCATTTGGGCTTCAAGATTCCTTGTCAGAGAACCATAATATATCATATGACAACAGTATTGCTTCACCTGAGTCTAACCTTTATGCATCTCCTGTAAACAATATTCCTTCAGTATCATCAGTAGATAACCATGGAGGTTTTGATCAGCCACAGGTGCAAATTAGAAGTAATGGTCATGTGTATTCAGACAACAATGAGACCCCATCTTCCAATAGCACTCAGGGAGAACCCCCAATCATAGACACAATTATTCTCAATCCTGCCCTGACGCACACACAGTACACTGACAATGTGACTGAAATGGAAGAGACAACAACTGTAGATTCTGAGGAGCGTCCCTTCAAGTGTCAAATCTGTGGCAAAAGCTATCGGCACTCTGGGAGCCTCATTAACCACAAAAGGTCACATCAGGTTGGGATTTACCAGTGTTCCATCTGCAGAAAGAATTATCCTCACCTGGCCGCCCTCAAAAGTCATCTTCGTCTCCACAAAGCTCAGCCGTCATCTTTTAGCCTCAATACTGAGGGAGACTGGCTCTCCTCAGAGCCTCTTACTCTGGATAACCAGCAGAGCTGCTTTTCCTCACAAGAGGAGGACGGCACTCACTCTGTGCTTGGTATTGATCAGGAGAATGGAGTTAACAACAGCAATGGAGTATTGTGTCATGAGCAGTTTAATCAGGACTTCTCCCAGGATATGACTGTGCATCTACCTCACAATGAACACCTGATGCAGAGGCACATGTGTGCAGACTGTGGTGAGACATTTGCAGATATTGCAGGGATTAAGTCCCACAGCTGTCCACTGCTACAGCAGCAACATGACACTACTAGCAATGACTATGACAGTAATATAAACTTTCAGAACAGTAACAGTCACTGTGCAGTTGGAAATCCAGGGAGTAATGTAGAGTTCCTTGGTCTGAATGGTAGCCATGACCAAAATTACTTTGATCAGAATTTTCATGAGAATGTGAACAGAGACCAGTTGAAAGGTGGCAGAGAAGGTGATGATGTCGAAGAAGATGATGATGATGATGATGATGGAGATCTTTACCAGTGCTCTATATGTGGAAATAGCTATACTAGCATGAGGGCTCTCAGGAGTCATCTTCGAGGGCACACACAGTCCAATGGTACTCCTGCTAGCTCTGGGCCTTCTTCTATGTCCTCCGACGAGGCAGTGAAAGACGATGAGCTAGGAGAGGTGATGATCTGTAGTACATGTGGGGAAAGTTTTGCCAATAGGCAGGACTTGATCACCCACCAGCTTCTACATAGCAAGAACCAGATAGATAATGCTAATCATTTACAGATAAACAACGGTGAAGTGTCTGGAGCCAAGGAGGAAGCACAGAGCATCATCTGTGGCAGCTGTGGCATCTTCTGCACCAGCTACCATCATCTGGAGAACCATGGCTGTTCAGCTGACAAGAAAGAGGAGTTGTTGCATAATAAAGAGGAATTAAAAGTAAATGATGTTACCCAGCACGAAGACATGAGCCCCATTAAAGAAACCAGTGATTCTGAAGCTCGTCAGTACAAGTGTGATCAATGTGGGAGATCATACAGACACGCTGGCTCTCTCCTTAACCACAAAAAGTCTCACAAAACAGGTGTATTCAGATGCCTCGTCTGCCAGAAACGCTTCTACAACCTGTTGGCACTCAAAAACCATCAGAGGTCCCACTTTGATATTAAGAGGTTAGTTCAAACAAGAATGCACATTACTATGCAGTTGTCACATGTCATTTATGTTGCAGGCTGTTAAAGTTTGTTGGAGATTGCAAGTAATTGTTAAACTAAAAATGTACTTTTGTGTTTTCTGTTTTACAAATGTGTTTTGCCATCATGACTGTATGCTTTGTCAGGCTTTTCCCTATTTTGCTGTATTAACTAATTACACTGTGTCTCCTCCCCCAGGCATACTTGCCATGAGTGTGGGAAAGCCTTCAAAATTCAGAAGCAGCTATTGTGCCACCTCAGAAGGCACAAAGAGAACCAAGCCAAAATTCAGGAACTCAACAACCAGATCCAGGCTCTCATGCAGTTGAATGGGACAAGGTCAGATGAAGGAATGCAGTCCTTAGCTTCAAATGCCAGTCAGGCTTTTGCATCTACTCAGCACTGCAAGCGACTGCATGAAGGAAAGACAGGACAAACAAAGTCTGAGACTTTAGTTAAATCAGAGGACACAAGTGACCAACGGCCTTTTGCCTGTGACCAGTGTGGGCGTACATATCGCCACGCAGGAAGTCTGGTCAACCACAGAAACTCCCATAAAACAGGTGAATATTACTGTTCTGTTTGCAACAACACTTACTCCAATCAGCTAGCAATGAAGAACCACTTGCGCACCCACTTTGCATATAAGAAGCACTCTTGCCAAAACTGTGGAAAAGGCTTTAGAGGAAAGAAGCAGCTATTAGCTCACATCTGTGCAGATCTCAGAAAAGATGGGGCCTCAGGCAGAAGAGGCCCAAAATTTAGAGCCTTTAAGTGTAAGGAATGTAAGCAGGTCTTTCTCTCTGCTGACCAAATGGTAACCCACACCTGTGATGGACCCTCAGGCAGCAGTGATGAACAAACGTCTCCAAATAAAGAGGAGCGGCCTTTTAAGTGCAACATATGTAATCGCAGCTACCGCCATGCCGGCTCACTCCTGAACCACAAAAACACTCACAAGACAGGACACTTCAGTTGCACCTTCTGCTCTAAGCCCTTCACAAACCCCATGGCTCTACGCAATCACACACGCATCCACACACAGAAGAAAAAGTATGTGTGCCTCACATGCGGAAAGGCCTTCCGCCTTGCCAGTATCCTGCACAACCACCAGAGGGTCCATAACCGGGTGGTGACTCACCTCAGGTGTCCTGCATGTGGAAAGAGCTTCCAGGGTAGGTCTGGTCTGAAGAGGCATCGTTGCTGCAGAGGTCAGGATAACTCGATAAGAGCTGGAGTCCAGCAGTCGGAGAGGGGAGACAAGTGTTTTATGTGAGTTACTGTCTTGTTATGAATGGAGGATGTAGGTCCTTGTTCTGTTTCTGAGTCATCATTGGTGACTTATTGGTATATTTTCTATTCAGATACATGGAGGCACATCTGTATTAGTGTATACAGTATGTTATGCTGATAAGTTAGCAGAAATCTCAGTATATTGTCCTGCTCAATACATAATTTAGTTACTATGCTTTAACTAACAAACAAATTGAAAGAATCGTTATTCTGTTATAATGTTAACAATCTGATTTATTAACCATAAAGGACAATAATGTGCAGTTTCATAAATAATATATTTCTTTAAATAATCTGAGCTGCATTGTATTATTACGAATTGAATATGAACGTATTCCTGCTGCAGGTGTGACCTGTGTGGACGCTCCTACCGCCACGCCGGCTCCCTCCTCAACCATAAAAAGACCCACTCTGAAAACCTCCACCATTGCACTTTGTGTCTCCAGACATTTCCTGATCCTCTCACTCTGCAGATTCACTCCCAGATGAGGCGTCACTGCTGCCCTGAGTGCGGTAAGACCTTCTGTCTGGTCGCACACCTGCATAGCCACATGGAGGTGCACTCAAAGGACAGGGCTGTGGTCTGCAGCTTTTGCCAGCAGAGCTTTCCCAACATAGCCAGCTACCAGCAGCATCATGACATGCACCACATGGCTCAGGGCTCGTATCAACAAGGTGTGAATGAAGCTGTTGATAACGACCTCTGCTGGGACTCAGGAATAAATCACACCATGGGGATGGATGGGATGGACAAGCAGGTTCTACCACCTTTGTCCCATATTCCAGAAAGCATCACAGATTCACAGAAGAGTAACAGCACTGCTGGCACAGAGGAAAAGAGTCACATCTGTGAGCACTGTGGCCGCACTTATCGCCACGCCGGCTCCCTTCTCAACCACAAGAACAGCCACAAGACGGGTTCCTTCTTCTGCTCCGTCTGCCAGAAAGAGTTCACCAACCTGATGGCTCTCAAGAACCACCGACGCATTCACACAGAGCCCAAACGTTACCAGTGCCTGGAGTGTGGAAAGGCGTTCCGTGTGTCCACGCAGCTCACATGTCACCGAAGGATCCACACCAAAGAGAAGCCCTTTGCTTGCCTGCTGTGCAACAAGAGCTTTTCCAGCAAGTCCAACCTGCGGCACCATCAGAAGATGCACCAGAACACCCAGACCTATGACTCCTCCTTTAGCATGGACGCTGACACATTTATGGACATGGACATGGGGTCTTTCCTTTAAAGTAATACTCCAGAGTGTACAATAGAAGAGGACAGATGGTCCTTTTATTTATCTGATATTTATCCCTCTATCAATAATTGTAAAACAGTATTTTTTCAGAAAGTGCTCCTTGGTCCTGACAGAAGCTCCTTTGAAGAGGCACATTTCATTACTGACTACCGATCTTATCTCCACAACAGATGGCAACATCACTGCAAAGTCTCCAGAGAGTTTATCGGGCAGCTTTTTATAAGGTCTGAATGTTTTCCGTGAATACACAGGATGCCAGAAAACAGGGCACGTGATGAAAACAGCCGCTGCTCACTCCTGAATGACAAACTAACCAACCAAAGTGAACAGAAAAGTGCAGCGCAGGTCCACGTAAGAACATCAACAATGTTAAGTTTTTGTAAGACAGTACTGTTCTAACAACAATCTCTCCTCTCTTGATATGTATAATTGTGTTCAGTGCCTCTGTAAGTTCCTTAGGAAACAAAATATGAATATACAAACTATATTTATCTCTGAATCCTTTTTGTTAGCTTTGCCGTCAGTGTCAAAGGACTGCTCACTTTCCTTTGGAATCTCACATAGGGCAAGCCTGTTATTATTAAGTCAAATACCTCTGGGTGTGTCCAAAGGTCAGTGGCAAAGTGATTTACTTAAATGGTATTATTGAGTAAATAGCCGCACTGCTAATAATATTCACCTTGAGTGACATTGTATGCTAAAATGGATGTATTTATTAATTTATTGCCGTTATTTTATGTGCATATTTTATTAGAGAAATGTTGTACAAACTGTTCTAAAACTCATGTAGCCTTTAAGGAACTCCATCAGTCGATTTGTAACTCAGTTCTTAGTTACAACAGGTAAGAATGAATGAGCCAAGGTGTGTTATTGGCAGCACTCAGGGTAGACCTTTAAAAGGTGCATACCTGATGTGTAAAACATTGTAGATAATCACTTTCTGAACTGAGCATTGTGCCATTTCAGCACGCTTATACCTTAGCTCATGTAACAGTTGTCAAAGTAACTCCAATGTTTAGTTGCAGCTCCACATGCAGTGCATGCTGTAATCCTTATTGAAACTTTGAGAAGCATCAGTTATGTTGACGTGCCAGTGCCTCAAATGTAAGTTGATTGTAGCAGTTTAATATAAACTGGTTATACTGTAAAACATAAGGCTCCTTTTTAATGTCTTCTGATTAGTCAGTCTATTCAGCCACAAACATTTCAAATATCATAAGGCAGCCGATAACAAAAGTATTACAACGGTGAGGTGAAAGTGGGTTCTTTAGCTTCTGTCTCCTTTATTTTTTTCCCTCAAATGCTGTATGGCGACACAAATACAGTCACTTTGCATATGTGTTTTTAAACAAATATGTGATCAGAATGCCTCATCTATACTAAGCACAAGTATTACTACAAAGATACTAGAGCTTTATGGATTAACCAGTTTTATCTCCACTGTCCAATTTCATGAACCAATCGTGTTCTGTGTAAAATGTGCAATTATTGATTCTTTGGGTTACTTTTGTCTAATGTGCCTGTTGTTCCTTAAGTAGTTTCTTTTCACTAATCAGAAGTCTTGCAAAAGTGAACATTTGTGTTACGATGTTAAATTTCCTTTTTGCCTTACTCATTACATTACATTGTTGTAATATGTGCACTGGTCAGAAGTATGAAATACCTCATGGAAAGCCCTGCCTACCTAGCAACTGCTACTTAATGCCTCATACAGCTTAATTGTAGAGAAAACACTGTAACTGTACAGACTCAGATAGTTATCAATTATCACACAAATAGAACGGATGAAGCATCAGCTTTAAGGTTTCGTTTTCAGAAGCTTCTTTTCACTATAACATGGTTGTTTCTTTGCGTTTTGTTGTTTTCCGAGTTATATTTGCACATGTGTAGTTGTAGCATAAGGAAGACAGAAAGTCTTTAATAATGCAGCCGACCTGTTGTCCTTTGTTGGGTTTTCCACAGGCAAGTGGTCAGCTGCTCGATAGTTCACCTCAGCTAGTTTGCGGGTCATAGTATTTAAGCAATATACTGCAAGTATAGTTTCAGTGCATGACCTGAGCACTTCTCAACTGTGTTGTCTTAATCTGATTCAGTATACTGACACTAGCCTTGAAAAACCATCACAGTTTGCCATCTGCCCTTTTGTTACGTTTATTCGTTTTAGTAATTTAGGTTATTGTAACATATTTTTGTATGCCATGGTAGCTTATATGTAGAACAGCACACATACGTTTCAGTTAATACTGTGAACTGATTTATTTTTGTACAATGTTCTCGTTTTTTTGTTTCCTATGGCACTTCACAAGTTCACTTCTCTGTCATTGATTACAGTCACAGACTGGTATATGTGGCGTGTGTTAATCTCAGAGCTCTCTCTGTAAATATTAAATGAAAATATCAGTTGGATCTCTGTACATTTATGACAAGATTTTCTTCAGAAGCAGAAACCTGCTAGATTAGCTATTGTGTAATAAAAACATATACCACATGTTCTGATTTATTGGATTTTCAGAGCTCAGAAATGTCTGCTCAGTATTTAATTCATATTTCTATAACTATTTTGTCACTCTGAAGCGTAGATTTTTACTTCTTTGTTAGAAGTTAGTTTAGAATTTGAGGAAATTATTGATAAAACTAGTTGAAATTAATTAAAGACTTATACAAGACAATACAGTGTGTTTCTTTCTTGTCCATATTCTTGCAACTAATAGTCATCAATACACCTCGGATTACTAATGACAGTTGTCAGTTTTATTGTCAAAATACATTTTGGTACATAAAGCAGTTTATAAGATTGCATTAAGATGTAGAAGCCAGTGCATGTACAGTATATACAAGTAGAAAGCAAGAGGAATATGCACAAAATGTTAGTTATTGCTAAGTAACATCGTTTGCTGGCCTTGTGGAAAAAACTTCAATTCCTTTTAAACATGTGCTTGTTCCTTGCAGCTGATGAAGCACCACCACTGCAAGATACTTAAAATAAATAATATAAACATCTAAAAATTAAAAGTCCACAATTTTGTCGCCAGAGGGTCGGCAGTTTACCCAAAAGTAGACGCATGTAAAACATGACCTGAAACACTGTCAGTGACAAAATATGACTTTAACTCTCAGCAACAACCTATATGTATGATGGTTTGGAGAGGAAAAACATTTTGTCCTCTGAAAAAGTGGGAAACAACACGGTGCCTACCATGTTTGTCACTGGTTTCACTGGCCACAAAATTACAAACATCTAGATGTGGTAGATTTCTGTGCCTTGTTGCAGATCTGAAACCATTTGACAGGTCAGAGTTAGCAAACTCCACCTAAACCACTGTAGTTGTAATTTTTTTTACAACTACATTTCTCTCCCAACCTTCCCACATGTTAGCATTGGGATTGTGTCTAGTGTTTCTGACATCCTGTCCTACGAATGCTGGGACACTAACACGTGAAATCTGGGGTTGTAATAGAGAAACATCTCCTTAAACTTAGTAACATTGAAACAAACACTATACTATTGTAATAACCTGCAATAAAGGGTCTGTGTTGGTCTCAGAAGACCCATTTACAGTGCATGAGTATAGCTCACTCCCTTTATGAACAGTTTTATTACTGTATTAGGTTATTAAAACAGGTAATGGCAGGGATAAAGGCTAGAATACATTTCACTTGAAAGTAGCTACATTCAAATGGCCTTAATGTGCCTAACAGTATGTCTTACTCACATGTGATTTACCTTTAAGAGGCTGCTGTGGTAAATGGCCAGCTGAGAGACCCCGTCTAACCCTGCAGAATAGCAGGGAATCAAACTGCAGCCCAGCAGGCAGCAGTAGCTGTGTTACATTCAGTGGAGTCCTGCTGAAAAACAGAACTGTGTAATACAAGAGCATGGACTGTAGTTTCATCTGGTTTCTGGATTGAACATCTCTAAACCCACAACCCAGATCTCATTTAATTGAAATATAAAGGCACACAAAGTCTAAAATTGATACCATTCTATGTATAATGTTCTTATTCCTACAAAGGTGTGAGATGTGCTTGTTGTACATCCTCTAGTCACGATGGGACCTATACTGAGCTGGAGAACTTAGCACATCTCTCCACTGAACAGTCTAATAAATTAAAATGGTCCAATTCTGGTCAAGAGACACCCTGCAGTCAGAGACGTGAGATCTTGGTCCAGAGGTTTTCATGGTCCGGCTCTGAACCAGTCGCTCGCTGGTTCTGTCACATCTGTTTCCAGAGGAAGATGAGGCTGTGGAGGCCATGACAGGGATTTAGTTCAGTTTACTTCATGTTAAAATATACACAGGTAGAT
This sequence comes from Sandelia bainsii, assembly GCA_032362345.1. Lineage (NCBI taxonomy): Eukaryota > Metazoa > Chordata > Actinopteri > Anabantiformes > Anabantidae > Sandelia > Sandelia bainsii. The sequence continues at coordinate 7,974,436 of JAUMHL010000012.1, forward strand.
TCACATGTACACTGTAACTAACAGTATTTATATATGTGTATATAAGCATTCATATATATAAATACTGTGCTTATATACACAGTAAGTATTTTTTAAGACTGAAGCATTTTTTTTATTCCAGGTCAAAAAGCCAAAAGATATGAGAGGCCAACAAGGCAAAAAAATGAATACTTCACTTCCACATACATTCCACTCCAATAGTGGAGTAGTAAGACAAGGTCGGTTTGTTTGCTTCGCACTAAAGACATTTGGGTTTAAGATCAAACAATGGATATGAAACGAAAGCTTAGAATTTCAACTTTTATTTGAAGCTACGTACATGTTGATATGTTAAACAAGACGAAAATAGAAACATTTGTATCAGATGAACCAAATTTTGAGTGAGCAAATGTTTTAGAACTTGTGACTGTTTCTTGTTACCCAGTTATCCAACCAATCTCATAGGAGATAGATTTTTAAACAACAAGCTCTAAATGTCCACTCATGGTTTTAGCCTTGGGTTTTACATGTGAAGATTATATTTGTTGTTAAAAAGATAAATCCACATGAAAACCAGAGAGCCACCTAAGGGAGAAATGTAAGTCATTTTGTTTCTGAGAAAAGAGGGAAAAACAATCAGAGGCACTGCACAAATATTAGGCAAAGTCAATATAACTATTTGGAATGTCTTAATAATCAAAGACACTGGTTTACTGAGCAACAGACAAATAATGTGTCAGTCAAACAAAACAAAGAACGGATGGCAGAAGCATATTGAGACCTGTGAAGAAAAACCCCAAAACAACAGTCAGATCACCAACAGCCTCCACAGAGCAGGCATGAAGGTGTCACAATCCACCATTCGAACAAGACTTCATGAACAGAAATACAGAGGCCATCTCACAAGATAAAAAAGCCCTCATCAGTAGGAAGAACTGGAAAGCCATGTTGAATTTGCAGAAATGTACAGAGATAAACCAAGGATCTGCTCATAATCCAAACCACACACGCTCATCTGTGAAGCACAGTGCAGGTAGTATCACAGCTCAGGCTTACACAACTGCTTCTGGAGCAAGCTCAAAAATCTTTACTGATGATACAGCTCATGATGGTCGAGGTGTACAGAAACGTTTAGTCTTATTTACACAGAAATGCATCAAAACTAATTGCAAGAAAGCTTCATCATGCAGCAAGACAACGATCCAAAACACTCACAACTCAACAAAGGACTTCATCACAGGGGACAAGTGGAATATTAGCCTGGCCAAGTCGATCACCAGAACCTAACCAAACTGAACTTGCATTTCACCTGCTGAAGAGTGCAATAAAGACAAAACCCCCCACACCTAACCCACACCACCCCACCAAAAAAAAAGGAAGCCCCATAAGAGCCTAGAAAAGCTAATTAGAAGAAGAAACTAACAGTTTTGTTTTTATAACAGTAAGTTTTATTGACTTTAATTTATTACTTATTATCTGTTCCGATATCTTTGCTCGCTTAAAATTTGCATCATCTAATACAAAAGGTGTCGTCTTCTGAGGTGCACATCTCATATACATCTTTTGATCTTAAACCCAAATATCCTCAGTGTACAAGAAAAACAAATAAATTAGACTTGTCTTACTTTTAGAGGGGACCAAATCTATTCCATTACATTTCAAAAACTACACTTCACTATTTATATACTATCGGTGTCACCACTGGCTCAGTGGCTCAGATTTTTATTCAAAGAATACACTAAGGTAAGTCTAGTTATGACAAATTAAAACGCATACTTACTGAAATGTTTAAGCTTGATAAAGTGGCCCCGCAGTTTCTTCAATGGGTTCTGTAATACAAAATAAAAAAAATATTATCATTTTTCCAGTAGGTATTGTGTTACTAAATACACAGTTAATCTCTAAACATAAGTGAACAGATGATTTTGAGTTATTTTCTGTGCAATTTCTGTTTGTTTCTAACACAGCTGCAAAGTGTTTTTGCAAAAAAAAAAAGAGGAACTGCACACAGATTGTTCATGTTTGCTTTGCACCAGGGATGCTAAATGAATTTTCAGAGGATTACTTAACCCCCAAGTAGTCTTTGTTGCCAGTAACTCATTCCTGTTAGGCTTGAATGTCACATATTTAAGGTTTTAACTTGATGTCTTCACAGAGAACATTTCTACATTTACAAATGTTGTAAACAAAAGCAAACACTTATAAAATAAGAACCACCTTCCTTTAATATGCAGTGTGAGAAACTTACACAGACCCCTTTGAGGTCTAATTTGTTACTTCCTGTTGGTGTAAAAGAGGCAGCAGTCAACACATATTTTATTTTGTTGTGGATCATGCAGCCTCAGATTTGGAACATGGAACAGTCTGCTCAGCCAGAGCCATTCTTTGTGATTTAGACTGAAAACTAACGTATCTTTGCCCAAAAATGATACTTTTTTTTCCAGTTTTGGGAATCTTACCACGTAGAGGTCGTTTGTGTGACTTGCGTCGATGCAGCATGACCCCGATAATCAACGCAGCACCGACCAGCACGACAGCCAACACTGAGAAACTGGTGATGGCTGCCAGTTTCCACACATCAGGTGTTTCCTCCACATGTTTACCTATTGATAAAACAAAAAAAGAGCTTAAACTGCAACACTGAAAGAAATAATATCCATGTAAGAATCAGTTTTGGTTAGTAAGCAATATACATTTTCAGTGTCTGAGTCAGTGTCTTACATGTGTTGCATGAGGGGGTCTTTGGGTACTGCTTGCACGATGCACAAGGCACACAAACATCCAAATCTGAGTTCCAAAACTCTGAACTGCCACACTGACCTGTACAAACATCAGAGACCAACTCAGTTATTATGACACTTCATAATTCCCCAGCCACTGGAAAACAATTTGTCAAAGCTCCACTATTTAAATATTTAATACTGTCGAAGCCTATGAAACATTGTGGTCTAGAGGTAATATTTGAGACTGATGTAACTGTACTGAAAAAAAAAAAAAAAAACAATAATCAGGTGACTTGCAGGAGAATTTATGCCACATTCAGATAAAAGATGTTTGAGGAATTTAGCGGTTTTCTTCTTCTCATAAAATGAAACTGGGAAATTCCGGTCAGATTGCTGATGCAACTTTATTGCCTGAGAGAAAATTACTCAGTATCTTTGGGTGCACAAGCAGACAAGCGGCATGAGAAGAGCAGGATGTTTTCACAGCGTTCTTCCGCCGAATTGTTTTGTTTTGTGTGTACGTGTGAGACTTCCAGAGAACAAGTGAATGCGTCTGTGAGAAAAAGACGTTGACAGCGGTTGCACTCGGACAGAACGTGTCTACCTCTGTGGACACAATGGAGCGCTTCATCTCTTTTTATGGCAGTCAGACAGCTGAACAATTAAAGCTGTGCATTTCACAGGAAGCACAGAGATATGACACAGTTATGACCAAAAGAAACCTGAATGGAGAGGCTGTTTCAGTGTTTTAATAGTATGTGGGTTTCTCCGCAGGTTTAACATCCTGGTTTTGGTAAAGAGGCATTTATGCATCAATACCCCGAGGTCATGCATGATGTAGCAGAAAAACAAACTCTACAGAGCAACATTACACACAAGGTCTACATAATACGATGAATTAAAAAAATATTATCAGGCATGACAGCATTACAGTTAACTGTCTACAGATATTTAATTCTTCTCAGTGCCACTCCTGTATTTTCATGGACAGCTTCTTTCATCCCCACCACGGTAACAAAGAACCACTGCAAGCATAAATTGAGTCATTAAACTGGCTGCTTCTATCGTCACTACAAGCAATACCAAAACCATTAGAGAGGCGTGTTTGTTGTAGATCAAAAGCAGTTCAATTAATTTATAGGAAACTGTGGCCACTTCAATGACACGAACAGCAGTAAATGAATATAGTGGCATTATGCTGAAGATCCCAGGCCAACATGAACATGAACTAGAAACAAAACCTGATGAGTTTGCACATAAATGAAACAAGAAAATAAGGTTTGCATTTGATTGATAAAATGATGATCATCAGTTTTTTGTGGAGTGTAGTCGAAAAGAAAAGATTTGCACACAGTGCTGCACATCATTTACATCACTGCGTCAGTCTGTGACAGATTCCATTAAAAATATAACAAGTAAAAGTCCGGTTTTCAAAATAGTACTTAAGTAGTAGTATATGCACAATATATTTAAAGTTTAAAAAGTGAAGGTACTCATTATTATGTCAGTTTTATATATGACTTTATTAGATTCTTAATAATGATGCTGTTGTTGTTGATTGAGGAGAAGCTTATGTAGTTTATTCCAGTAAGCCACAAAATAAATCTGAGGTCATCAGAGGATTAATTGGGTAAGAAAGAAGCACAAACATATTTCTGCTGCACAAATTTGTGTATAGTAGCTTTAAATCTTAAACAGGTATTTAAATGAATCTCAAATGTATAAAAGGGAAATGTAAGTTTGCTGAAATTGCAAACAACTCATGAACATCTGAAATGTGACAAGAAGCCCCATACAGCTTTTATAATGGGTAAAATATCTGCCATGCTCTGCACAGTGGGAGAGCAGGTGGTCCTTGTAATGATATTACAATGAATGAGAATGCTTCAAAACTTACTAAGCAGCAATTCTCTGATTCGTTAAAAGGTTGAACCTCACATACAAACGTTTTAGAGGTGAAAATCTCTGCATTGTTGTTCAAAGAGTCTGGGTCACAGGAAACTGTGACAGCACCTCAAGATATCCACATCAAGATATGATTTGTAGCATATATTTAGTACAAAAATATTCAAATAAATGTACATACTAAATCTTTTAGACGAAAAGATCCTCTCAACTGTGCAGCTAAAACAGGACAGCGTTTGTCATTTTAGTTTGAAGAATGAGGAAGGTGCTATTGAGATGCATTATGGAAAATCTAGGTTTCAGGATCACGACTCGTGCGGCAACTAAGTCAGAATATCTCAGCCTCTGCTGCTTTAATGTTAAACATTCTTTTTCTTTTTCTCTTACATGTTTCCCCATCTTTATGTTAGTGTGATGCTAAAGTATCTATTTAACCGACAGACATGAGCAGACATATTTATCATGTTTAATAGCTGTGGAGGACATTGGGCCACCAACTACTTGGGACATATTTTAGATTCACTCACATCCAGAATAAATTTTAAACATCAAATGCAGAATAATAATTTTTCCAAGCAGATGAGATCCAGATGCTACATCACAAATGTACAGCAGGCTGTGATGCACAGGACACACAATACTTGACAACCAGTCAGTAGAGTTGCAGCCTAAAGGCACCTGCTCAAGAAGTCATATTTGAGGCATTTTGACTTCTAACTCTCAGCCACATGCTCAGTCCCTCAGAGACTGTCCGTCCTCCACAGCCAGCTTGCCTGCAGAGCCAGGCTGACTCATTTCATAGCAGTGGTCACAGTAAAAATGTGTCACTCCGTGTAAGCATTTCTCCTGATGACTTCAGCCCTGCATCATCCACAAAGTCCAAATGGACTCGTGTTCCAGGGTCCAAAAAGTCACTGAAAAGAACTGAACCTTGACTGCTGGTTGACCTCTATATCAAACCACATCCAAGAAGAAGTGGAGCTTTTGTTGCTCTAACCAGACAACAACCTGAAACTGCTGACGAAACCGATAACAGCATCTCAACTATGTTTCTGAGCCGTGAGCTAAACTTTGGAAAGATATAAGTGTGTTGTCTTTGTTTCATTCCAGAGGGTCCATGCATGAATTGCAACATCTCCATCAGACAGCATTACATTTTAATCATCATAATTTGACCTCCAGAAGGAGTGTCTTGTATTTCAGAATTTAAAAACTGGGAGCAAGCTTGAGCACAGTCTTTAATGTTCATGACAAGAAGACCTTGACAATTCTCAGCACCTAGCCTGACAACCAGTGTTTCTGGGTGTGGGGGTGTTGTATTTTGTCATTAAGGGGAAGGGGTGGGTGGACCAACAGCTGATGTCCAGATGTAGCCTAAAGATGGTTTCACACAGATAGATTCTAGATCCAACATGTTTTGAGGTTAGTTTGTTAAAAGTGCATTTAGCAACTTTTATTTCTTGAGGAAAAACATCCTAACCCATGTCATTATTCAACTATTTTCAGTGCAGTCTTATTGGATTAAATCCAAACTCCAGAGGGCTGTAGAAACAAAGTAGAAAGCTCTTTTTAGTTACTTTGAGAAAGTAAAACTGTATCTTCGCGCAAAATGGACACATGCGGTTCACACTTTCCATGTGGCCTGTTCTTTTCACCCAGGGGCATGGATGGATTGGGTGAAATAAGGCGATCGGAATGCGGAACCGGTGAGAAATGCAGCTGGTAAAGGAAGCGGCTCTGTAAGCAGACCCACTATCTGACTCCATGATAGGGAGACCAGACCACCCCACTCTGTGAATCCATGTTCACAGAAAAGAAGGACGTTTCTTACAAATCAAAGTTGGGGGAAAAAATGTAATCACAGCATCAAGTCAGAAAAATGTAAATTTTTAAATTAGGAGGGGGAAAAAGTTATTTTACTTACTTTTCTGAGCGCTCACAATATGGAAATTAGTCACAGCCGCTATAATAAATCCACATATCGCGCATAGAGCGTTTGAAACCATGATGTCTGCGGGTAAAAAGCTGCTCGCTGTCGGCTACACAATTCCCGAAAGTTCATCTGATTAACAATCCGTGCTGGTTTTCAGCATGGAAAAGCGAGCATCAGAGTGAGTCACCCGGAGGAGTCTGCGCCTTGTTTTAATAGGGCACACACCCACGCTAACAGTTCAACTCCTATGAGTCATTTCCTATGTACTGTACTGCGGAGTCTCTGTGTGAGCACTCCCGACTCACAGGAAACTCCACTACCATAGTATGTAGATTCATTTGTTTCAGCTCTACTGAAAGTTCCAATCAAACCACCTCAGGTATGACAGTTTCGGTGCATATATTTCATATTTCATGGCCACACCCTGCAGCTTTTTCTCCACATTTTTTATTTTTTACCAGGAGAGTCTGTGTAGTCTGGACTTAATAGTGTTCTCATTGTTATTACCACGCCTGTCGGCGTCATTCCCTCCTCTCTGCCAAAAAACACAACTCTCTGGCTCGACTCTGAGTCCCATACACAGAAAAAGAGAAACAGCAACTGAGGTAAAAACAGATGACATCCACTAGAAAAAAAAGATCTGCTTTTTAAGCTTTTAGGAAAGTCTGCTCAAAGTTAAACTCTACCTTTCTCTACTTGAATGTCATGTGCAGAGATTAGTGAGAATGCGATGGTGTTGCTTTTGAAAACTTGTATGTGAACAGTGCGTGTCCCTGACTCGGGGTGGTGTTACTGACGTCTCGGGCTGGGTGTAGTCTGCTGCTGCAGCACAAATATGCAATAACAAAGGCAGTGGACGCATGCCTGGAGTGCTATCAGGTTGGCCCTTGTCACAGCATTGTCTCATATATTAATGAAGACCATCGGTTATACTACGACATCTGTGCTTTGTGGTTTACAAAACGATCAATTAACATAAACTTGAAAACGGCTAATTTATTAATGACAGGTTGCGCACACTCATGCCTAAACAACCACTGCCCATGTACTATTAAGAATACAACTATTCTTATTTTTGCCAACATTATAGTCAATTCCTGTGGGGCTCTTATTTAACTGTTCCCAAATGCCCGATAAACTTTTTTTTTTACATATTGACTCTTTTTCTCTGCAGCCTGGGACTTTTTATGCGTGCTACATGGTGTGAACTGCCTTTCCCACAAGAACTAACGTCAAACAGACGCTCACCAACCTCCCAGTAAATAGCTCATATCATCAGAACAGAGGAAAGGGGGGGTTCGTTGGCTCAATTAGGTTAGAAGCATGTTGTTAAACAGATGTTTTTGTACTCAACTGTCACGGCTAACCTTTAGGAAAGCAGCCTATGAGGACCTGGAGCAGCACAGCCCACTAAGGACACCCATATGAGCTGACTTTCCACTGGAGTGATTTCATCAGTAATGAGGCACTATAAGCTGCAGATGTTGTGTCAAACTCTCCAGTGGGAACCATGGCAACAAGATGAACACACACAGAGGACCTTGCCCAAGGTGATCCAAACACTCCTGTATGTGCTGGCTGAGTGCCAAGCTAGCTGATGTTTCTCAGACACTGTTAATACTATAGCCTAACAAAAGAAGGTTGGACAATTGTGGCTGTTGTACTTTATGTATTAGAAACATATTTAGTTTCACACATGCAATCTGACCGTTTCTTTAAATGTAGAAGTTTAAACCAGCAGGACAAAACAATTCAAACAAATACTTCAGGGAGATCAACTATGTACCACTGCAGTTCAAAGTTCTTCAATACATTAGAGACCACTAAAGAAATATGTAAATGTTTGTTAAAAGAGAAGATGTTTAACATGGAAAGAATGGCAAAAACAGGAAAACGGTGCAGAGCAGCTCAACACATAAGAACATCACTGTGTGCGTTGTGTTTATTAACGACAGCACAACACTCTTGGTTAGATGTGTCACTATCTGTTTGGTCACAAAATGAATCACCAACTGGCAATGATGTGGTAAAACAAGTCTTTTCAAAGAAAAATGACACCCAGGGAAACAGACTCATCTGATATCCCTGAAATGTTTGCCTCTGAATAAATCTTCAGTTCTCTTCTCTACTCTTCTTCTCCTCCTTTGGTTCTGTCTGTTTTCTTTTTTCACTGCTCTATGTGAATTAGGTGATGTAGATGCGGTGGAAGTCATTGGCTCCAAAGGCACAGTTGCACTTGGGGCACTTCCTCTGTCTGGTGTCGTAACGCATCTTTAGACATTCGTAGCAGAAGACGTGGAAACACTTGGTGAGCACCGTCTCCTTGTCTCGTGTGTTGCAGCAGGGGCACCGCAGCTTTGCCTGGAGACAGAAAAATTCATTGTATATGGTCCAAATACCAACTTGCCAACACTTACTACCTCTCTATTCATTATATGGTAACACAGCTCACAGTTCAGAGTGTAACTACGATTTTTTATATCCCCAAAGCACAAAGTGGCCGTAATATCTTTCTCGCTCATACTCACAAATGAACAACTGTTACTACCAGCCAATTAAGCAAATTACAAAGCTGTAGTACTTTGCATTACAACATATAACTTCTTCACTAGAATGATATTTCTGTCTACTACAGATTGTGCCAGAAAGCTGCTGGCATTTTTGTAACTCCCTCATCACTAACGAGGGTTAATTAAAGCCATAAACTTCTCTGCACATAAACAATGTTCTCTCCTTCTCACCTTGTACTGGTTAATCTCCTCCTGCAGGATCTCATCAGCATCAGAGTAAACCTCCACCTTCTTCTGTTTCTCCAGCTTCCGCCTTAGTCGGGACAGATCCTCCTAGATGGCAACACGAGAAGAACCATTTAACACATATTCCTGGTGCAAACTTTCATTCAGAAGTAACTGGTGTGAGTTTGGAAAGACTTTGGAGTGATATTCCCAATAGTGAAAAACAACATACCTGTGCTCGTTTCAGGTTACTGCTCTCCCTCTCCCGGGCGGTGCGGTTCTCAGCCACAGACACCTGGATCTCCTTAAGCTTGGCTTGTGTATGCTCCAGCTGCACCTTCAGGTCCTCTGCCAGCTGGGCAGCCTCCACCGCCTGCAGCAGGGAAGGAACCGGACACACTCAATAAAAGAAAAGAAAAAACCTAATGATGAAATTCCTGAGCTGTAATATGTGGTGGTGGTACAGTAAGCTTGGACACAGCTTCCTGACTCTAGTCTTTGTGCTTCTACTTCAGAGATACAGTTGTGAACTACTGTAGTTTGTATTTTTAGTGCAGATGGTGTATATTTTCTACCTCTTATAACCAATTTCCACAGCATATTGTACTTTTTTAGATCTCTTCATAGGTTGTGTGATCAAAAATTAAAAGAAGAATTCAATCAATGTATTTACGTAAGCGACACGATGGCCTCATTAACTTTTCCCCAGTGCTCTGATTTCTGCAGTCTTATCCGGTACTTGGGCAATGTTGGCAATTACCAGAAATGTGTGACACAAGTAAGCACCTGGAAAAATTGCAAGTGTGGGAATCAGAGCAGACTGGATTTAATTTACCAACTAACTAATTATAACTAACTACTAATACAAAGTTTTATGGCAACAACCCGACAAATCTCAGATGCCAGAAGCACATGAACACACTTCTGGCATATGCTTTTATCTAGATCTTCTTACTATTCTGTTTAGTGATTACATTTAAGACAGCAGCATCTGGCAACAATCAAATTATGTGGTGATTAGCAAATCTAAGCTTTAAGTACTAACAGTATGTTAGATGACATCTCTCTTCTCACCTTCCTCTTGTTCAGTTCTAGTGCTTGAGTGCGGACAGCCAGCTCTTTTTCCAGAGCGGCCAGCGTGCTCTGGAGGACCCCCTCTTTTTCTTCTAGTTTCTGCACAACCAGCAGCTGGGCGTCAACCTGACACAGTCAGCAACAGTAACAAGTTAATACTTGAGTACTGATACAACGAAAATGATCAATCCTGGTTAAAAGGTTACATTCACCTGAGTTTTGAATGTGAGAACCTGGTCAGCCAGTTCCTCCTTCTCTTCTTTCAGGAGCTTGTAGATCTGGTTAGATTTGATTCGCTCACTCATGAGCTTGAAATTGGCGTCGTCCTTCTCTCTCAACTGCTGCAACAGCCGGCTGTTCTGTTCCTGCATGTCCTCGAAGGCCTGGCCTGTCACATCCATCTCACTCAGCAGGGCTTCCTCCTCCTCAAGAAACACACAGTTGTCAGTGATCATAGACTGTGTAGTTATCATTTCTTCTCAACTACAGTTTAAAAAAGAGGCAAGATTGTTCATCTGCATGAAATAAAACTCAAAAATACGGTAGTCACAACTGAAAATATCTCAAATTAATCTATGTGTATAAAATCAAAATGTTAAGACTGTTCATTTCCTTGTTTTACATATTTAAATGAATAACCAACATCTTCTCTTTCTGCTTCCTTCCAAATAAACAATAAAACATTTCAACACTGCACACAAAGAAAACATGAACTTCTTAAAATAAAAACGCATGCAGCATACCATTCTAAATCAATAGTGTTGGATCTCTGTGGTATCCTTTGGTATGAAGCATCACAGATATGAGCTGTCATAATATTAGATGATGTTATTCATTACATTACACCTTTACTGGTCTGTTTGTGATTATGCATCTTGAGGTGCAGCCACACCTGGTTTGATTTCTGTGCTTCCCGTTTTTACTTTGCTGCATTTGCTTCATTTTGGTTCATGCCAAATAAACCAAAATTACAAGCCAACTAGGGCCTATAAACAAAAGTCACATGAACTCACAAGTAGCTTGTTTATTGGGCTGTTCTGCCAATCTGTCACTGCAAAGTTAAATTCTGGCAGCCAAATCAAACACATATGAGTCCAAAACAGTGTAGTTGCTAAACTTTAACTGCATACCAGATAAGAAAGCAAACATAAATAGCTGAATAAATCATAATCAGTCCGGAGTGTATTTTAACTTCTGTTAATTGTGTTCTGCAAGACCTCCCAAGCATGAGAAGCTACAGGCTATCAAATGTCAACATCTGTTGTCTCCTTTATGCTCACAAAATGGTATGGAACGACAGTTTACTTAAAACACAGTCAAAGGCCTTTTACATAGGGTGCAATGCATTTACAAGACGGCACAGATATGCGAGTAAGCTCAGATGCAACAGTAGATTACATACTTAGATAATCAGGGCGCACCCAAAAAGATTTGTCCCCACCCAGAAGTTTTTTCTTCTCAATTTTTGTATCGATATATTTTCCCCATAAATGTCAACATGATCATGAAGTCAACCAGGCAATCACATTTAAATAACATGACACAGTGTCAGCTTTCAATTCCTCTTTAGTGGTCTAAGATTAGGTGAAGCGCTCTCTCTTAGTCAAATGTGACACTCATTGCACTATTCTCATTCTTAACACAAGTGGCTTGCTTATATTCATATCTGCTGGAGTTTCAACCTGATGATGCATGTCTCATTTCTTGCAGCTCTAGACAAAGTGGAGGTTTAAATGTGATCAACCTTATGCCCATTTAGTGTTATGCAATAAACAGCATTTAAAACCACAGGATATAAGCTGAAAAAAAAACATGTCTATGATGGTTACACACTATAAGTAATGCCTGTAGTACTCAGGTAGAAGTAAAGGCAAAGCATGCCCCAGTAGCCTAATGTTTAAGACGCACCATCCAGAGTTTCACTCTCAACTGGAGGACCTTTGCTGCATGTGATACCACTCTCCTTATCCATCCTTCTCTCTCTTTGTTTCTTTTAATGTCAAATAAAAGGAGAAATACAGGAAAAAGCAAAATGCTCTCCTGTCTCCCCTCACACGCTCTGATGTGTTTAATGAAAAAACACATACCTGCTTAGTGGCGGCAAGTTTCTTCTGCAGATGCTCAATGGTCTCTTCTGCGACTCTGATCTTCCTAAGAGCGTCTTCATCAGCCAGCTTCTTGCTTTCCTTTCTCTCTCTCTCCTCTAGCTCACGCACTCTCAACCTCAACTCATCCACCTGGTTCAAGATAGGATGGAAATCATACATAACTTGCACTTCAATGATTTATATATGTTGTTATCATCAGCTAATAAACCCCTTTTTTGATACAAGTCTATAGGAAATGTGCAAAAGAATGACAAAAGGGCAAGACACAACAGAACAAACCTCAGCTTTAGATTTGCGTTCAGCTGCCATGAGCTGCACTTTGTCTCTCTGTTCCTTTGGAGCTGACTTATACATGTCCAACAGGAGCTTCATCTCTTTCTGGGACTCCTGGGCTTTCCTGTGACAGAGGACAAAAATATTAAAATCACATCAATGTGATTACTTGCATGCATTTAAGCCCATGATCATACTCCTGCCTAATAACACTGCTGCTGGTACACAGAAGACTGGGACTGGGTGGCGGTGATGCCTGACTCCAATTCCATATGTGTCTACTTTGTTTTATAGCATATTACAGCAGTATGATGTGAGGAACAATAGCAAGGTGTGAATAAGGCCAAAATAATTTTTATTACAAAGGGGAATTAAATAAAAGGGGGGATGTACTTCAGTTCTATTCTGAGCATCTTGAGTGTGTCCGAGTCCTTCCTCTTCAGCTCATCACTGCGCTGCCTCTCTCTCTCACGCTCTCTCTCTCGTTCTCGTTCAGCCTCCCTCTCCCTCTCTCTCTCCCTTGCCCGCTGTCTTTCCAGTTCCTTCCTCCTCTCCTCCTCCTCTTCCTGGTCCTCATCCTCTTCTTTGTTCACTTCAATGCCATCAGTCGTCGTCTCCTCTAAAATCAGAACCCCTGTGTCGCCACTCTGACAACGCAACTGTTGGTAAAGAAATAATTACTGTTATTTTCTTCATACTGGTAAAAATAACACTGTTTATAGGAAATGTAATGTCTCCTAATCCAAATACAGTTTTGCTTAAAAACGGCCCTTTGAATCTGTTACCATGAAATCACGTCATCTACCTTATTGATCTCCATCTGTGTTTCCCGCAACTTCCTCTTATAGCGCTGTACATCGCCTTTTAACTGCAGGTTGTGGTTTTGAAGGCTGCTGATTAAGTGTCGCATCTCTCTGTTGATTGGTCCTGTGAGGGCAGACAGAAAGGATGAAAGTCAGACTCACACATACGCACACACACACACACACCAGAGTCAATGTGTGGTTCTGTTTTGACTCATTTAACATCATCTGAAGCAGTAAATGATAAGCTCAACTGCATGATGCAAGGGAGTAACATCATCACACAAATTACATAGTACGCATTACTCTGCTTATGAATGTGTTGCTTAATATTCATCCTCAGTGACCTCAAATTACTGTAATTTCCCCCAAAAAATTTGCATTTCTCAAATATCTGGACCTTGAAGTGTATGACTATGTAACACACTGTAGCTTAATTTCCCTTCCCAGGAAGTTCTTGAGTGACGAGAGTGTGAGTCTGAAAACATACCTGCTTGCTCGTTGGCTGCCAGGTTCTGCTCAAACTCAATGCGCAGCATCTCATACTCCTTGCGCACCTGGGCCAGGGTATCCTCCAGCTGGATAACCTCAGTCCGGAGTTTCTTCTGAAGTGACAGCTCATCACTCTGCACAGTTGGAAACAGTAAGATAATGCACAAATACAGGCTGGAATTGCTGGATTTAAACTGTTTAAACAGCAATAATAGGTTAAGGTGCAATTAACTTTTTATGGTATCTTTGTTTTATAAACCATTTTTACTAAATTGGAACAACTTTACACAATTATACAAACATATGCTCAAAGTTACCTCCATGTGCTCAATCTGTCGGAGGTGGGCATTCTTTGCAGTAAGCAAGAGTGCCCGTGCCTCATCCAGCTGGGTTTTGACCCCAAGAGACTCATTGTACAGCAGGGAAAACTGAGACTGCAGACATTTGTACTCTAGAGTCTCTTTCACAACCTCTTCTGGAATATTCCGCAAGTCCATCTGAAAAAGATGGAGATGACAGTGAAGGTTGAACAATGAAAATCTTTTACCTTGATCTACACTATATCATTCGTAGATTTACATGATAACTTGTCTAAGGTAAATCAAAACTGTTTCTTTACCTTGAGCTTTTCACTCTCTCTCACAGCCTCCTGAAGCTCCACCTGCAGTTTCTCCAACTCTGCCATGCGACTGTTTGCTAACTCCTGGTTGTGCTCCAACTCTGCATTGAGACTCTCAAACTGAGATGAAAACAAAGATGCAATCAATATGCACATGTTATGCTTAAGAGACTGTGCTTGGCACATCTGCCAGTTACATGCAAAGAAATATATGTTATGCAAAACTAATTGCAAATGAGTGTCATACAAATGTTCACCTTCTGAATATTCAGTGTAATCTGCCCTCCAGATAGTCCACCTGAGCTGCCAGTGCTGCTGTATCCAGACTTTAGCTGCAGAACATCAAAAAGGGAATTTAAAAAAGTGCAAAAGACAAATAACAACATGAAATAACATCTAAATAGTCAATTCTATGGCATAACTCAGATAATGCTTATGTTCTTCATGTTTCTATAGCTACTGCAAGTAGTACCACTAAATCAATGCATTTAATGGTACTACACAGACAGCAGAAGCACATCAAGAACAGCTGGCATGATACATTTGATGCTTAGAACCATATCACTGTCAACTTGTGTATAAGAGAGAATCAACAGCATGAGCCTATGCCTCATGGACAGATGGGGGAAAAAAAAAAAATAATAATCACACACACACACACAAAGAGGCTTAGTTAGAGTTTCACATGAAGTATCACACCTGTTCCATGGCCTCTGCAAGATGTTTGTTGAGCTTTTGTTCCCTTTTGCGGAGTTTCTCAATGTCCCACTGCAGGTCCTCCACTGTGGTCTCCATCTCAGACACCTTGGTCTCTGAGCTGGTCACTTTGTCTACCAACTCATTGTACTGCATGACAGTGAGACATAAAAATAGACGTTTCATCCATGATTTGTATATACCAGCGGTTATGGACATGGAATCACTTTCTCCGCCCTTTTCTCACACACTCTCACCATACACGACAAAACCCACAAGTAGTACCAAGGATATCATACCTCCATGGACATCTTGTGGTGTCTGCCCTGCAGGAGGGTAGCCAGGTCTCGCAGTCGACTATTCTCATCCAGCAAAGTGTGGTTCATATTGATGATGTCAGACTGGGTATCATTCTCACATGCTGCCAATGAAAATCAAATTAGCAATGCCCAATTAGAGCTGAACTGGCAAGTGTCAAGAAACCCCTTCTCACATTTCTGTACACTAACAAGTTGATCATGACATGTGAAACCCAGACAATTAGTTTTAATGTAGCAAATAAATATGCTGCAGGTGTTCCTTTCTCCTATTTGTACACTACCAGTCAAAAGTTTGGACACACATAGAAATGACCATGTTTGTGAAAGCAGATTTCATAACATTAAATTGATCAGAATGAATGTGTAGACATTGTTCATATTGTAAATGACTATTGTAGCT
>JAUMHL010000012.1:7990979-8052991 GCA_032362345.1 Sandelia bainsii
TGAAGACATGTATCTTTTCATGAAAAACATGGTAATTCCTATGTGTGTCCAAACTTTTGACTGGTAGTGTATGTATATGACAATGGCTTATCAATTATAAATGTTTCAGTAGCAAGCATGACTTTTACCTGCAGCCTGGATCTGCTTGCACATGTCATCGATGCAGCTGTGCAGTCTGTCAAAGACACAGACCAAGCAGGCAATAGCTTCCTTGCTAAACTGCATTCGGTCCTGGAGGTGCAGGGTGAGCTCTTCCTCACTGCTGTGCTCCAGCGTGGCCAGGAAACCCTTGGCATTCTCACTTAGTGGAGGACGGGGCGGTGATGCATCTGCACACATTCAGAAAAGTTATACTGTGTATGGGATTGGTCAAGAAAATTGGTAATAATGTGACGAACAGCGTTACTTTTGTCAATGAAAAATTTGACGATAAATATTTGTTGATGAAGGTTCATTTAATGACTAAATTGTAACAACAATAATTTAAAAATATTATAATAAAAATTATGACAATATCTCTATTCAGCACACAATGATGAATAAAGACGATAAGTTTTTTATTTTTGGCAGACACAGTCCCCATCTCAAAGCACTGAAGGTTGTTTTCTTTTTTAACCAGTCAATTAAATGGATCCACTTGCACTAAAATTAAAACAGTCTTTTACTGACTAAATCTTGACTAGAGAGAGAGTAAAATGTGACTGAAACTAACTAGTTTTCAGAAAGTGACGATGACTAAAACTAAATTGAAAATTCCTGTGTACAATGAACACTAATGACAAAATTCATAAATCACAATTTCTTTTTCGAAAAATGAAACTAGGTTCAACCACTGATGGAGAGATTGAGCTTGCAGAGACAGAGAAATTAGCAAAATTTCGTGACATTTAAAACATAAAAAAGGCAAATTGATTTTAGAGTTAGCATTGTAATCTGTAATCTTCATTTATATTAAACTGAAATACTTTGCCAGTGGGATCTTCTACAACGTGCAAGAGAAACTCAAACAGTTGCCACCTTCACACTTCTGTTATTTAGTACATGTCTTTTAAAGATACTGTGCTTTAGTAATAATGTTTCACTGCTGTCTTTTCCTTCAGGTCCCTCAGTTAATCAAAATCAGATGCTTGATTGCAGATGTATTTTCTGGCAGACATGCTTTTTTATTTGTAACTAATCTTTGTGTGTGTCCTTAAAATGACTAGTCTGACGAACACTTTTGTTGTGAAATTTGTTTTTACACAGTGGTACAAACATTTAACAAAAAAAAGGATTAAAATGATGCTGTAGCCTAATGTGTTAAATCCATGTAAACATGACACTTCAACTGAAACATTCTTTATAGAGAATAAGATCAACAGGCAGACTACATAGTCAGGGATAGAGGCTTTCAGGAGATTAGTTTTGTTACCAAAAGCCCTGCTTACCTGTTGTTGAGTCCTGTGGCAGCTCTGTTGGTGTCATCAACTCTTCTGACCCAGTAGGAGGAGGAGGCTGTTGCTGCTGCTCTTCCTGGTGCTCTTCCTGTCGCTCCTCCAGCTGCTGCTGTTGCTGTCCTGCCTGCTCTCCTTCAGTCTGGGCCTCTGGAAGTGGAGGTGGAGGCACGGCAGAGGTTGGTGAAGCCAGACTGACACCATCTTCTTCCATTGGCGTGGGGCCCGGGAGAGGGGTCGAGGGTGGGGCAGAGGTAAGAGTTGTTTCTGGTTCAATACGTTTGCGTAGAACACATACATTCTCTTCCAACTGAACCCCAGAGAAACACAAATGAACACAAGAATGGAAAGAAGTGTTAATCCCTTATTAAAAGCGTTGAGTGTATATGTTTTGTACATGGCAATCAGACACTTCTGCAATTTGTAAGATCTGCGTACACATACTGAGCACTGCAAATAGGCTATTTTTACATGCAGACAAATAAAACAAAATACATAATACTGTAAATTATGTTAATGTTTCTAAAGAAATCTCTGAAATCTCATTTAATCTGAAAATTGGGATTGATGTTGTTACAATGTACAGCAATGTGCAGAAAGTACCTGCGACCAGTAGCGGTTAACAATCAGTAGGGTGGTGTCATCAGTGGCTTGTCTCTTCTCCAGCTTTTCAATTTTCTCTCGTAACTCATCCTCCATCGCCTGCCTCTGCTCCAAGCGCTCACATAGCTTCTTATTCTTGAACTGGAGCACCTTCATGTCCATTTCCTCCTGCATAGACCAAATATGGACACCAAGGTAAGACATCTCCTAAATGTTATTCTGCCATTGTTGTCATATTGATGAAAGTAGTAGTAAATTAACTACAAATGGTGACTTTTGAAACTAAACACCAAACGACTGACCGTAGAAGAGACTCCAGCTATACGTATTGGCTCTATGAGGGTGGTGGTGGTCTTCTCCTCTTTTTTGCTTTTCTTTTCAGGTGGTCCAGGGGGGCTGTCCCCTCCTGAGGGACGCTTTCCTCCCCCAGTACCTGACATCTTTCCTTCCCCTGCAAGAGATTAAACTTGACATGAGAGCTTTGCGTTTGGTTCAGCTTTACTGAACAACTAATTAGTGTGCAAATGGAGACCTTAATCATTTGAAAAGAGCCATCAGCCTTACATTACAAGCGCAGGACTACTTACTTTCACCGAGAATGCTACTCTTCTATAGCTCTTATGAAAATACACGTTCCTGAACGGTTATGATAGGTACTGCATAAGCAGCTACTTGAAAAGGCACCAAAAACCTCTAATTTGGAATTTCTACTAAGATTAACGAAAACTAGCATGCCTGCTAACGCTAGCTATGCTAACGTTTATTCTCCGAGTCCCGGTTAGCTAAACGACGCTCTTTTCCAGTGTATTCTTGTTAATGGAACACCACTGCAACTGTAAAATATCTTTAAAGATTTTCTATCTCCGCGGAAATGTATGAACCGTTTTCTAACAAATATTAACATTACAAACCTTGAGAAGAAGCAATTGAAAATGTAAGTCAGGGCATCAAGAGACGCTATCGGAAATGACGACAATCTACTTCCTCCGAATGTTTTTTTTTTTTATAATAAAATATTAATACAAATTTTAAAATAAAAAAATCTAGCCACTTGGCATTATTTGTAGTGCTGAAAAAATAGTAAATTGTAATTATATAGATTTTTTTTTAAAAATCCCCACTCCGGCCTGTAGGCGGCGGTACTGCCATGCTCTGTAATAACGGGCTTCAAGCTGTTTCGAAGAATGTGACCAGAATGTAAACATCAGGATGACTAGGTGCTAGCTAACTGTTGTTCCGTATCTAACTTTTGTACTGTCCTCACTGAATCGCACACAACTATGGCCTCACGAACGATTCCTTGAGCCAATATTGGGCTATTATAATGGTCCTTCGCGGTTTCCCTCTCCTTCTTGTCGTTTGATTGCATAAATGGTGAGTAGCATCCGGTACGGTCAGTGAACCTGCCGCTGTTGCAAGGCCAAAGCAAAGACACAGCTAGCTAACTAGATGAAGGGCACATTTCTAAATAGCAATAGAGATAAGATAGATGTTTATGTGGGAAATCACAAGAATGCCTTGTTAAGTGTAGTAAAAATAAAGGCTATGCACAACACTTCCTCATCAGGAGTTAGCTCAGTGGGTGCTGTTACATGTTGTCATGTAGCACTGTTACAAAGAGTACTGACAGTTTGTTATTGTTATAGATTCGCATGCTGTCACCATGACCAGAGATATCGTTGTTGGAGATGAATTACCAGACTGGGTGGGGGCTAAGGAGTTTTATCAAAAATATGACCCCAAAGAGGTGATTGGCAGGTAAGTAGGGAAAAATAACCTGACATAATTCCTGTTTTCCATTGGGATCATAATAATAAAGCTGTACTGTATGTAATTTGGGTCTCAGGGGTGTGAGCAGTGTTGTGCGCAGATGTGTGCACAGACACACGGGTCAGGAGCTGGCAGTGAAGATTATTGAGATCACAGCAGAGAAGATGACTGCCCAGCAGCTTGAGGAGGTGAAAACCTCCACTCTGAAGGAGATCCAAGTCCTCAACTTGGTGAAGGGACACCCCTCAATCAGTATGTAGGATTTTTCCTTTTTTGGGTCACAGGACACATGATTTTCAGTTCTTGAATATTCAGTGTTGTTTAAATCATTTTGTGTCTTTATGTCCCTTTAGTTACTCTCATTGATTCATATGAGTCCACAACCTTCATATTTTTGGTGTTTGACCTGTGAGTATGAAGTTGAGTAGAAAATTATTAGGTTTTCTCCCTAAAACCTTTGTAAAATACTTTTATGGTGTTTTATGGTGTGTCTTGTTTTTCTTTTCAGCATGAGACGGGGAGAACTGTTTGACTACCTCACAGAAAAAGTTACACTGAGCGAAAAAGAAGCCAGGTGACCTACAGCATCAACACGTTTTTTGTTTTTTACAAAAACGTATTCCTTCCATTTCTACATAATATATTCAGAATACATTTTATATTACAATTTAACAAAAAGGTTTTTCCTGTCTTTCAGATTGTTCTTAAATTACTTAAATCTTAATGCTACTAGCATTATATCAAGACTCACATGAGCTAAATTATGTTAAGTAGCATTTGAAATTTGCCATTCAGCAGCCAGCTCTTTTGATAGAGATGACAACCAGTCCTCCACTTTCACCTGTTTTGCAATCCACTAACTTAACAAAACACCCCCCCTCTAAAACAACACTGAAGATAGATCAATGATTATGATTACATCAATCAGATTCCAAGTTGTGTTTTACAACCTGTTAAAACGACCTGAAACTAGTGGCTGAAACAAAGAACAAATTAATCCAATCACTGTCTTGCTTTAAAAAGTGGTCAGTGCTAACTTTGCTTTTTGCAAAACCTGTTTTTCAACAGGAGTATAATGCGAGCTCTGCTGGAGGCGGTGCAGTACCTCCACTCCCTCAACATTGTCCATCGGGATCTAAAACCTGAGAACATTCTTCTGGATGATCAGGGTCACATCAAACTGTCTGACTTTGGTTTTTCAGTGCAGCTACAGCCTGGAGAGAAACTAAGAGGTACAGTAGATAAATAAAAAATACATCCAGATCAGTGTTAAGACAGAAAATCTGTAGAGCTCAACAGTTCTGCAGATCATTTAGCTGTCATTTGTGCAGACGGAGGATTAATTGTCTTTTGTTCGAATTAGAGCTTTGTGGAACACCCGGTTATTTGGCCCCTGAGATACTGAAATGTTCCATGGATGAACTGCACCCAGGCTATGGCCAGGAGGTCGATCTGTAAGTTTTTATTTCTTACAGTATAGATTTATAAAGCATGATACTGGGTATTGACCTCACTTTTATTTTAATTTCTTGCTGACCTGTTTTGATGTTGTTGTTTTTTTTGCTAAGCTGGGCATGTGGAGTGATCCTTTTCACCTTACTGGCTGGCTCACCACCGTTCTGGCATCGCAAACAGATGCTTATGCTGAGGATGATCATGGAGGGTCGCTATCAGTTCAGTTCCCCAGAGTGGGATGACAGGTCTGATACTGTGAAAGATCTGGTGAGCTGATTTTCTGTCGACTGGTTCCTAATAAATCTTTGCTTTTAAACTCAAACCCTAATATGTTCTTAATGTGTTTCTAATATTCTACTTTAAACATATTTTAAAGTGATTTTTACATACACATTTTATACAGCTAGACCAGATTCTTTTTCAGATGGTGAGCATCTAGAGCATCACACTAGTCTTTAACTGCAATTGCTTTATTTTCTATTTGTCATACTCAGATATCCAGGCTGTTGGTGGTGGACCCAGCTGTCCGTCTCACTGCTGAACAAGCCTTGGCACATCCCTTCTTTAGACAGTACCAGAAAGAGGATGTTCGACTCTTCAGTCCCAGAAAGACATTTAGGGTGAGTTTACTAAGCAGATTTCAAATGTATTTATTAACATTGAGAATGCTGCAAATAACCTAAACAATCTCATTTGTTTTTCCTTCTTGCCCCCTCAGGTGTTGATCGTCAGTGTGCTGGCCTGCATCAGGATGTACAGCCGTTATCGCAGAGTTCGGCCATTGACTCGCGAGGTGCTGGCCAGAGATCCTTACTCAATTCGCGGCGTCCGTAAACTCATCGATGGCTGCGCCTTCCGTATCTACAGCCACTGGGTAAAGAAAGGGGAGCAGCAGAACCGAGCCGCCCTCTTTCAGAACACGGCTAAGATCACGTTGCTGGGCTTGGAGGACTTCGAAACATAATAGGGTCAACCTCATTCCCAAACACCTTGATTTTATTTAACCATTTACTTGTGTGTTTGTCTTGTTGAATTATTGTGTTTTACTTTAAGAGGAGTGGATTTCAGGGACCAGGATTTTGCCTTAATGCACACCATGTTTCTGCAAGTAGCTAAGCATGCACAACTTAATATCTGTTGTTTGATCCAAGTTTGTGGCTGTTTGAAACTCTTCTTGTCACATCATCATGTTATCAGTGCCACTACGCAGTTGAGGACACATTGCACAATCGGTATAAAAAACTTATACGTATACTGTATACGTCACGTATACTGTAGGTACATTATGTATATTTAGAATTTTAACTGCTGCTCATCAGTTGTAAATGCATTTTTAAGCATTATGATTATTTAATAGATAATTATGGTATTGAAACATATAGATATTCCAGCGATATAAGTACCAGAAGATGTGTACAATATTTGACATTCACGTACAAGACAAATATACTATTTAAAGTGTTTTTGTTGAAAGTTATTTAGCCATCATGCACGCAGACATTTCACAACAGGAGACCCACTTACACTAGCTGTGGAGACCATTTGTGACTGTATTTCCTACTGGAACTAACAGCACCGTTCCCTACTCAGCCCATGAAGTAGCACTTTTCCAGAAAGTGCCTGCCTGAGAAACTTACAGTAATTATACAATGCACTGGAGAGGGATAAACAGGTTTTATTGATAAATAAAATATATGTTTGAGTTTGAATTATCTTATTTCGTGTGAGTATTTCATGGAAATCAGGAGTAATTTTCTTTTCCATTATTTATTGGCTTTCTGGTTGGTCTGTGAAGAATATAATACACTGATGTGCTGATCTGCAATTTCATTCATTCGCTGATCAAGTTGTCCAGAAACAAGCGTCATCTGCTCTCTGACTTGTTTCTCTATCAGTGTCTTCAGCTGTGATGTGGAACCTAAAAGTAGAGAATGAAGCACTTACAAAACACAGTCTGCATTTGACTATAAAAGCTATTTCTTCACAGTTACACTCAGTCCTGCTATGATTTGTGATCCCACCAAGTGCGGTTTCCTCTTGCTCCGTGATGGATGTTTCCTGTGTTTCAGGAGACTCGCCTTTCTTTGGTGACACTTGTGCTTGTTCTTCCATCACATTTTCAACATGCAAAATCACACAAAGTTTTAATAAATCTGGTTGAAGGACCTCTAAATTGTCAATAACATTATGCTCTTTTGGTAAACTACAGAAAACTGAACATTCATTCATTGAACATTTGTTAGGTGCTTAGAATTAATTTCAGTGGTGGCTCTTCAAAATTAACAGAAGTTCTTAAATTTGAATTTCAAACATCAAATTTCCCTTATATTTTGATAGTTGGCGTGTGTCTGTGTGTTTTTTAGTTTAAGTGCTTAAAGTTTTAATAGTCCTATAGGTTGCATTATACATGTTTTCTATGCTACCTAGAACTTTTGTGCTACAAAAACTGCATTATACAGTGTTTATATATATATAACTATAGCCTAATTATTACCTGGAACAACATAATCCTCCTGGTCTGGGATCCCTGAGTAGGTTAAAGACAAATCAAGTTTTACCTGTTAAAATGATAGAAAAAGCCCAATATGATTCATCTTTAAAAACACAGAGGTTCATTATACTTCACAGCAGTTAAACAAAGTATTTTCAGAACTTGCCTGAAATAATTAGTGCAGAGTAACTAATGTCCAATATACCTGTGAGGTGAAAATATATTTGTAGAGTTTGTAGTGTCTCATGTAGCTGTTGTGGATGTACTTAAAGATATGGTTCGCCTCCTCAGAGTTGAAGAGGTTGATACTAAAGGGAGGTCGCTGCAGTTTTGTAGTAGGCAAAGACATCGGGATGAAGAGTAAGACACCAGAAATTTGAAAATGATGAAAAAATGTGGGTGTTAAAATGATATAAGTCTAAAAGACTGTTAACTGCTGTATACGCACCCTGACTGAGTGGCAGAGCAGAAGCTCCTTGCAGTATTTAAAACACTGTTCTAGGTTGTTGAGTGGTGTTTCTGCAAGAGAAGAGTTTTAAACACATCCCACACAAAGTTTATTTAAATTACTTATTTATACAAATTAACCTCAAATATTTGCTGAGTATTAGAATTAAGTGTAGATTTACAAAGCAAGCACTATTGAAATTCAATAAAAACTATACAAATACTGCTTTTTGTTTTATTATCTGTATTAGTTATGGGCTTGACAAAGAATATTAAGTTCATAACTATAATACCCTATATTCACAATATACACAAATCATTCAAATCAAATTAAATCTCAAACAGCTAACTACATGGCAGTGATGATAATCTGATTTACTTACCAATATTAGTCTCATGGATCGACTTAAGGATGGACAGGATAGCAGAGGTTTGTTCCTTTTTGAAATTGCACTCTCTGCAAAAAAGCACAGTCTGGACGTATAACTCCAACAGAACTCCTCTTTTTGGTGCAGGAAGGTCAATTTCAAACACACTGCACAAAGCACTGTCACGGAGGAGAAGAGGTATGGTAGAAAAAAAAAGTCAGTGCTGCGTGTGTGTGATTGCACATAAACTGACAGATGTGTCTGGTCATAAACAGGGATCAACCTCTCCAGATCGGGAATGGACTGCATGTTGTCGATCTCCTCCATGTTACGAGAGTTTACATCGGTCCTAACACACAAGGAAGAGAGATAAACAGAGATAGACATGACATGTAGTTATACAAGGTGTAAATAAAACACCAAGAAATCACAGTCAACACAATCTGAATTGGAGACACAGCTCTCACCATAGCATCACTTTGGCTTTCCGGGTCTCTGGCATCTACAGAGCAAAACAGTTCCTGCTTTAATTATGTAAAATGCACTACAAGGCAATCGGCAGACAATAAATAATTACACATCCTACCTTTATTTTCAAATCCATTTTTATTTATTTTATTAGCCGAACTATAAAACGTTAGGAAGATGATCAAACAGCAGAAGATGACACCTGAAAAACAAAAGTGCGTCTGATACGATTTGATTCTGTCATAAACAAAACAATCTCATAACACATGTTTGAAAACAGATTTTGTAGTTAAATGAATAAAGGTTATAACGTTATAATATACCATGTAAAAAATATTTGGATGCAAAACCATGAAAATGAAAAACAGGCTTCAGTGACGTTCGGTCATTTCCTGTTTGGCTAACTAGCTGTATCCTAGCAACAATACGTGTGCGTGTGTAGTTCATCACGTAACCGACGCACGCAGAGATAGTCTCCCGTCCATCCTAGGATGATGTACAACACGGTGATAATAACAATAATAATGATAGTGATAGTAATAATAATAACAATAATAATAATAATAGCCTACGTCATCATTTATTTGTTGATTATATTTTATAAGAATCAATATCTGCAAAAGCTGTAAAAGAAAAAGCAGTACAATAAAAATACAATATTCTCCCTGGATGACACCGGTGTAAAATTAAGTAAGATGTAAATACTCCAGTGAGGTATCTTTCGTCAGAAATGTACAGCTATATACTTGAGTAAACATCTCTGTGTACAGTAGGCTACAAAAGACGGAAAATAGCGTCATGTAAATGTATGTGCAAATATACTGCTATTCCTAATTATAATACTATTTGTTAAAACAACAAAACACAACGCAAGTAAACAAATAGGCTACAAACACTGTTTAGAAGTTGTACGTGAGTTGTAATGGAATGAAAAAATTTAATAATCCGTATGATAACAAGTATCAGTGCAAGGAAACGGTGTCATAGTAGCACCACTGCTACAAAGGTAAACAAAGACAAGTCAAGTTGTAGGTCTTTGGTTAACTAATAATAATGTACACATGAACTATATTATTTTCAGGTGTTTCTTGGTTCTCTTGAATTTCACGACTCTCCGCGGCTGCGTGGTGGTCGTAGCCATGGCAACGAGATAAACTTGACCGGGGGTCCCGCTTCTAGCCAACGTCCAGCTGTGTTTGCGTTTGTTTTGATCACCTTAATGACACTGCAGACGATGTGTTGTGTAACGGCACAGATCAGTGAGGTGCACTGGATAAGAGTCGGAAGCCAAAGGGCAATTTGTGGTAGCTGCTGCGGCTTCCGTGTTTGACGCCCGGGTAAGTAATGCAGACAGGAGCAGGGCACCACCTTCCTGTTTATTATGTCTCACGTTTCAGTTGTAACATTAGGCCTTAGCATCTCAATAAAGCAACCATAAAAACTCGCCTTGCCCTGATGCTGCTTGTCCACTGAGCTGTGCAGTGTAGTTTAAGAACATTATCCCCGTTTAATCCACTTTGCCTTCTGCTACACGCAGGTGGACAGACTGTCAGATGGAGCCGGATAACACAAACACCCGCTTCCAAGTTTAATTGCTCTTTTATTTTGGAGAACCATTTCTCACACTGAACGTTGATGCTGGACCTGTCTTTCTTTTCACCTGCTTAAATATTGTTAATTATCTGCTGAAAACTCTGTAATAAACAGTGAGTCTTTACTCAGACATGGAGGACCCAGATATACGACAACAGAAGCTGGAGAACCAGGTAAAGAAAAGAGAGCAAGTATTGACTGATGTAATTTACACATGACATTATATCTTTACTTTAATTACAATGCATTTGAAATTACTCCTAATGAGAGAACATTTAGATTTATAGAGTAGATTTTTTGCTGTATTTCTTTAAAAAAAAAAAACATGTGCAGGATAAACATAATAGTCATAGTCTTTGTTGACAGTAGAGCAAAGTCTGGATCTTATTCCTTGTTTTATTTAATAAGTGCTTTGAGGCAGAGCTATATAAAGAAATAGAGCTTTGATGAGTTTCATGAGGTCACGACTCCCTGTGTCAGAACCACCTGCTGTCTGGAGCTACTGCTCAAATTTAAGTCTTGTTTATACTCCACAGTATGAGAGCTGCAGTCTTATATCAGTTAGAGTGCAATATAAATACCTTATACCAGAATGACCAGCAGATAATCACTAATAAAAGCAAAATCTAGCATCTATTATCACTTCAGTCAAATTCAGTTGTAGTTGCTATTTAATATTGCAGAATTGCAACTAATATACCTTATGTCACATTACAAATAACTTTACATTACAGGAAGACTAAACAGTAATTTTCAACTTGCTGCCTGTGGTTCAAGTTTGTGGAGTATAGGTATATATGTCTTACTTATATGAATCTCTGGTTCTGGCAAAGTCCTCCAAATGATGTCATCTGGAGGAGTTTTTTTAGCTAGAAGCAGATACAGATGACATAGTAAGCAAGTTGAAAATTGGTGATATTTCCCTTTAATTGTCCAAATTATCCCAGGTAGTATGCCTATACAGTATAAATGTATAATTAGGATCACAGAATGTGACTAAAATTATCTTAACTGTCTAAATACATGTATTGTTGTGTATAGGTCTTATTTCGAATCAAGGCTAATATTCATCCCTCCACAGAGAACCCTGTTGATAAAAAAGCAGCAAAAGAAGAGGGCTGATGCTCAGATGGTGGTAGCTAATCGAGACACTCGCCAAAAGAACCGTAAGCACAAAGCTGCCCGCTCTGATGAAACACCTCTGTTAATCAGCCAATCCCTGAGCAACACTTCCCTGAGTGGTAGGTATTACAATAATTTCTTATTAATCTAATAGCATTGTATGGTAAAATTAGCAGTTTTTATCAGTTTATCAAATCATATTAATTAAATTTTTTTTTCTGGAGATCAAGTTGAACATGCCCATGATAACCCACTGGATGAGATTACATTGGGTGAATGTGACATGACAGCCAGCATGATGTTAGATGAGATGCCTTCAGAGAAGCCTGTTACTCCCAAAAAAATGAACCTGGAGATTGACAAAGAACCTGAGGTGAAGTGTGACATGGAGAATGACGCCCATGTGGAGGGAAAAAAAGCAAAGAAGAAAGTTGTGAAAAAGGAAAAAGCAAAACGTAAGATATGAACACATACCCTAACATTTGGGCCCTAGATGATCTGAACCCCTTGTGTGTGTGTGTGTGCATGTTCTTTTTCTTCTGCATGCTAATGTAAATCTAGGAGACACCTTGCTTTAATAAATTATTTCTCTGCAACTCACTGCTATTTCAGAAGGGGGAGAGAACGAGGAAAAAGAGAAAGACAAGGACAAAGATGTGGAGAAAAAGGAGAAAAAAACTAAGAAGAAGGACAAAGTGAAAGAATCTGAAGACACGCAGAAGACAAACAAGACAACCAAACAAGAGCGTAAAAGTAACATCAGTGTTTGTGAATTTATCATCAAGACATCAGCCACATCAGTATACTATGTACAGTATCTAGTGCTCTACGTTAAGCTTTAATGTTATGCTACTTAGCTTCCACAGCAATAAAGTGTCTCATTTTCTGCAGAGAAACACCTACAGGAGGAGGCTGCAGCCCAGGAGATAGAGTCAGTGGTGGAGACAGTAACTCTAAAGAAGAATAAACGTGATGACGGTGACAACAAAGAGGAGGAAGAGTCCCAGAAGCCGGATCTTCAGTCAGCTAAGAGGAAAAAGCAACTTGACACATGTGAGTTATTGCCTGTGTCATTATATGTTCAACAATACTGTAAAGCTGTTGTAAAGAATAATGTGTACGTTATCTCCACAGCCAGGTGCCAAATAAGTGATGAGAGTAAAGACGAGGAAGTTCAGGAAACAGAGACAAAGGAAAAAAAGACAAACAAAGCAGAGAAAACTACAAGTCTTGCTTCACTTAACTCCAACTACAGGAGGAGTTCATCTTCAGGCAGTGAATCTAATGAAAGAGTGAGATATTACATAGAAAAACCCAGAATGGTTTAGTATATTGTCCAAAGCATCTTGCATCTTATAGCACCTGATTTGCCACAGAAAGCATATAATGACAACGTTACTATTTCCCATTTCAGCCATCATCTCCAATATCAGTGGAGGACCTTGAGAAGTTTGCTTTGCGTCCGGCCCCCAGAGATGTAACCATCCAGTGCAGGGTTACCAGAGACCGGAGAGGCATGGAGAAGGGCATTTACCCAACTTACTACCTCCACATGGAGAAGGAAGATGGAAAGAGGGTTGCCACATACTTCACATTTCCTGTTTTCTTGAGCTGTCATATTTCTGTCTTAATTACTTCCATATTCTAAAATGTTTTTTTTCATTGTGATACTGCCAAGGTGTTTCTAATGGCAGGAAGAAAAAGGAAGAAGTGCAAAACATCCAACTATCTTATTTCCACCGATCCAACAAATCTGTCCAGAGACACAAACTGCTACATAGGAAAACTAAGGTACACTCTGTTTTTATTTCTACATTAGTTTTTATGTTGGCACTTGGGATAAATAATTGCATGGTCTTTTGTTGTGATCAAATTCTTTGACGTTTTGGGATAACTAAACTCTTTGAATCCCCTTTAGATAATATTAAACATGCACTGTAACTGATTTTAGATCAAGTATCTTCTAAGACATGAGTGTCATAAGATACTTGATATAAAATAATAAAATCTAGTATCTAAAATCTGTTTCAGGTCCAATGTTCTTGGTACAAAGTTCACAGTTTACGATGGAGGAGAAAACCCAGAGAAAAAACCTTTCATCAAAGAATGTGAATCAGTGCGGCAAGAGCTGGCTGCAATTTGCTATGTGAGTGCAAATATATTCCATACATCATCCTACTTTACACAGCACATCAACAAATTAAACCTGTAACACTGTAATTTATTTTGTCACAGGAGACAAATGTTCTGGGTTTCAAGGGTCCAAGGAAAATGACAGTGATCATTCCTGGCATGCTGGAGAATGATGAACGGGTGTCCATTCGTCCAAAAAATGTACGATGGGGAAAAACCTTATTAAACCTGTGATTCTGAAGGTCAAGTTTGAAATATTTGAGATAAACACAATATGTATCTTACTTCAGGAACTTGAGACTCTACTGGGCCGCCATGCGAACATCAACACAGACAAACTCGTCACTCTGGTGAATAAATCCCCGAGCTGGAACGAACAGACTCAGTCTTATGTGCTTAACTTCCACGGGCGTGTCACCCAGGCCTCAGTGAAAAACTTCCAGATCATCCACCCTGACAACGGTAAGATGTGACTGACTTATTGTTTCTGTTTTCCTTTGAACAAACAGGAGAAACAATAATTTGTCTTTACTCCTAACATCACTGTCACCTTTCTCCTCTCTTTCTACCCTTCTGCTGGTGTCTTTTCCAGATGATTATATAGTGATGCAGTTTGGCCGTGTAGCAGAGGACGTATTCTCCATGGATTACAGTTTTCCCATGTGTGCCCTGCAAGCCTTTGCCATCACCCTGTCGTCCTTTGACGGCAAACTTGCCTGTGAGTGACCCACACTGGTGTGCCTCAAGTGCTTAACTAGATCACAGGTTAAGTTAAAACTATACCCATCATTCGCCACAGGATCATTTCCCATGTTTTGTATCCTGTTGCACTGAAACACTTTATATACAGTAAATATGGAAACAAATCCGCAGACTTAGATTTCAGAAGAGACTTGTTTTATAGGTCCGGTATTAATTTTTCACTGTATTTACAGTATTTACAGATGGAAGTAATTTAGTAAGTGCAAATGAATTTAGTGATCTTTGTTTTTGCATTTGCCAGATGTGTAAAGACCTTGTACAATTAAAATATTGAGGACAACTGTGAAAACACTACCAGTGAAGTATTAAATGATAATAATGCCTTTTTGAATGTCTGCTAATTATTTATTGTAAACCAAAAGATGTCTTCTTTCACATCTACTAGTGTGTTTTGCAATCAGAATCTTTAGCTGCAGTTGACTTTTCCTGTCCTGACAAATCCAACTTTCTGCTGCCGCAATCCCCTCCTCAGATCTTCAACCATCAGATTACATGTTATTTTGAGCCAAAAGGGACATCTCTAGCTTTTTATCAGTCTTTATCATAAACATTTTTATCAAAGTACAAAAAAAAATGAAAAAGTACGCCTATCACTTGTTGCAGAGGAACTGGAACAAGTTGCAGATAGAGCCAACTATATCAAGGTTTCTGCTCTTGCGCAATATGAGGACATGAAAATGCTTCCATCTCTCACGCTCTTCTCAGCACATTTTCAGTAAATGCTCACACTGCTTCAGATGGGGGGGACAGAGTCATTTAGGTTTCAATTAATAAAAATAGCCCTCCGTTATGCACTGTGGTGAAGAAGATCAGAAGTCCACAGATATTTTTGATAGTGAAAACCCAAATTCAACCGAAACCTGCGATCACATTGACAAGACTGTCCATGTGGCAACAGGTTTAGTTTACTTGTTTCCTGTCTCAAATTGAACTATACTTTAAAAATGGACCCTTTACCTTTAAGCTTGAAGAGACATTGCACTACTATGCTCACTGAACTGGTTTAGTGTTAGCTTGCTTACAGTGGCCTCTTACTAATCTATTTCTTCACAAAGTCATGCTCTACTATATGTTCAACCTAACAGAAACAAATCCTAACAGTGTTTACACAAATCAGTTGTGGCTGATTGCTGTAAGTTAGTTTAAATCAGCAAAATCACAAACCTCAGAGGACGGCATAAACTTCACTTGTCAGCTCTTATCTTTTATAGAATCACCACAACGCACAACCAACATTCAGGTGAACTCCTTTCAGTTTACTACATGTTGCACAACACACATGTAGTTTATTTACTTCCTAAAAGAAGACTGAAAATGATCCATCAACAAACACTGTATTGCTCAACACATGTCTAACACTCCAGTAACACAGTCACATCTGTCTTTGTCTTTGTTTTGTTATTTAACATGTATAAATAAAACTTAGTGACTATTGGACTATAAAAGAGAATTTCATGTCTTATTTTGTTGAGAAGCAAGTGTGTACAGTAGCTTCATTTATGTTATGTGACAGGTTACGTTTCACAATTGCATTGCACCATTGGTGTCATATTAGCTCATCAGCTGATCTAAATAAACCACATGACACAACTTTATATAATATGAACGTCTTCCAGCTTTGTGACTAGTCACTAGGTTACATTAAGTGAAGAAATCCTCCTCAGTTAGCTATGAGGTATCTCCAGAAGACTTTAGATCATGTTTTTCAAACTCAGTGCACAATTTAAGAAACCTTGTGGTTGTGACATGAGACTCAAAACTACAGTTGGTTAAACTGCAGCTTTACCACCTTCACATACTTTGTATTTACAACCGCTCTCAAAAAAGCACATCCTCTCTCACCAGTGACATGCGAGTGATAGTCATCAGCATGAAAAGACTGACAGATACCTCCCCCCCTTCAGTCTTCATTAAGCATACTGCAGGAGCTTTAGGGCAGAATGACTTAATCAAGACTTGGGACTAGAGTTGTGTCTGTACTTGTTGATGTGATGGATCAGAGCTCTACACTGGGGCTGAAGCCGATGCTACTGTTTCTGCTTGTGTCTACCAGCATCGTCTGTCTGCATGGAAACCCAGTCACAGGTTATATCTCTACATATATATATATATATATATATATATATCTGTCTATAAATATATGTATATATATTTAATTATATACATATCTAGTATACTCTATTTTTTAAAAACGACATATAATACTACAAACACAATACAAAGTTTTGAGCTAGAGCTGTGGCGTATTTGACCTTTGACTTTTGGAGAGAAGGATGATGCCTTCTTAGTACGCAGAAAATGTATGTTCTTGTATTCAAGTCTTTATCACAATACAATCAGAGAAATCATGGCTTATTGTAAATTTTAATAATTTTAGGGTTTTCATTTTATAATACAGTGAATATGTTGGAGGTCTTTAATAAATGTTGCCTTGTTAATTCTACAAACCCCACAAAGTCTGAAGCTTAAAATGTTCAGTAGACAGAGATAGATAGATAGATACTTTATTAATCCCCAAAGGGAAATTCCAGTGTTGCAGTAGCCGTTAAAAAATAATATTACAGAACAATATAGAAAATATATAAGATAATAAAGATTAATACGGGAAAAGGTACACATTAAAACACATCTAAAACAGAAACACGAACAGGTTGCACGTAATCTACAGAAAAACCCAATAATACTATTACTTTACTATTAACAGATGTGGATCTTGGACTGGACCAGTCTTATTGTCTTCCAGAAGAAAGTCCATAAAAAGGGGATAATTAGAGACACGTAGGGTGGCACAGTTTATAGTGGTTAGCACTGTCGACAACATGTAGTTAGACATAGTTAGGTTAACTGGTGACTCTAAATTACCGATAGGTGTGAATGTTTGTCAGTCCTGTGACAGACTGGCGACCTGTCCAGGGTGTACCCCGCCTCTCGCCCAATGACAGCTGGGATTAGCACCAGCACCCTTGGGACCCTTAAGAGGACAAGCAGTTAGGATAATGGATGCAGAGATATACAAAGTCAAAGATGATCTTCGGGGGAGCTGTGCCACTAATTGTAAGGTTAATTGGGGATTCAATCCCAAGGTGTTCATATACTGAAATGTCCTTGAGCAAGACACTCCACTCCAAGTACCTCTGTCACCACTGGTATGTGAATGAGAGCTGAATTGTGAGGTGTTTTGTTTGTTTAGGTAGAAAAATGCTATTGTAGGTGCACTCCATCCATTTAACATTGTCTTATATCACTACTCACATTCTCAAATGTAAATTAAGAGTAATTTGTTGCTGTAATTGATTCTCCTGTCCACACCTGTCCTTCCTAGAGAAACTTCAGTATAGGAGTTGGGTTAGAAAACAGGAGTCTCTTTGTGCAAAAATGCATTTTAAAGTTCATGCCATGCTAATATGAGGCTCTCGCAGTGTGAGTTATTCAGGTGTGTATCTTCCAAACTTACACTCACTTTAGTATGAAATTCTTTCTTTGATAGTGTTTGCTTGCTTAGTCACCACATAAGGACAGAAATTTCTACCAAACTGATTGGAAGATTCTTTCATGATTTGTCTAAAGCAAACTGCTGAAGGCTCATATTGACTTTAGTTCACATAGGAAGTCTTTCTTTACATAGAATGAAAATTTTGCAACTCATCTCTTACACTGAATTGATATTAAAAAGGGAGCCAGTACAGACAAGAGGAACAATGACAGTGACACTTGCAATGTACTTAACGTATCGGGATGCCAGTATTGTTTTATTAGAAGGCTATTCTTCTGCACTTTTAAATGTTTATAGGTCATTAAGTCTTGTATTGATCCGCAAAGCCTTTAGTTTTAGATGTGCTTAAGTCATTTATAATGGTTCTGGGACTAGGTGGTCCATGAAAGGGTTCCTTGTTGATAAATTTATACCTGCAGGGTTAAGAGAAGTTAATATTTACCTTTTCAGTTTTAACTTCAAGCGCTAGGGTGTTGAGAGGAGTGATTCACCTAGACAGACAATATAATTATTGCAGAACAAAAATAATGTTTGGACAAAACCCACTTAGAGTATATTCTGTGTTTTGCTAGTATTCACGCTGTTATTGATAGTACTATACTACTAGACCCAGGTCTGTAGGGTGACCCAGCAAAGTTCTTTTATAATTCTGTGTATTTAAATATCTATTTTGAACTTAATAAAAAATAATTTAATAACTATAAACAGGTCATTTAAATGTGAAGTGACACTTTGGTACAAATCTCTTTTGACTCCTGCGTGTACATGTTTAGGTGACTACGGTCTCCACTGTGTGGTTGATTACCTGTTCACCATCAACTGTTCGCTGACCATCGCAGAATCAGAAAACACCAACAACCGCTCCTACTGGCTCAAACTGATAGAAACGTCAATGGATGAGTGAGGCACTTTTTAATTCACACATATTAATGATTGAACCTTATGAGTGATCGGACATTATATAATGATGATGTTGATGGTTTGTCACAATACTGCTTCTCCTCTTCTCATTGTGCAGAGGGACGTTTCTGTGTAACCTGTTGAACACCTATAGAAATTATTCCTGCTCTGTCAGAAAAAAAGATGTTGACGAAAATTCTGACATTTTTATTGATATGAATACCTTTGAAATCTCACTCTGTCACAAGCAAAATGATGAACCTGAAATCTGCGAGGTCCAGGATGACAATTTTAAACCTGTAACAAACAGTAAGGAGCATTATGATTTTGGTCTGTTCTCATAATCTGAAGCAAAACACGTTCTTATACTGTATATTCAGAAGAAATATGGGTGTCTGCCTTTACAAAGGTGTATGATGTGTGTCTGTAATTGTGTTCTCTCATCAGTTAAACCAAATGCACCGTGCTGTCTCACAGTTACCCACAACTCAAGTAAACACCATTTCACCTGGAAAAGTACATACGAGGAGTACAGTCCTTTCACCTCTCTGGTCGATAACTTGAAGTATGAGCTTTATTACTACAAAAGAGGAGATAATGTAAGATTTACAGTATTAATAAACATTAATGGTGTCCTCTTGTGTTGTCAGTTACAGACATGTCACCCACTCCAGACCTTTGACTTCACAGCTGAAAGTTGACAGCTCAGTGTGGCCACAGTCTGTGGGTGATGATGAAACTGTGATGTTATGTGAACCATAGGTCTTTCTCACCACAAATATTTTGGCCTCTCATAGTAAGAAACAGACGCATTTAAATAAAAAACCTGTTTAAGGATTAAAGATTGCTGTCGGATCCCTAATGAACACAACCCTAGTTCATTACAAAAACAAAGCTCCCAAAATTAGATGTTGATGCACAAAGTTGGGACTGAAATTAAAAATAATAAGTTAAATAATAAGTAGGCATTGAGAGACTGTAAAGTATAATTATTCAATTAATTAATTTCAGATTATTTTGTTGCAACCAATTTTGTTTCATTATTCAAAATTACTTACCTATAAAGCTGCATTCTCTCCTTCTCTGCCTGATTTAGAACTTAAAGTTGTACAAATAAACCCCTACGTCTCTGCAAAGTTTCATTACAGCCTACCTTATTCATCTTCTCGTTCAGGTTGTGTCACATATTAACACAGACAATACAGAGTTCTCTGTGGATGATCGTCTTTTTGAGCCAGACAGTGAGTACGCTGCCAGAGTACGCTCCAGTCCCAATCAGGCTTATTACAAAGGAGAGTGGAGTGACTGGTCCTCTGAGGTTCAGTGGAAGACGGAGCCAGCCATAAATAGTGAGTCTTCTCCAAAACAGCTAATAATCAAATCTTTGCTCACAAAAGTTTATCTTGAAAGAATCCTGGTGAGAAAGCAGCTTTCTCTATTTTGTCATTTTATATCTTTGCATTTTCACACTGCACAGGTCCAACAAACATACTTGTTTCTGATCTGGGCAAGAAGCTGTTTATCCCCTTATGTGTGATGGTGCCACTGGTCTTACTTTTATGCTATGTTCCTGTTAAGAAGTAAGAGCCTCCTCCAGCTTTGGACCCATCAAATCTAAAACCACAGTGTATTAAACACAATTCCCTATGATCATTATGCATCTTTATATTACTCACACTTGCAGGTGGAGACAAAGTGCCTTTGTCCCAACTCCAGCACCCTATTTCCACACTCTATACAGTGAATGCCAGGGGGATTTCAAGGTAACAACCTCACATAGGAAAATACTAGCATTTATCACATGTGATTTTCTCTGACTACAACCGTCATTCCAGAGATGGGTGGTCACACAGGAAAACACAGCAGACATGTTGACTGCAGAGGAAACGCTCCAAATTGACACCCTGACAAAGTGTGCAGATGTCCAGGAGGAAGAGTGTCAGCCCCAGTATCACCTCCAGCTGATGGAGGACAGTAGATACAGCAACATAATTGACCAATTCTGCGATGTGTCTCTCCTGGGCATCCCCTATGCTGTGAGCACCATGGCTCCGCTGTCAGATCCAGGGAGCTCACTGAGGAACCTGAGCCTCAGTTCTCAAGCAGGGAGCCCTGCTGAGGGAGACTCTGGGTGTTGGCTCAGCAGCGACACACCTCTGGAGAGGGAGCCTCCGTGGTACTGTAATTACTGCACCCTGAGCACCTTCCAGCAGTCAACCCCAGTAATTGCACAACACCATGGGAGTTTGTGCACACAAGGGATTAATGACAATAATTGACACTTTATTAAGGCAGACAGCTGCATTTTAGGCACAAAGGGTCCAGGGCTGTGTCTAATTCAGGGACACAGAACTCCGAAACCTTCGTGCAATTACCACAGAGAATACCTTCAGGGAAGCATAAATGATGTTTGTTGTCATAGTGGTGTGAGGCTGGGGCCAAATGGTCCAATACAGTGGGAAACAATGTGTTAGAACACTCCAGCCACTTCAGTTTCCAAAACTTTAATGGCATCAAATAAATAGATTACATAAATAACTTGTAAACATTTTTGCTTTATTAAATTTGATCAATATGAACTTTAAGTATAATATAAGTATACTCAATAAAGAAAACGTAAATGTTTTGTAGAAAGTTTTATTTACGCCAACACATACATGAACAAAGCACCATATAACCTTAGAGTCTGATACAGAAGAAAGCCTACCTGCCTCAGTCATTGTGGCCATTTTTATTTATTCCATAGCAAACACTCTGAATAAAAAAAAGACAGCCAAGGCAGCAGATTCTATCATATATTACAGCATGCCAAATAGAAAACCTGGGAAAGAATTAAACAGAACCATCTAGAGACACTAGTGAGATACAACAGTATAAAAGTGCCATTCATTATACAGCAGTTGAAATACTGACAATGAAATAAGCTAATTTTACATTACATTTATGGAAAATAAAGGGGGAAAAAGGAATAGACCCTGTGAAAGAGCAAAAGAAAACAAAGACATTTTCTTCCTTGAACATTGATGACAGCCAGCTTGCATGGAGTTGATGGTATCGAGCTGTGTCCCTTGCACCACATAAGACAACTAATGTTTAAAAAGAAATGACCTGGGTGCTAAAGCACCCATCCCCTCCCAGCATTATGTGCCAACCAGCAATTAAGAAGAAGAAGAAGAAAAAAAAATAAAATAGATGGGTCAGAGAAGAGCGGGTGGCACAGAATGTGTGGAGTTTAAATACAAGTCTTTAAGCAAGTCCCGATGTGAGAGGAGCACATTCATTGAGAGACTGAGCGGGGGAGGTGATTCTTGGTAAACCCTTCTGCCATCTTCACCCTTACGATGGGGAGAACTTTTTGGCTTGTGCTCGAACTCTTTTTTCATATTCTACTCTGTTTTGGCTGAAAGGAAAGAAAACAGCAACTATCATGGTGTTCTGATCTCTTATTCAAAGCCAATCTACAAGACACACACACAGACAAAAACCCATGACAGAAAATTCACACAGGTCATGAGGGCCCTCAACATGTTTCTAATTTCATCACCACTCTACCTCAGAACAGTCTTTAGCATCTTCGCTTTAAGTTTTCTTTTAAGAAGCTTGTTCCATCGATCACTAATCATCCCGTTGTTGCCCTTACATTGCTAATAAGGAAAGTGTGGCATGTGACGTGTCAAATGGTAATAAATCTACACTAGTTTAAAAACAATGAGATCTTGATACTTTGCCTAAAATAGCATCATTTTGTATTTTTTGGTCAGTATAGATTTATTATAGAAGTCATATCATGCAATAAACAAATTCCATTTATAAAACACCTGGACATCATAGACTTCTGCTGTAATAATATGACGCCTGGTTTGTTTTCAACAAATAAGCAGATTCTGGTACTGTACATGCGATGTTGATAACTGACTTTGTAAATCACTTTAGGAATTTTACATCTGCATCATGTTTGAAAAGATAAAATTCATTGTCACTCACCAGTAGATTGTGTAAGCCTCTGCTTGGGCTGGATCCTGGATATTTGGCTCATTTAAGAGTTCCTGGATACCTAATAAGATCTGTAGGATAAATTAACCAATGAGGCAAAATTATTTTATACACCAGTTAACTGACCGGTGTGTCTTATTTATTTACAGGGCTTCTAATATTTGCTGGTCACAAAAGCTCTAAGTTGGTTGCATGACCTGCGTTTTAATTTAAGTCTGATCTAGCTGAAGGATTCAAAAACCAGTTTTCCTCAAAACAGTCAATAATAGATTTTCATCCAATTAGCTGAAAAATGTAAAATAATTTATACTTTATACAGAATGATTATCAGAAAATTCCCTAATATTTGAAAATATACATTCACTTTGTTTTCTAGTATCCACTTTATCACTGCCAATACATTTGATTTCACACCATCTAGAATAATTATGTTCAGCAACTCAAACAATGTGAAAATATCAGTGAACTTTAAATCAAACTGTGTGTACATAATAAACCAAAAAACAAAGATAATTTATTTGTATTGTATTGTATTATATGTATTGTAAGTTAAGTATGTTTGGCAAACCAAACCTGCTTTATTGTGATGGCTGGTCTCCAGTCCTTGTCCTCCTCTAGAATAGATAGGCATACTGTGCCTGATGGATACACATTTGGGTGGAAGAGTGGAGGCTCAAATTTACCTGAAACACAATAAAATGTTAAGTGCACTTATGCTTCACCTCCATTGCTAATGTCAGACAAAATTTAAAAACATACACAAATGTCACAGGGCTTGTTCACAAAGTGTTCCACTAAAAGCAGCAACTTCTGCTGTTAACAAATAATGTAACATTATTTTAATGTAACATTCAGACACTACCCCTAATGCTACACAAGCCCTGTGTTGCTGGCTACTAGTCATGTTGTACATCAGTCTGGTATTGTGCACACCCATGTTTTGTTTTTAGATTTTTAGATCAGCTTCAAACATTTGCAGTGTCTACAAGTCAGTAAAAGGCCTTTCAAGCAAATGGCCTCAAATTGTAGCAAACATGTTTTTCCTACCATTTGAAGGTGGCACAAGCTATGCAACCAATCATACTCAAGGTGTGAGGCAGGTCACACGCTGCTCTGCTTTAGTAAGAAATCCTAAATATTAGTAGCCGGTAGCACAACCCTTCAGCAGACTCCAGTAAAGTTAGCCCTTGGCTAGAAATTCTCTTCTTCATTCTAAATGATAATTCAGTTTTGCACTGTGCCAGCTGGATGACAGAATGCCTTTTTGGCCATCAAAGAGTTTTCAGAATTTATATATTAGCAATACAGTATAAAAGATCACTGCTCTTTCAAGATTCAAGATTAAAAAAAACTTTATTAATCCCAGAGGGAAATTATTTTGGCATGTTACAGCAGCTCTCCGTTCAAACAGAAAGAAAGAAAGAAAGAAAAAAAGAAAGAACCATAAGCAGATAAGATTAACACCAACATAAATACTAAATACTCAATTTACAGAACAAAAATGGGTAATAAAAATAATGAAAATGAATCAAATATATAATATATATATCAGTCCTGTGTGTAATGTAGTGAGGTTATCTGATTATAAATAATAACAATAATAATAATAATCATAATAAAATAATATTTGTGATGAGAGGACCTAATATTCTGATCTCATCTGGACCAATTCAAGACAATATATTTACTTAATGTTATTGTCCGATGGCCATCAAACAAGCCAGGCTGTTACTCTTGACAGCTTCAGGAAGAAAAAAAAAAGCCTGGTAATGCTAAATAAAAGAAGACATTCCAGTAGAAGAGTTTTATTTTTGTTTCTGTTTGTTGTTAAATCAATCTACTGACTAAAGTTCAACAAGCATCTGCTACAGCAAAATAAGTTCCTGTGTTGGTGATCACAATAACAGTTATGTTAACGCTAAACACAGGTCAGAAACAGTAACTTACATTTTGGAGGTGAAGAAGGATAATCATCCTTGAACAACATGCGCAGTTTGAAAAGGCCTCCTTCCCACGGAGTCTGAGAAGAGACAGTCATTACATCAGGTTCTTAACAGAAAGTTAAAATGACCCATAAAATCCTATTGTTGGCAGATGAATTTAAAAAGGCAGGGCCATCAAGTTTTAAAACATATTTTCATGCAGACAATACAAAATGCCCTCAGAGTTGTACTATGTAATAGAACTTTAAAACCCATATGTACTTTTTTGATTCTGCCACAGGAGTGTCACTCTCTTATCAATATCACTGTGTTCCATTAAGAAATTGGCTGCTTAATTAAGCTGAGATGTTTTTGTGTGCAAGCAGAATATAGAATACATTACCCCCTTCTTGCCAGGAATAGCACACTCCCAATTCATGAGATTCATGGTTCCATCTGGATTTTTTGTTGGTACAGCAACAAATCCCTGAAAATTTGAGAAATTAGAGAGTAATCAGTTAAGAAATCAGTGTTTATTAGAGGAATTACACTTAATGAGAGTGCACAAAGTCAGAAAAGCTGCAAAGTCAGCTCAGAGTCACTACTTACAAAAGGATGGTCCTTCCGCCATGCCTTGCGCTCCTGTGCAAGCCGGCTCAATGCAATGCCTGACATGATTTGTCAACTCCTGAGAAAAACGTGAATGTCAGGTCAACAATATCAAACTACTGTTGACGTAAGTTGCGTTAGAAGCTAAAGAGCCAAACATTTACTGGTAGTAATTTTCTCAGCTTTATGTCATTGTGAATTAAGCAATCAAAAGAAAAAAACAAAACAAAAAAGGTCTGATGAACTATGAACCCTTGTCATTAGTTGCTGCCCTTACTCTGTGTGCCTAAACACAACGGGATATAAAGTCACACGTTCTGTAAGAAGATGCAAGCTTTCAAGTTCTTCTAAATGAAGTTTTGAGCTTTTCAGACATGTGGAATTAAATTAGGCTCTTCCTACAGGACTGATGTAATTCAGGTAATTCAAAT
Source organism: Sandelia bainsii (assembly GCA_032362345.1). NCBI lineage: Eukaryota > Metazoa > Chordata > Actinopteri > Anabantiformes > Anabantidae > Sandelia > Sandelia bainsii. The sequence goes on from JAUMHL010000012.1 coordinate 8,016,973, forward strand.
GATAAAGGTGACAGGTAAGCTTTTATCTTACCTTCTGTAAAGTGATCTAGTAGTAAAATTACAGCACTCTAGACGAAGAAGTGACATTTACTTTTATTAAACCTAACCTGGACACATCAGGGTGTTTGTCTTCATTTTCACCAACTTGTGTTGATAAGTGTGACACCACAGTGTTGCCAGTGTGCTTCAGTACTAATTAGTATCTGTAACTAGCCTCTTCCACTGGAATGTCTAATGCTAATGATCTCTATAGCAACGGTGCTCTTGAGGTATTGACAACGAGGTACTTAAACTGAACGGTGCTAGCAAGTGCTAGTATTTACAAACTTTACAGCAGAAAAGTTTGACTTTTTAATCATATGACTAACTTAAGACGTAGTGCTAACCAGATTTCATCTATGTAAGCAACACATATAAAAGTAACATTACTCGACATGTCTGGAAGGCTAAAAGAGTTAGCAAAGTTAGCCAATAAATGTTTACAAAAACGACTTTTTCTATTTGTTACGCTCCTGGTGTAAAACTGAAAGGGGCTCATGAAGGTACAGCAACATTTCATTTGTTTCGTGTTCGATGAGTTTTAGTGTAAACTTACTGTCACTGTAAACGTTCATAAACTGAGTACCAAAGCTATTTGATTAGCAAGCTACCCGGTTAGCTTGATAAGCTAACTCATGTGCGCCAGAGTCGTGCTACATCCCTCAGTCGCTGGCGCTGTTAGCGGCTGACACGGCCTGATGCAGCACAAAAATGCGCAACTGCACTTGATTTGGACACAATTTTGGATAAAGAAAAAGTGGTCATTGCCTTTCTAGTTTCACCTAATAACATATACTCTACAATAGGAAACGGGGGTATGACATATTGTGAATGGATAAACCGTATCATAACCCATTAAAGAATCTGGACAAAGAACGCCAGAGCTAAAGGCGCACATTTGTGCATTACCAAACTAGCGAAAATGGCGCAAACTGAAGCGGGCAAAATATCATAATACACGACAAAATGGTGATGTTCTGTGATCAGGGTGCATTCCTACCTTTCGGTATGGCTGTACTTGCACTGGTAATTAAGCGAAATGAATTAATCGTGCTCAAACCCCCTTAAACCTTGTAAAGTTTCCCTCCTGAAAAACCACCCGCTCCGACTCAAGCCACCAGACACAAAACGGCAGAGCGAAACTGTCATCTGTCGTTTACTTCCGCCTTTGCTTAAATACCCCTAGGAAGACTAGCTTGAACATTAATCTTTTAAAGATTTGAGGTTCCGAATGTGTCACGGATTTGTACTAAAGATTTAACCTGGTTATGTTTTCCACATTTACTTTTTTTTAAGTGAGCATAATGGAGTTAATTACAACATTACGTTACAGAGGTTAAAGATGTTGAATGTAAATCCCGGCTTTGCGGTTGCTGATTTTCGCTCATGCGCTGTGTGGCTTTCTATGTTACCTGTTCAGAAAATTAAACAAGAAAATGTAATACACATTCTTTATTATTAGGATTCTTACTGTTTAGTTTAACAGTTTACATGACATAAAACATTTTCGCATTTCATTCACCAGGAAGGCGATAGATGACACCTCGTGTAGGCACGGACGGATTTCTATCTTCTCTTACATGACATCTTTGCCTAAACTGAAGACCGTTAACCCAATCGACTACGCTTGAGAAATCGAATAACGCTATTTATACAACTACTTCTAAGACTTGAGATTAACATTACATTAAAATTCTGTCGATAAAACACATATTTCCAAGCACTTTAAAGGCCAGTGTGAAAAAAATCCTTTACAAAATAAGTTTTATCTTCTACATTTAAAACAGGCATGTTTCCTGGCAACTATGCCAGAGCAATGACGTATGAGAAACGACACAAGAGGTCGCAATTTATCAAACATTACATTCACTGTCACGACATATCCGTGGTCTCCACAAGTTTAAGGACACTTTTGTCTGATGCACACACCTGATCACTACTGATAACTACAAAATTGTGATTGTTATGTATACTTATAAAATATTAAGTAATAGTAAAAAAGTAAAATAGTAAGAAAATTAATCCTGACCACTGACTGCATATAAAGATTATATATTGTCTATAATCCTAATACTAGTAGAGATTTGGGTTAAACATGGCTGAAAAATAAATGCACACAGACAGCTATGAATTAGAACATTTTATTGGATTTACCTTATGCAAGACCATATAGCACTATCCCCTTAACCTCATACTCCATTTCTAACATTGCATAAGATCATATAGAAGTGACATATGTAGTGATATGAGACCCTTATTTTTGATGTACTTGTTAGATTGAGGAAAAATGACACATTCATTCCTTCTGGTTACAAGTGTGATCATCTTCAATCATGCATTACAGTGGTCTGTGGCTTATGACTTGAATGCAAAACAAACTGGGCACTTAAAATTATTAGGCTACAGGTTTGATAAGTTTGTCCAAGACATGAAATGATTATCAATGCCAGATGCTCAACCAAACAACCAGTTTGTGAATGGCATTAAAAGTAACATAGCTGCTAAAGAAGAGGAGTTAAATAGCCCAGATCAGACTACATCAAATAAAGTTACAACTAAACCAAACGTCTCATTGCAGAAAAAAATAACTCAAAAACCCAAATAAACCTTAGCTCTGAGCCAACATAGGTAAAGTTTCATCTTATTAAATGTGAGCATCTATGTCATCAGAGAGGGTGGAAAGCAGATTGTTTGCAACGCTTAAGCATATAGACAGTATCTAACATATGTGTGAATATTAGTTCAGCTAGAGCAGGGAGTGCTAGTTTCCATTGGTGCAGTCACACAAGTCAGACATATGTTAACATGTGTGAGGGAGTGCAAGACAGTACATAATTGGAAGGCTTCAGAATACTATAGCAAATGTAAACATAGCCTAGTTCTGGTAGGAAATCCAGTCTACTTTGATTGAACCTCTTTGCAGAGCTCAAATTTTGCACTTTAAAAGCCCTTGTGTGTGTTTGTGTATTTGTGTATATATATATATATATATATTATTCGTGTACATCTATGTTAAAAAACATGCATCCATACTTATTTCACCAACATTATAAAACTGTTTTAGTCAAGTGTATATGTGAATAAATGGAGGTTTTTGTGTGTCATTAACAAGTATATATGTACAAAGTGTGCCAGCATTAAGAAAAGTTTACTTATCCCTGACACTAACATCAATGTGTACAATACAGATAAGACATTGGATTTTGGTCATTGGGGAAAAAAAGGCAACACTAAATGATTATTTGTGAATAAAATATCCAACCTATCAAAAACCACACATCAAATCGGAAAACAACTTTCTATAAAAAAAAATTAAAAAAAGTGTTCCAATGCAGTATTTACATTAACATTACAGGCTGTGATCAATGTGCACAGTGTCATTTTTCACTATAGTTCTTGTAATGCCGTGTCTGAAATTGACACAATTCAAAATGCTTAAAATAATCTATCGCAATGCAGGAAACGAAATACACTTGTTTTTAAATGTAACAGTCAACTTCATAACCAGCCAAGTATGACTTTGTTATTGGTTCATCAAAACAGGTTCCAGGCATGTTCTCAGTGAAAGACGCCATATTCAGCATGAGCTGTTTTAACCCTAACTTGGAGATCTCAGGAGTTCTGTACAAACAATGCAAAACAGAAGTTAACATTGTCAAGATTCTCTCATTTTTAAAGATCCAGTACAAACAACTTCCATTTGAAGTTGTGTTTTCTATACAGTGTACAAAATGTGCAGTTTTTAAGAGTTAAATATTAATATTGAATTTGTTATTTACATCAAAACAAAACCCCCTTGATATGAACCTAAAGTCCTTCACCACTGCCTTCAAACAGTTCCAGCCCAAAATTTCAAACACCACAAATACCTGCCCTCAAAAAAAAAAAAGATCTTAATCAAACAAGATGTTCCCTTAAACAAACCAGTTAACCAAAAACTCAGAAGTCAGTGGGGGGAAAATAATTTAAAAGATGGCTCTGTTTCAAGATGTTTTTTCTGACAGGAAACAGGTAATTGGAGGACACTGATGATTAAAAAAATATCACTTTAAAACATAATTTATATTTCAAAAACCTTTGATTATTTGGCAGTTAACTTCAGATTTATGAACACAAGGAGGTCTTAAACTAAACTACAAGATCAGAAAAATGGCAGACTGAATTTGACATAAACTTTTACTTTACATTTTTTGCTTATAAGTTCATGTGTGCAGAAGCTGAGAGAACGTGTGGTTAACAATGCATCCAATACTTAATCCCGCAGCATGTAATGACCATATGTGTGGGTAACTGTTAACAGCTACAGTAGCAACACATTTACTTCTTGGAGAATGATAAGTATCTTGCAACACAATATCTGCTACATCTTTTATATTGGCTTACTTCAGTCTATGTAAAAATCAAACTTTCATATTGCTATTCAAGTCATTTATTCATCATCAGTAAAACCCCTGTAAGTGATAAATTACCTAACAGCCCTTTCCCTGCACAGTCAGATATGGTTAATTTTTGTTGATTCTTTTTTTCAATAATTACGGAAAATATTCTAGTTAAAGTAAAATGTTCCCTCCCTTACAGCTGACAAAATGTGTGTTGTGTAGCTGGAATCCTCATGATCACAAATCTCAGTATAACTGTTTGAAATATTTTTATGAATTTGTTTTGGGGATGAATTTCACATTTAATCACCTAATTCTTCAACATGTGCTAAATAAATGTACAATTCCCTTTTTAACATCTCTAAAAAATAATTTAGTTTGATACGTTTGAGTTATAAAGACCATACTCATCCCTTAACCAGACCCTTGAATTGGAGGATATAAGAATTAACTCAACAGATGACCCTGAGTGAATCATTGGCCTTATATGATGATGGCCATATTTTATAGCATAAAACGTGTAGCTTACAATTTCTTACTTTCAATTAGGAAAAAAAAAACAAAAAAAACTACTGCGAATTCAAAAAGGTCCAGTTTAAATGTACAGGCACAAATCGTCAGTAAACAGACATATTTACATCAAAAAATAAAAACAAAAATAGAGGGGAAAAAACATAAATGCACACCGCCCCTTTTTAAATCTCCATTGTGCCCAACGTTCTTCCACAAAGATGATATGTTTGCATCATAACACCTGAAGCTCATAATACTGAGTCCTCTTCACATGCGGGAGCCCCGTTCCTGAAGAATCTGCAGAGACAAAAACAGAATGTACAACACACTCTGAAAATTACACTCAGCAGCATTTGAACAGTCTCTGACACTATTAGTTTTTCCTCCCCCCCCCGAATCACTTGCACTTTTTTTTCCTGGCACAGTGCACTCTTTCCCAGCCAGAACCAGTCAGTCAGTCGTGTATGTGCTAGCTCAATCAGACACAATGAATAGGGTGCAGAGAAAAAATATGGGTATGAGCGAGGAAGATTAAGTGTTGCACTAGGAAACTATGCAGTATGTGGTTATGAAGCAAATTTTGATATCTCTCATAAAGCAGCGAAGCTTGTCATGTTACTGAAGCTAACCACAGCACCTGAATGGCCTATTAGCTACACCTGAGCAGAATTCATGACTTATGTAAAACTATATTACCCAGTTCTCATTCAGGGCACAAGGTCTCTCAAAAGGTTTCTCAAATTACTCATTATTACGTCAATTTAAAGAGTACATCCTTTTTTCAGTTGAAAAGCAATGGATATTGTTGGTCTTTTGAAACTTTGTGGCTATCACAATAGAATATTTTTTTGTTTGTTTTTTTAGCTGTTTATTTTTCCAAAGTCACAACTTAACCTTTCACCTGACAGCACAGATTTCCTTGTGACTCAACATTTACAAAGTAAGTTTAAAGTGCAAGATGTACTGTGTAAATGCCTCAAAGAAACTAACACAGGGACTATAGTCCTTCATTCAATATTGTTGAGTGAGGGACAATGACTCAAACTGCTGCAGCTCATGATTCAACATGCCCACCATTAATAAAGGTTCTGAGCATGACAATAATTATGAGGGTCTTATTTACACTACTGAAACAAATGGAGCTCATCCCATCTGGTTTCAAAGAGAGCTTCACCTGCAAAGAATCATCCAGCCATCAGCACGAACCATCTGCCTTTTGATCTAGCTTTGGCTTGAAGAACCACAAAACCAAAGCTGATTTCAAACCTGGATTCAGCCACTTCACTCTGGTCTCAGCTTATTAGGTAGTTTCAGTAGTGTAAAATGCATCTAGAAGGCATAGCAAAAGAAGAGGGGGACAAACTAGGGAATTGTGGTGAAGGGACTACAAGCAGTTGAGCGCTCACCAGTGAGTCATAAGTGCTCAACCCTAATCAGAGTCATTCATTTCATAATCCGTCTCTTCATCCTCGCTCTGAGCAACATGCAGCATGCAAACAGCACAGAAGGAGACAAGAAAGGCATGTTGAAAAATAATGGAAATGAATGGATGTGTATAAATTTGGAAAGGAGACAAAGGGAACTACATTCACTGACTATATGCAAAACTCAAATATGCAAAACTCAACTTGTACACACATTATCCAAGGGCAACTTTGCACCAAGCTCTTCTTGTTACAATTGTGCGTAAATAGTTAAATCACAAATAAATAACATATGCTTATTATACAAAGGACTGAGAATTTCTGATATGGTTTGTGTAGTACAAATAAGTGGAGCTCAGTGAGGTTTATAGTGCCCCTGGAAACAATAACAAAGTCTCTCTTCTTTATCTATATTTGCTTTAAAAATACACTTGTAGTTTTTAAAATGTGTTTTAAATGTTTGTTATTCTGAAAGATTATGCTTGCTTGACAAATGTTTTGATGAACTATTTCATTGGCTTTTTACCCATATGTAACGCACATATACTGTTGGCATGTATGTGTTTGAAATAAAGTGCTGTGTGAATGTAGGTACGACTCTGTAGCTGCCTTCAAGGAGAGAAACCCAACTGGGTTTAAATTCCTCAGGGCGTGCCTCCTGCTTTGCTCCCAAAGTCCTTGAGATAATGACAGACCTTGCACCACTACTCTGCAGACCTGTGCTCTCTTAATGCCCCTAACAGGGATTATTCTATGCAGATTTTTACTTCAGGTCAAATCTAACATGAATCAAGTTCTGTTAGAAACATTTCTGTGTTAAATGTTATTTTAAAGCCAAATCTAGTCTGAACAGGAAAACACTGTTCAGCTATGACATTGCTCTTTTCCCTCACTTTTGGTTATACAGGCCACTAGTTTTTAAATGAAGCACTGAATATTCACAATGTTCTCCTTCATAGAGGTTTCTCATCAATAAACTAGAGGTGCTCTCAGGCCCCTGGTGGCATGTTCATAAATACAGTGCATTTAAAACATCCAGCACAGGCCATCATTCACAGATGTTTGCTATAGATGGATTTTCAAACCAGCCTTTCTACACACTCAGACACACACACTCTTACCTTAGCCTTCTCACTGGGCTCACTGTTGGTCCCATATGACTGATTGTGCAGCTCCTTGGAGACTACGCACAGGAACTCTGCTTGGTCTTCGTTTCCGTAGTTGTAAGAGGAGCCTATGCTGACCAGCTACAGAGACATGAGAGCAGAGCACAGAGGAAGAATTAGCTAAACTGATGAACAGAGCCAAGAAGTGGGTTACTCTTGGTGGGAAAACAGAAGCAGGGAGACAATTAAATAAGGAGGCTGACGACCAAACATGGAGCAAAGAGCGTCTATGGGTTCCTGCAACTTACACTAATTACACATAGCCCAAAAAACTTCAGAGATTAATCTAATAAATGTATCTAACTAAAGGTAATTTTTAGGATTCATTAACTTGTATATTTTGCCTTTATTAGATCAAAAAATATATTGAAGAGCACAAAATCTGGGTTAAGGATGACACATGACAGATACTTGGTAAGATTTAAACCAAGGATGCCATGGTTGCATAATTACAATACATACAATTAGACTTGACCGAGCATACAGGGGACCAGTACAGTTGAAACCATAAACACAATACAAGGAAATGTGTCAGAGGCTACAATTTAAAGCTATTCAAAATCTTTACGTCTAAATTTAAAAATATATATTTTAGAATATATATATATATATATATATGTGAATAAAATTCAAGCTGTATATTCATGACCTGCAGACATGCAAACATGGAAATTCAAAATAAAGTCAAAGGGTAAACAAAGCAACCAGTGAGTTAAAGAAAGTGAATAAAGACAACACAGACAGAAAAAAATAAGAAGAGCGCACAGTACAGGGACTTGACCACAGGAAACAAACATGCTGGTTGAAAATCAATGAGAAATGGTAGATTTGCCTCAACGGGACCAGGCTTGTTAAAGTAAAGCTTTGAAAACTAAAATGTCTACAACAACGCAGATAAGAGAGCAAACCACAAAGTAGCTCACTCCCATACATCAGTTTAGTGCCTCTTTCTTAACTGTCAGTTTTTGTCACTTTGACCATTTGACTGTTCATATTACCATGATCCAGATGGCATGCGTAGGATTTGATCAATACTATAATAGCATCCATTCAGCTGCATTTTTAATAGTGGTTTTTGTGCCTTTTATCTACAAATCTATGTCTGTAAAGCTACCTTTTCCTCCAAATATCAAATTATATCACACAGGAAACTGACTGGAGTGAGAAAATTCTAAAAATGGCACCTTCCACTAACATTTTTCACATTCATCAGAAGAATGATCATGGTAACGTCTTACTTTCCTGTCAGTATAAATGAAAGCCAGAGGAAACACAAGAACACACACGAAGGTATGAACCATTTCAGATGTTTATGAACAAACTCCACGCAAACCTTAAAAACATGGGTAAATAATTTCCTTGCAATTCTTGTTCCTGAATAACTGCTTTTACTGCTTTAGTGTGTGCATACTGCAGGTTACATTTACACAGTTTGTACTAAGGTGTGCATGTTCAGACATGCATTGCCTCATTAACCACTGCTGCCAGAGACTTGTTGTTAAGCGATCTCTCCTACACATCTCATACGCATCAATGCAGCCGTGAAAAAAAAACATTGATCTCAACAATTACCAAAGACACAACAAGGAGAATAAGATGATGAAAATATTAGTGGAACCTTAATGACAGCAGTAGAACTTAAAGCATCTCTCTTTAAGGCTCTCCTAGGCTGGTGACTGAGCTTTAGACTTTGCATGAGGAGTGTTTTCTAGGAGTTGCCCATCTGACCTGTATAAGGAGATTAGTGAGACTTCAGCTCTGGTGGGAAATCCACTGATCCCTTATCTCAAAGATTCATTCAACACTCCCAATACTCAAACATGTGGTTTCTCATTAGAAGAATTATACTGCCAGTTTTAGCTGAACACAAACTGTCATGTAAACTGCAGACTATTCCCTCTTAGTATGTCTCTTACAAGGTAGATTACCAGCCGGGAAGGTAAAACACCTTTTTATAAATTTCACCTGTAAACAACGAGCAATGTGTTACAACATAGCCCCCAAAACTGCCAACTGGCTACATCAAAGCAACACAGAAAGCTGGTGACAGGCTTACACATTTTGAAAGCTGATGAATAAAAAAATAAATAAAAGCTTATTATTAAGCTTAAATAAAATAAAAATAAAAAAAGAAGAAGAAGAAATACAATCACAGACAAGAAAAAAAAGTCATGTTCTCTAAGCCTCAGTGGTGAGCAAGCAGTAGAAATGAACACTGAAAAGAATCAACTCAAAAAAATAACCAACAGCTATGTGTGTACTTGGGACAAACAATGGCCAACGGAGTGTGTACAGACATTAGGACCATGCAGTGACCAGCCCGTGGACAGAAATTTGTGAGACACACCTCTCCGCTGTTGTTTGGCAAAGCAGAATCCTCTCCCTTCACCTCCCTTGACACAATCAGCAGAAACTCTGACTGGTGGGCCCGCCCGTAACCTATACTGACAAGCTGCAACAACCAATCAGAGCACAGAAGGGATGCCCGGATCATGTATGCGGACATTGAGAAAGATGTGATTTGCTGTTTGGCTTTTTAGCCATTTCCAACATTGAGGATAGGACTTTTCTGGGTCAATGTGAACACAGCGAGGTGGGTGAAGCACATGAAAGAAGACCGCGGTGACCTTACAGGAAGAGATTTACCTGCTCAAACTTCCAGCCGTCAGACATGGTAGACACCATCTGTGTCAGCTCCTCCTCCTGGCACTGCAGCACCCGGTAAACATGCTTCACTGGGACCTGAGATAAAGAACAAACATGAGAGGGATGAGAAGGAAAGGGACAAATAAGAATTAGTGGTCGACCAACATAGATTTTTCAATGACCAATGCAGACCTTTAGAGCGCTGGAAGGCTGATGACTGATGTATAATGACAATAGTTTGTTGTTCATTTTCCCTTTCTGCATCAGTTAACATATGACAATTTAATAATTACAAATGAGACACAAATATGCTGAACCTAAATGAGCACTTAATTTATTTGGTTTATTAAAAATAAAGAGTTTCAAAAACACAGACAACCTACAATCCATACTTCTCCTGAATGCCTCACCAGCACTGCTGTGAGGCATGCTATGTAGTGTACTCATGTGTGTGGTAGACAAACACCTAATATCCAGAGGATTTTATATCATTTGTGGGAGTCAAGGAGCCGCTTTTAAAATGCAGTAGACTACTGAAACTTCTGAGAGAGGTGGGATGTTTGTTATTCTGAAAGATTATGCTTGCTTGACAAATGTTTTGATGAACTATTTCATTGGCTTTTTACCCATTTGTAACGCACATATACTGTTGGCAGTCAGGTTACACATGACTTGAAAAATCAAAGATTCACAGAAATTCATATACCTGTGATGTTTTGCAGTCGCGTTCCCTGATCTTGTCCTTGATGAGCTTAATTAATGATGTGATGTTGTAGAATTCAGCTTCTTCTAACACACCTTAAACAGTGAAAAATAAGAACAATTCAGCTTTTCAGGCAGTCATCTACTACTACCTACTGATCGGATTTACTGTAATTGTCAATAATGATATCTACTTTAGGGTTTTGAGAGCTACTACTAGATACGAAGCATTTGAATCCATATTTATCTAACAAACCAAATTAATATACATCTTTTGTTCAAATTGAAATGTTGATAAAAATAGAGGTAGTTCAGATGTTAAAAATACCTCAGATTATTTTCTCGTATTTCCCTAGTCTTGCTATTGTTTAGACATTACCGCAATAATGAAGTGAAATACTGAAAACAAATGTTCACAAGTTTGTTTACAATGCATTTGTGCTACAGCTGACTGTATTTTGATCTTGAAAAAATTTCTTAATATTCATTTTATATCCCACAGATACATTACCTTCCTCTGCCAAATCCCTGTTAAGCACCAGTTTGCCATGCCTCAAGTAGTTAAGCACTGGCCCAAAGTACGTAGGGTCTCTGTCTATGAGATAGGCACCTGTTTCATCCTGAAAAGGACAATGATAGAAAAGCACTTTATGAACAGTCCAACATTTATGAAATGGCCTTATCAAACCACACTTTCAAAACACTATTATTATTGTATTTCTATGAATCCAGCACAATTTAAGACAAGCAGGCTTTATTTTAAAACAGACACTGAATGAGCAGGTTTAACCCTCGAAACATCACCTGTGTGTGTGTCATGTTCACTGTGCATCAGTGATTATAACTCTAGGGATGAGTATTACAGCTCCTGTGCAGATATAATCTCTGCAAGGGTTAAGAAAACATGTGCACATACGAAGAATAAGCTTGTCTCTTTGGGATATCACTTCAGTATTCCCATGGGCCTTGGGTTTGATCCTGATTTCTACACAACCACTGGGTATTCCCCTATTTCTGTAAGTGCTGTAATTAGACCATCTTTGTCTTGTGGGGGAACAGGCAGCTAAAACAATTAGAGCAGAACAGAAAAAGATTTGGAACAGCAGGCTGTATCCACCAAGGGGACCACCAAGAGAAAGCACCTCGGCTTACAATTAAGTGGACAATTAGCCGCGTCTCACCTGATACAAAGCTGGCCTCGCACATAATATAAAAATGAGTTTGAACGGCTGTCTAACTACAGCAGCTGACATCAGTTTACTACTCAAACGTTGCTTAATACAATATGACATTTACTAGGTTGAACATGCATGACATATTAAAATACTCTGCACAGAAGAAAGCCCTAAGCAAATTCAGTGCTAATCCTCAAATGCTACAGGATGTTTGACTTTGCATCAGTCGAGTTTATAGCTTCGAGACAAATCTTGGCAAATTAGCAGCATAGCTGCTCTCTACAATTTCTGACATCATTTACCCAAAAACACAGCGTTATTGTCACACACTCCAGGCCTTGAGCAAACTTCACTGACAAACACGTGCACATATGGCCCCGTTTCACAAGTCCAGAGATACTCAACTCAAAATCCATTAGTCTTTCCAATAATAAGAAAAAGGTCCCAGCGCATTTTCTTTTGTAATGAATCTCTGAACCCTCCTGGCTGGATGACCTCCTTTTTGAGGCAAAAATATCCCACCGTAACCCAGTGGGGCTTTATTTTGGTCTAAGTGCCCTGTGTCCGTTCCTTACATTTCTGTACTCACAGGAGTTTAAGCACAAGTACAGGTGGGTGTGTATGGAGGAAATGGACGAGACACAAGCTGCATTTCTCAGCACATTAAAACCACACTGTACATTACAGTTAACATTCATATAAACAGTCAAGCTTCTACTATCTGCTATCTACTATAGAGCAAGTCTTAAATATATTAAAACTGATAGCATGTTATGTGATTTGTTTCCAACGTCCATTAACTTCTTTTCTTTAGTTCCAATATTTTTTAAACATCATCATGCTAACTTTACCAGCACAAGATCACTACTGTTTCTTCATCATTATCAAATAAACCAGACTCAGACCTTTTTCAAAGCAGGCACTTTGACAAGTCACAGCAGGAGAAGCATGGATGGAAGTAATAACATTGACAATGACTCCGGTCCAGCAATTAAAAACATTATTGGCTACACTTGTATTTGACATGTCAAAATGTCAGCTTGACAAAAGCTCTATTCAACTTTTGTTTCACTGCCTCTGGGCATGTGTACCCCACTGCAATGGCACCGGAATAAACAATTTGGGAACCACTGCTGTAACGAATAAACTTCAACGTTTCAAAATGTTAAGCATACACTTTTAAAGGCTTTATAAAAAAAAGGAACGCAAATGGTAAAACTTTAATTTAGTGTTGAACTTTGTTGTCCATGTCTAGATCTACTGAGCTTGAATTAGCTAGAAAAGTACTACAAAACAGCGTATAGGCCTTTTTCTTGGAATACATTTTCACATCACAGTAGTAAACAAAATTAATTACAGGTGAATTCCACTCAGCGCTTTCGTTTCAGGGTTCCTGGTATTGTGCACTTTGGCTCACTGTCACACCAGGACACTTAACAGCATTGTTGATGTTATTAATAACACCTGTGGTCAACCCACTACGACAAGCAATATTAAAGGTCTGCTGTGAAAAAGGTTACACAAATAAACTACTGCGCACAGCCTCAAAAAAACATGATCAAACAATCAAAACGGTACCATATGTGTATTCTACACTGAATAGTTTCTGCTTTCTGACCTGTTGTGTCTACTCTGCCTGTTACTGGTCCTCTGGCCGCACATGTGTCTGTGGGAGACTTGAGGTAACAGTGACCCAGTTCAGAGAAAGACAACTATGGGACTCTGATGTGGCCCCGTATACACAAAAGGGACAGTGTTTTTAATTAAAAACAAAAGACTGTGTCTCAGGGGGCCCAGGCTGGGGAGCACTAGGCAACAAAGAGAGGAGTGGGGGCAGGAGCAGGGTTGCTGCTGGGATGTACTGTAGACAGACCGGAAAACAGGCAAGCTGAAGAAAAAGCCTGAAGTGCATCCTGAAAAAGTTATACCCATCTGTGCAATACTATGATCATAATGACAAAAATTGCTTATTTATGAAAAAGAAGGTGGTAAAGAGTAAGAGTAGGTTCATCACTGAAAAGTGATAGTCTAAACTTTATTTATTAATTATGTTTATTAATTAAATAAAAATGCTAGAAATACATGGGACAGAGGGAAATCATAGAAAGACCAGATGATATCAACATATGCACCAGAACATATCAGAAATAGGTCATTTGAGTGTAGGACAGGCATACTACATAATGTTTGTTTCAAGCAAAATTATTTAAACTAAAACCTTCTGAACACACAATAATCAGAGTCAATTAAAGTAGGCCTAACCATGACTAAATTGAAATGAAAGACAACTAAAAATTTAGGGAAACAAAAGTTATTCAGAATGGTGGGTCTGACAGTGGAGTGTAATGCATTAACTTTATCATTCTTCTCCTACACACAATACATATCCTCCCACAGGAAATACCACAATGACCCACCCTCTAAGCGCATGATGTGCAATAAGGCTTTCTGCAGGCATTAACACAGAAAGTCAATCCTTAATTCAATACAATTCATAAGTAGCTGCAGGAACACCAACCCACCAAAATACAGAAGCATGGAACCATTCACTATGTAAAACTGAGGCATTCAGAGCTAAATTTCAGATAGATTTGCTCATAATAGAACAATACATAAAAGTAATTATCAAACTGCAGCATAATACTAACACAATTATCATCACATGATGATATTCCAATTGCCCAGGACAGTAATAAAAAAAAGGAAATTATCATCAAATGCTGCTTGGCCTTTACAGTAGCAAAGCTGAGTCCAAGCCTCCTGCAAACACAGTGCTTAAAGATGTTGCAGTAGATCTTCTGAGTCATGTGACTGTAGCTACTTAGCCAAGTGGAAGTCTGATCCTTGTAGAGTAGGAGTCAGGAGTCCCTCTGGAGTACACACAGTAATAGCATAGTCAAAGAGGCCTTTACCTTTTAAATAATACACACACCCCACCTCAGAGCTTTAGTTTATATGAACCTCTCTCATATTTTCAAATATCTAACACTGTCATTTGAATGCATGTTTGCTCCTTTCACCAAGGGCGAGAGAAACTATGCAAAACAACACCACCAATACATTTTCCAGAACAATTTATGACAGGAGTGTTTCAGGCATTGAATGAACAGCTCTCCTTTTAGAAGTCCCCTAAAACCTTTGCTATCAAGAAGAGAGGCAGTTTAGCTCCACAGCAAGCCAGGAAATCACTGGAACCTGGAGCTGACAGCAGGAGAAATGGGAATCGCAGTAAAATAAGTTAGTAAGAGATATGTCTTATCAAGGACTGAATTTAGTCAATAGATTCAAGCTGGTAACATTTCATTTTTAAAATTTAGTGTATATTTAGTGAATATAGTTGCTTTCGAATCATAAAGCACTAAGATCAGCCTCGAGTCATAACCGATTTTCCCAATAGGACTCTGCAGTTAATCCAAGAATATAGAGCAGCAGGAGACAATATCACGGTTAAATATTTACGTTGGCTCCCACAGTGTGCTGAGGCATCATGACATACAACCTGAATCCAACATTAAATCCCGCTATATTACTTACACATGCTGCAGAGAGAACTTCATCAGGGCACAAATGGATATGAATATGAAAAGAATAAGATGTTGAAGGAACAAGAATCTTTTGTGATGGGGGTGCTTGAAAAATTGATGCAGCTTTCAAAGCTAGAAAGCTGGATCTCGAGTGGCCCAGAGCTGAGTAGTTTGAGAGCAGAGTCTGCTAAAAGGATTGATGCCCATTGGTGTGCATCTCTCAGCTTGTAGATTAGACAATGGACAGTTTTTAAAGCAATACCTGCTTACAATGCTGCAGAGTGAAATTGCGACTTATAAACCTATTAATGATACCATGATAGCAAAACAGCAGTGAGCATCATTTTCAATTCTGGGATAAACAATTTACAAAATCAGACTTATAAATACAATTCTGTTATGGCTGTACATGTGACAGCACTTCCTCCACTTTCTCCCTGTTCTACCCCAATGTGCATAACAGGCTCCAGTCAACAACATGAATAATGCAGATCTCCTCAAGAGTCCTGCTGAAGCACGTCAGCCTGCGTGACTGAGAACTGAACCACACATTTCCTTGGCCAAGAAACAACACTGCATTCGCCCAAAAACAGAGCTCTTCACTGATATGTCACTCTGCCGGGCTTCAATATTCACATAAAGGGTGGTGTTACACAAAGAAACAACAAAAAAACACAGCCTGTTTGGCCCAGTTGCAAAAAAATATTAAATTATGTCAGCACATACAGAGTGGCAAGTGAAATAATATCTAATAATAACCTGTCTTTTACTGGGAGCTATCTTGAAACAGAATGCCTGCAGGAGACAGAGCCTGATACACAGTTAAGACAAAGGATTGAGAAGGACTGATCCTTGCTCATGGGAGGATAAACTGACAAAAAAGCAAGCCGATTATTCAGAGATTAAGATATTTGCATGAAAATACGAAATGATCTATAGTCTCGGCTTAGCTGAAAGGGGGCCAGGGGTGAAGATTTAAATGTGCAACTTGATGAAAATAATGAACAGGGGCAGTCAAATGAACAATGAAAATTAGAGCATGTTATACTATGTATACAGACACTGACATATTATGCTGACAGAACTGGGGGACCTTAAAGCACACACATAGTTTAAAATGGCAGATGGACACACAGAGAGAACCCTGATTCTGAAGTACTGAGGCCATTGAGGAAGATGAGTGACTTCATCCCCAGCTCTTAGTTGTCAGCAGCACCTTACCCCACTTGGCAATGACTTATGTACTCATTAGGCAAGCCTCACCACCAACAGAGGCTGATTACTGCAGTGTAAAGAGAGCCAAAAAAGAGACTAAAGAGAGGGAGGATAAAAACACAAACTCATCAAGCAATGAAAAGTCTTATATGTGTAGATATAGCTTGATTATTGCACTAATGTGTGAAGGTGTGATAATCACAGGAAAGCCCAGAAACGAGCTGTAAATGCATAGTATGTAGAATTAAACACTTGATAGTCTGAATAAAGAAATATTATGCTACAACCAAAACAATAAATAAACTGATACAAGTCTCTGTATCTGTATTTATTTTAGTGAAATGTGAGTGAAATAGATTAACAATAGGTTATACTATCTACATTAAAAGTAAAAAATGTAGTAGTTTTTGTCATCAATATTCAGATTAATAAAAAATTGTGGTTGCTGTCATTAAATTGATACCTCGATGTGTGCAACGCAACGCAACGCACCGGCCTCAGATGGGGAAAGTTTTCAACTACTCTGGCGACTTGGAAATTTCACAGAAAACAGTTAAAAGCATTTCACTTATTTTGCTAAGAAATGATACACACGTATGTAAGCGCAAGACCTGGCATTTGACCATTTGATAGACACATAAGGAGAGAACTAGGCACACAAGCTAGCAGCAAGATCGTATGTCATGTGGTGACTGTCGGAATCTAGCTAGCTCAGTGGGCTAATGCTAGCTAGCCGCAAAAATCAAGTTAGCTTTAAGTGTTTGGGTAAACATTAATTCTGACAAAACTGGGAGTCTGACTAACGAAACTGAAAAGCGCAACCATCGCCCATCATGGCTGCACAATGTCACAAGCAAATATAAGCTATTTTAGTTAAGTTAATCAAGTACGCTCCTAACTACAGCGCTAACTAGCTCGACTAGCTTAGCATTTACCTTGTCGGAGTCGAGCTCGGGGTCAGCTTGGCTCAGTCTGTACAGAAATGATTTTGGATCTCGACACAGCGTCTGTCTCGTTGTTAAAAAATAGGTACCCCCGACGTTTAGTCGAATCCATTTTGATGCTCCGACCCCGGCCGAAGCGTTTCTTTCCGCCAGAGAATGGGCCAAACATCTCCGGTGAACGGAGCCGCTCGCCTCGGAGATATTCTCTGCCATCCCTCCTCGTCTCCTCCGCCTTCGCCTCTGCTCCGTCTGTGCCGCTGACAGGAAATATCTAAGCTGCAGCCACTAACTTGGGAGTCCACGATTCATGCAAAGCAGGCAGCCCGCTCCTCAGCCACTCCTACTAACCCACTCCACCAGCACTGAGAGACGCTTGCATAAATTATGCCAGAGAAAAGAGATCCTCCCCGGCTTGATCTCCTGACACGTCAATATGGAGCCACGATCTGTTCATTGTGAAAGACTGGAAAATTCTTAGTAACTAGAAAATTAAAGCATCATTAGAAGTTAGGATGATAAACAACTTATTCACATTTCTCATCAGTATTTCATGACGTTTCCACAGAAAACGTGCGTCAAAGTCCTCAAACAGAAAGTTTTTCTCCTGTGGTGTTTTCATTGAAGTGTGCATGGAAATAATTTTCATGACATACAGACACTGATAATGGAGCAGAAGTTTATTTACATGCTGCAATAAGTGAGATACCATTGCCACTGAATGCTGCTGTTTTTACTGTGTCATGACCGTGGTTGTTAACAGAAGACAGGACACATGGCTTTATTTGTATGCCTAAATCCCTACATGCTTTAATTACTGGACTACCAAGCATTAAGTGGAAAATTCATCATTCAACATCTACTGACCTAGCGCACAATAATCAGAGAGAGAATGAACAGATTCATTAAATTATCAGAATATGATTAAATCACTGAGCAAATAGAAAATGTATGATATAGTAAGAAAAAAAGCTGTAAAATATTATAGTTTACAATAATTATTCACATTCAAAGGCTTTACATCTCAATACATACACAACATGGCCCCTGAACATGACTTCAATCCAAATATGATTCATATATTAGAATTTAAATAACACAGAATGAACTAGAGGCTAAACAATAGCCATCAAATAACCTTATACAAGAATAAAAATACAAAAACTGTATCCTAATATCATTGCATTACTTGCTTCAGATTTTAATAATACATCATCTGTACATCACAGTTCTAGTCAGTTACAAGCCAGGTAGAGTTTTCCATACACGATGTAACCGACTGCCATCGACTTGATTCAAACAATTTTTCTAACTAGAGGAAAACACTTCTTTAGTGCTTTCTTAACTTTATAGACAGATACAGCAATTTCATCATCGGTTATTTGGATCAGATAGATAACCTTTAACTGACATCCAACCACATTGTGCCCCAGGCCCCAGGGCCAGAGGGTGCTATTCACTCCAGTCACACTGCACACACAGACTCAGCTGAAGGAAGAGGACCTTTGGAAAGGACCTGAAGGTAATATGTCAAAAATTAAAAGCATTATGATAATACATATTGCTAAAACAAGAGCACAAGTTAAATCAATCGCTTTAATTACTATTGGGCCAAACGTCAGAAGGAAAACAAAATAAGATGCACTAATGAGCCCAGTGAGGCAGTTGTGCAATTTTGCTTAGGGACAACAGCTTTACTGTGATTGCTTCCGAGAATGATAGTATGTGTATGTATCTCTGATGAAGGTTTTCTGTTCAGCACATAAGATTTTGTTTTCAATGGGACCTACTGACGATGAGCTGACTATCCCAGCAAAAATGAAATTGAATTCACACCACAAAGAAATAGCCAATGAATGGTACAGAACAGCCAAATCATCTGATAATATTTGCCAATGCAGTCAAAAATACCCACCTTTAAGCTTGAATAAAGCAGACAATGCTGAGCTACAAAACTGGCCATGCAGGAAAGATAAGTAAGTTATGATTGGGAAGTGCAAGCTAGTGGCATGTTTACCCGTCCCGTCAGCAATACATCCTCAGTAACGGCTATGGAAGGCTCACACTTGTACAGAGACTTATTCAGACCCATGTCTCATTGCAGACCAGCACTCTGCTTGTTACATAGAGACGTTAATCGGACTGCAATAGTACCAAGAGACTAAAAAAAAAACACAACAACTCATATACTGTGGGAACATCTGGGCTCTGACAAAAAAGAAATATAGGATTTGAGTTTGGTAAACATGTCAGCTTACAGTATCTGTTACAACTATGGCATAAATGCACTAGAATTGGGTCCTGACTACAGCTTGCACGTACGATGTAGGATTAGGATATGGTTTGATTAAGATATTGGGATAGGCTCTTGTTCACAAAAGCTAGATTTTGTGTTATGGTATCATTGTAGCAGGAAACCAGTCCTTGCATTTGAGATAGTCCTAGCGGTACCCAAGTTTGTGTCAATCTACAGGCCAAGCTTGCCCTTCTTATCCCCCCTGCAGAATGTACAAAAAGCAAATGTGCATGGTGGCAGTCTTATCATCCATACATGGAAAAAAGCAATAGAAGCCTCACAGAGAGCACAAAGAACAAGCAAAGCAACCCTGAATCCAAAGTTGTATTTTTCCCATGGTTCTACTCAGGAAAACAAACAAAGTCTAGATGTCAGCGTCTCTAACAGTTTGTTTACATTGCGGTGATGAAGGGCACTAAAGAGGGTGTTACGCTGCTCAGTGATTGGCCTCAGAGCTAAAGAGGAGTGACCACAGGAGGAAATGTGCTCCTATAGGCCAGGGTTTTGGTGCCTTTGATAGATCTTTCTCCACACTTCCTGGATCTTCTTGCACCATCTGTCAGCATTTCCACTGGGGTCCATTAAATAGTATGTTCGGTTAGGCTGAAAACATCACAGAAAAGGAAAAAAAATTGTGAACATAAGTGAACAGCATATTATGAGCAATTCATAATAGTGGGCAAGTATCAACATGCTGGTAGAGGAAAATATGCTGGACAGAGAAAATAGTTATGTACCGTATGAACAAAGAAGGTTTTGAAGTTCTTGGCTTCGGGGCGTAGCTCAAGGGACCATGGAATCTCCCCTTTCAGAACCTTGTTGACAGGATCCACGTAGTACAGGTGTGGTCCTTCAGTGAGAAGCAGCTGTCTCCGTCGAGCAAACAGACCCTGCAATGGAATGCCACACAGCTTGAGACGTTAGCTTACCAACAGAGGGGGCTGTTACACCAGAGAGACTTTCCACACCAAGCAGGGATTTCCCTTTACTTCTTATAAGCTAGCAATCAGAGAAATGCTGTGGGAAGTGACTCCACTGATGATGAGTAAACTCTTATTCTACCATAAAGTCCAGTTGTTTTTAACTTAAGCTACAGCAAAAATACAACAATACACTAAAATAATGAGTTAATACAAATACACGTGCTAGAATTCTCTGACCTTTCGTTTATCCACTGGGCCCATTTTCAGGATCAGGTTATTCTCCACAAACTGGTGCCTGTGTAAATAAGCAATAGGAGATTACTGTCACTCCCCTACTTTTTATTCCAACATTTCCTCACTTAAATACATCTAGTGAAAGTCACACAAATAAAAGATGTTTTTAAATTTGTAATTTAACTTTGTTCAACAGGACATTAGCTAAAATCTGAAGACCAGCACTCCAATACACACAGATCAACAGGTTGATATGGGTACAACATGTAGCGAGGGGTTTACCAGGGGTTTCCAGTAGTCTGTTTGTCCAGCAATAGCTGTTTCTCCTCTTCAGTGAACTGCAGGTCCAGCTCAAAGGAGTTGTTGTCCAAGTCATGGATGTACTGCTCAATGTTGCTGCTGGATCTCTGGGGGGGCGTAGATTCATGTGGCGACAAGGAGTGTGATGAGCTGGAATGGGCCACTTGCATGTTGCTAAACTGGCTCAGGAGGTCGTCGTACTGTTGGAAATGGGGGTTCAGTCAGGGTTTGGGGGAAAATTCTATGTTTCAACAAAGCATTACACCTAAGCTTGCCTATGAATGAGCAACCAATCGACAAACAGTTAGATGGGACAGAAAATAGCTTACATTTCCATAACAGTCTTCATCATCCTCAGACATGGCAGGGAGGTAAGGGGTGAGCTTAGGGGGTGTCTGTAGGTGTAAGTCACTCCAGGAGATCGTGTCGAAGAAAGGATGTTGCTTCAACGGGTCATACCCTCCCATTTCTTCACACCCAATCCTCTTGGAAGGGTCCAGTGACTGTGGTGAAAAAACATGAAGCAGGTGTGGTGTGTTTTCATACAGCTGAAAACTGGCACAGTAACTAACACAAGCACATAAAATCAACTTACCAAATTATATTATCTACAGATATCAGTAACATTGCATTATATCTTGCATATATGAATTATGGCATATGATGACTTACCAAAAGCTGTCTGACAAGATCCTTGGCTTTGGGGAAGAATTTCTCTGGGAATTCATACTCCAGCTTTATAATCTTCTGGAATATTAGGTACTCATTTCTACATCATGTAAAGCACAATAGGGACAGAACAAAAACAAGTACACAGAGAGACTCTTAGGGAAACATATCACAAGTGAAATGTGGTTTGCTAAATTAACATTACCAAGTTTACCTTACATTAGTCATTTTAATGGTAAAGGACATTATTTAAATATGAATTAAAAGTATAAACTGAGCCGTGACAACAACATTCCCTTGGTTCTTACCCAGCTCTGAAAGGTGGTAAACCAGCCACCAGCTGATAAATAATACATCCCAAAGCCCAAAGGTCAGAGCTAAGACAAAAATGAAGAAAACAGAAAAATAAATGTGTGTTGTCCTTATCTGACACAAGTATCCGATAAAATGAACAATGATTGGCAAATGTATAATTTGCATAATAGCCAAACTTTCTTACCTCTTGCAGGCTGACTTCTCTGTTAGCAACTCTGGAGAAACATACTGTGCTGTTCCAACAAATGAGTTTGCTCTCGCTGTCAAACAAGGCAAATAAATAGTAAAAAAAAAAGATTTAAATAAGTTCATACAGATTGTTAAACTCTCTGTGCTGAGAAATACAAGTGAAATCAGGCTTTACCTTGTTTACTGTCTGATGATAACTGTTTTGCTGTCCCAAAATCTGTTATCTGGATGTGCATCTCTTCACTCAGAAGAATATTCTCTGGTTTCAGATCTCTGAAATGAAATCAACAGGTTTCAACTTAATCGTATAACCAGCTTTTAAAGTTATGTTAAAAACAAAACAAAACAGCAAAACGAAATGTCATTTAAAAAAAAAAAACCTACCTGTGTATTATCCCCTTATTGTGTAAGTATTCTAGGGCACAAACTATTTCAGCTGAATAGAATCTAGTACAGGTCTCATCAAATGAACCAATTTTCCGAATGTATTTCAGGAGCTCTCCATTCTTAGCGTAGCTGAGACCAAAATCTAACAAAAAGCTGGTTAAGGACCACTGTGATTACTTAAAATGTAAAAAAAAACAACCACCTAAGTTTAAAAGCACAAAATGACTAAACTTATGTTATTAATGAACAACACACACTGACAAATTGAACTTGTTGAAAGGATACACAACTTCTCATCATCTTGAAACGTGAAGTAGAGCTTGACGAAAAATGGGTGATCTAGATTTGACATCAAATCCCTTTCTCTTTTCACATACTGGGCTTTGTTCTCCTTCATAATATGGCGCTTCTCTAAAATCTTAACTGGAGGACAGAAAAGACAATTTCAGGATATAACAATAAAAACACACTCAGTTTTCAATCCTGATCATAAAGTGTGATTCACTGCACTCAGAAAAAGTTGTTGCTTTATTACTTACTTGCATATTCTTTGCCTGTAACCTGCTCTCTCGCCAGTACAACCTTTGGATATAAGAACAGACATTCATAATGTGGCATGTTACTTTCTTGACAGACTTGGGGGAAACTAATAATTCCTAGGGCCTGTTTCATCAATTCACCTGAAATTAACTGAGGATGAGTCATACAAGTACATTAATCAAAAGAATACTAGCATGTAGCAACATATACCCAAGTATAATTCAGAAGCTAAATGGAATGCAAGTTACATACCGTGGAGAAGGAGCCCTCTCCCAGTATTTTGCCAAATTTGAAGTCCTCTGGCTTCTTCTTGCGTGGCTGAGGTGTCTGGGCAGCTGGTTGCGTGCGGAGATCTGAGACCTGGCTGCTGGCAGATGCTCTTACAGCACTAGCCTCTGAGGCTGAGCCCTCCATGCTAGGACAGTGGCTACTGCTTGCGCCTGGGATAGCAAGTGGCGAGCAGGAGTCAGGGTGGTTTCTTACCATTGATGGATGCGAGCAGGAACAGATGACAAGGTTGGGCTGAATGGGCACAACATCATACTGTAACAGGAGAAAGAGGGTGAAGAATATCTTGGTCAGCAGTGTTAAGCTGTTGTAGTTCTTGATTAAAAACCAAAAATCATGCTTATATGTGGTTTAAATATGGCATCTTCACTTAAGATATAGGATGAACTATGTATCCTAGTATAACGATATCAAAGTTAATCTTTAATTCACTCAAAAAACTAATAATGAAAATTTATGATTCTTCCTTTCCCTTCATATAAATGCTGGGAATCATTAAGAATATAATCACAATGAAAACAGTGACAATTGCTTCCAATAACAATTGGAAGAAAGAATTTCTGTTGTGGAAAATGCCATATTTTAATGTTCAGCAGCTTGAAATGTTGAATGTGTGTTTGAGATAATTCTGTGAGATTTACCAATTGCTTAGTTATAGTGCATAATTATTCTTATTATTGAAGCCCCCTTAAATAAGATTGTAGGCAATACACATGAAATGTTTTATGTAAGGTAATATACACAATGTATTGCATTTACTGGTGCAAAATCTGTAGGATGAAAATGGTGGTACAAAAAAAAGGTGCTACAAAATGAGCGAGGCAACCTATTACACAAAATGTGTATATGACACTGGAATAGACAAGGCTTAGAGAAACTCAATCATACAAATTCAAATCACTTTCCAACGTCAGAAATGTAAGTCTACTGCATCTAATACTCTTAGTAGGATATCAGAACTTTAAAACACATTTTCAAGTGAGACCACTTGAGGAGCAAAGTCTAGAAATAATAAGGTCAACGACTATTCAAGGTGTCGCTTCTGAGCCTAGTCGTCCCACCCTCCAGTAGTGGAGCTGTAAAAACTATGTCAAAGTTACTGTTTTCATGTGACAACTGTACTTCCTACGACGACTGCAATCGACCCATCTAAATTCTATGTAAATAATCAAATGGACAGTACCGCTGACTCAAACAAACACCAAGGAGAAACTAACCAAATGATTGTGGAAAACTCTCAAGATAACATAACAACGTTACAGTGACAGACCATGCTTTTCAACAAACTGTTGATTCTAACAACGTTAGTTATTTTCAACTCACTGAACTACTGTAATAGCCAGTGCTAATGTTATTCAGCTTACAACTCCCTCAACGTTAGTTAGTACACTTGGCCTAGCTTCTTCTCATTCAAAACCAAGGTGTGGCCATTTAGCTGCCTTATCCGGACCTGATTGTATGGTTGCCAACTGGCCATATAACTATCTACTGACCCACTACTATTTGGTCAATCGTGTAATGGTTGACAGAAAACGTCAGCTATAGTTAACGATAACCTAACCCTGAGCTCTCGAATAACAACAGGCCTGAGCGAACTTTCTTTGCTAACTAACGTTAACGCCTGCTAGCAGGCTAACGTTAGCTCTGGTGCCTTGTCAAATAATGCCGGCCGTCGATGACAGCGAGTTGTAAACTTAATGCTAACAGGCAGTCAGCTAGCTAACGTTAGCGAGCCAGGTAACAGATAACTCGCTAAGTAACTTCAATACATTACGCAATTTCCATGTAACGCTACTTTGTCATGCTAAAACTTAGTGTACTGGCGTTGATGGTTTTGAGAGTAATTGGTTGACATTCGAACTAAACAATGTTAACCTTTAAAAGCTATCTTCTAACCAAAGCTGTAACGCACTAAAGCTAATGTTAGCTTGTTAGCAAGAAGCAGCAGCATCGTTCAAAAGCGCGAACCTGTTTAGCTAACGTTAGCCAACAGCTACTAAACACGGAAAAGTGCTAATACACAATATTACACTAATAGCGATCGCGAGTAAATGCTAAACCAGCACGGAGTACCTTTAAAAAACCTTTAATTGTTAGTCGAACCAGGCGTTGGACAACATAAATTAACGTAGCCAGCATTAGGTGTTGTGTTAGCCAACGTTAGCGAGCTAATGTCGCTAGTTAGTGAGTCGTAACGTTAAACGATCTTTGCGGCTAGCACCGCTCTTCAAATGAAGGCCCGACGTAACTATTTGTTGTCAAATAGCCGCCAGACCGTACATTCAGAGCACCGGCTTCGAATTGTTATTCACGTTAAAGGTGCAACACTCACCAGCTGACTTGTAGCTCTTGCCATGGGAGTTTTCCACGAGTATTTATTTGGAATAAAATAATTAGAGAAGCTCCAGTAATGGCTGCCTCTGCGCCTTCATTTTCGAGCTGTGACGTCGTTCCACAACAATGTTACCGCAGGACAGCAGAGGAGAGTCCCGCTGTGTCCGCCCCCTCGCCACATTTACAACCCACTGAACTTCATCTTACTGATAGAGACGGTCAGACGACTGCAGCAGTTGTCGATATTCAAATGCAGCAGCAGACGTGGCCTCCAGACTGTATATGCGAGAGTCTGCTTTTATTTCACTAACAAACCATTGCAGCGACGTTAATCTACAGGTCTTTTATATCACTTTGGCTGGAGTTTTGTGCAGAAACAGCCCGAATTCACACCACCCACAAGCCTGGTATGACTGATCATGTTTATCCATCAAACTATGTGTATCCAACTCTGTATCCCAACATGCACTTTAAACCAAATGAAGTTTGCAAATATTTATTTAGTCAATGATGACATATAAAACTTACAACACATTGTATAATTATATTTTTTCATACAAAACTGGATGGCCTAAAATAGCCTTCAGTGTATGCAGGTGTTATGACTATTTAAGCACATTTTGGCAGTCCTTATATCCACTGGCGAAATACATTTCATTGTAACTTTGATTCAGTCTCTTCCTCTTCATCATGATGATGTGACACTATCGTTGACTCATCATTGCTCTCTGTTTTTTCATCTTCTGCTTCATCGTCCTCTGAAGTGTCTGTATCCTCACTAGAATCATCTTCAGGTGTACTAAATGTGGAAATGGCAGTTTGTGAACTTAGTAACCATACCCATGATAAACAATCTAAGAATGTACAGTTTTTTTAAGAATATTTGGTATATTACCAACATTAGCCCACTTTTGAATTTTAGCTGATGGTAGTTAAAATGACTTAATCAATGCTAATAATTCATTTACCAGCATATGGTCTATCACAGTCATAGAAGATATAAGTTTAATTCCTTCCTAAGAAATATTAAATGCTTACCATTGACGTCTGTTGAGATTCCTACATTCTACTCCCGAGTTAACATCAAATGGATCTGGGAACAAGACAGGAGATTAGTATTCACTAAAAGCAAAACTGCTTCAACATTTTAAGTCATATCTCAGCAACATCATGTATCCCTCTCTTTATACATTTTCCAAAAGGTGCAGGAAGCAATTAGCCTGGTTCCACACCTCTCAATCACTACCCACATCTGAGATTCAAACACAATCAAATTAATCAAAGCAAATGAACAAAACTGCAGTTACGTCTGATTATGGATAATTTGACTAGGAATCCATATAATTATTTTTTACATTAGTCTGTAATTTCTGGACAGAGCAGTTTAGAATTATGGGTCAGTTATCACTACTCCATGACCTTTATTTCTTGATGACATAAAATTATTCATAACTTAAAGCTTTGTTTTTTAGCTTTCAATATAGAAAAAATATTCACAACCAGTTATGGAACCACTACAAAATAGACAAAATAGATACACATTTTATACCATCTTCCTTCAACTGTAGTTACACAGGATTCTGCCACTGGCAAGAACAGCTTTCATCATAATAAAGTGCAATAAATATGGACTTTTTAAAGCTACAAGGTGGATATGAACCCAACCAAAAGTAAAATGGGACTAAATGACCAAAATGACACCCAACCACATCTGCTGCACAAATATGTGGGGAAAAAACACATGCAACCCCAATATCTTTTTCCCTTATATTACCAAACTCCTCCTCCTCTGGTTTAGATGAGAGAAACTCCTTCTCTACGGAGAGTAACTCTTCCTCTGACTGGCAGGCAGCATAGCGATCCAGCAGAACTTTATTGAGCTCCAAGAACACTGTACCCCACTTGAATTTTTTCAACAAAAGCACTGCCAGTTCTTCAAAACCTGAAAAATCACAAGCACGTGTTGAGATCATTCCAAACATAGCTCATAACAGGATATGTAAAGCAGTTAGGAAGACAATACAGAATACAAAATTCCTTACCTACAATGCAGAATGTAGCAGCAAAAGCCTCAACACAAGATAACTTGCAAGGCTTGCCATAGTTGACGGGGTTTGCAGCTACAAGAAATGGTAGTAACCTCGGATGTGATCCAACCATCTTATTGAAAGGAGTTTCTTCCAGTTTGGCCCAGGAACAATCAATCACTGCTAACCCATTCTGAGCCACAATCTCCCTGTGCATAAAGGAGTTTCTTTTAACCACAAATTGTGTCATTCATATTTGATCACAAATATAGAAATGGTAAATAAAATGTAACGTGAGACATTTATTATGACCCAAAACACATTGTTAAACTACACATACCAATGGGTACATTCAAGAAGTACTCAAATCATTAGATTATTAATCATTTTGATCAGTCAATGCTTGTGCATATCTTCTGGCTTGGCTGTATATAGATTCTTTGTAGCCTTACAGTGATTATGATCGGTACATTACCATGGAGGGCTCAACACACCTGTCTGCTGGTGTCACATACTTTGTACCCATTGGACTCAGTATGAGTCCATTAAATCTCTGATTGAGGCGAAGGTTGCGTACGAAGCCTTTGCGTACTAGCTTTCTGCCAGTACAACGTTTAGGATCACAGTGACCCAACTCCCACATGGCAAGTGGACAAGGCAGTTTAACCTGTGGGGCTTCTGCTCCTTCTGCTAGGTGAAGACTTGCTGAAATGAAATAAAAAAAACACACTGTGACAGAGGACAGAGAGTACATTGTAATATGAGTGTAAAAACTCTTATACAAGTACAAGACAAATACACTTTTCCTACCTATTCCTCAATAGCATTCACTTACTGCATATGTTAGCAGGAATTTTGTCCTTTCAAATATATCAAATCAATGTAAAAGTAAAGTGACCCGCCTGCACAGTTCCAACCATAAAATATCAACCACAATGTGTTCTACAACTTTTACAATAACTATTTTGTAAAATTTAGTTATTTGTAGTCAACATGTAAAATATGAGACAATACACAAAACAACTGAAACATGTTTCTGAATTATAGATTGTTAGTGAATCATTACCTTCAAAAGCAGTGTGCATTTCTTCTTCAAAGGCCTCTAAAGATTTCCCTTTCATTTTGTGCCGTTTATCTTTACCTTTGTTGTCAGAGCGCAGAAATTTGCCTTGTTTCTTTCGTCCCATGTTGCACCCAGTGGGTAACTAGTGAGCTAGTGTCAGATAACAGCAAGCATTAACGCCAACCGACTTATTTACTGTGGCATTAGCTAGGTAGCTACTTCACTGACACTAGCATGTTAAGAATTTATCTCACCAGTAACGTCTCCTGTTTTACTGAAACGTATACAATTCACAAGTTTATACACATAAACAACTAGTATTAAGTTATCCTCGTATTTATCCTTTACTTCCACAAAACATTTATAATACGGTTTAGTCGGTTCAAACTACTTTGTATCGTGGAAAGCACGTCATAGTCCAGAAGCAAACTGCGCATGCCCACATGTTAATTTGATCACATGACCTGTCACCTGATGAATCCCAGCAAACAGGAAATATAGCTAGAAAACAAACAGATGTCATCGTTTATTCATTCAAAATTCAGCCATGTATTGTGTGTTTAATGGAATATTTAATTTAATAAGGTTGATAACCTCCATATGTTTTTTCAGTAAGTATTTATGTACTCAATTGAATATATGTTGTTTTATAAAAGTTATGCCAAGACAGATGAGCGACGTTGTGCTGTGCTGTCGTGTGTTAATTGAGTTGAATATGACTTGTTTTTTTACACAGTAAACCATGGATTATGCGGTAAAATGAAAATAGTCGAGGAGCCAAACACATTTGGGTATGTTAACCAACATCATCTGTCACAGTATTGGCACCCTGTTGGCATCAGTTCCTTGCTGACAGATTTTTTTCTGCGTGTAGGTTGAACAATCCTTTTCTGGTTCAGGGAAGCAGACTTCAGCCAAAAGCGACCCCATCTCCCGTATCTGGTAAAATATTCTTACATTCAATTTAATCCAGTGTTTAACTGTCCTAAAAGAAGAGTTAATCGGTAGATGTTGACTGAAAGTTGTCAAGAGGTTTTCTGTCGATCTGTACGTCACCGAATTGACTTATCATATCAACAATATTGTCTTCTTTAAGGCCCTGCACATCTTCATGATCTGGCTGGAAAGTGCTTTAGTCTCACAGAGTCAACGTAAGTATTTTACATGTCACGTCCTCTTAAATTACCCAATACGTTTTCACTGGCTCTTTGATTTTACCAGTTTTGTATACTGATTTTTGGATAGTTAAATTGTGAAGTCTGACCGTGTGCTGGGTCATCTTGCAGGTATAAATATGAATTCTGTCCATTTCACAATGTCACCCAACATGAGCAGTCATTCAGGTGGAATGCCTACAGTGGGATACTGGGGTAAGATGCTTTTACATTACGTTATCTGCAGTTTTGCCATTCATCATCAGTATGTGAATGATTAGCAGTAAGCTGTTGGTTTGTTGTAAAAGCAGGTTTCTGTGTGTTCCTCACAGGATCTGGCAGGAGTGGGAAATAGCAAACAATACATTCACAGGCATGTGGATGAGAGATGGTGATACTTGTGGAGGCAGAAACAGAGAAACAAAAGTTAGTGTGATTTAAAAGTTTAAAACACTGTGGTTGTTGTCAATAGATTAATAAAGTATCTGTCACCTCAGTGGTTTATCAAACAGACAAATCTCTATTCAACACATGAGGTCAATGATGATTATGATTAAATCAATGATATGAACTAGTTATGTAACTTGTTTCTTGTCATGTCTTTCTAGGTGATTCTTCTCTGCAGTACTAGCAGCAAGCTTGCTCAAGTATCAGAGCCCAGTACTTGTGTGTACTCTTTAACCTTTGAGACCCCACTTGTTTGCCATCCACATTCTCTTTTAGGTAAGACGGATGAACAATCTTACAGTGTAAGCCTTCAGAAAATGCAAGTGGTAGTAATGAGGTCTTATCATTTGTTTGTTTTTTAAGTGTACCCAACCCTGACTGAGAAGCTCCAGAGTGAATGGGATGAAGCTGAGCAGGCTCGATATGATGGTGTTATTACTGATCAAGTAAGTTATAGACCGAGAGATAAGACAGCATGACCGACTTCATCTGTGTCACTGAAAGTTTATACCACATTAAAGATAATGATATATGCATACCAACTTCAATCAAATACCCAGAGTGATTCAAACACAAATATGCAGTTCTTGTTATTTTAGCAATGGGAATATTTCAACTATTTGTAACCTTAAGCCAAACAGGGTCAAATGTTATTGCAATTTTAGTAATTTATCAATTGATCTTGTCCATTAACACATGGTGTATGTTTGGTGCAGGGTTATAATAATCTTTTGAGGGATATTTTTGAAGATGCTGGTCTCCTGAAAAGCCAAAGAGTGAAGATCAAGATACCAGAGGTTGCAGCTAATTCAGAAATGCACAACTCTTTACAGAAATGTACAGAGGCATGTATATTTATAAAGAAATTTACAAACTTTTACAAATAATAGTCTATGAAATTATTACAATACCACTTAAAAGTGTGACAGGAAGCTGTATTTTTTTTTAATGTTTTCATACAGGACTTCCAAAAACAGAGAGAAGAGATTGAGAGACTGCATGCGCTCCTCACTCAACACAATATTCCTTTTGATTCGGAGCACAGTAAGTGAACTCAGCTACACTGTCTTCATTCATTTAAGTTTTTCTCAATCATAATTGCGTGTACTTTTTCTTGCTAAATGTCATAGGTGAAGCCAATGGCACTGCAAGTGTGACAGTTAAGGATCAGCACCTAAGAGGAGATAATGGCCTTTTTGATGTGCAGTGAAAATCATCTGGAGCAAGTCACAAGCTTTATTTAAAAGCACCTGGCTGGATTTTGAAGATTTGTTTATCTGTGAGCAACAGATATTTGCTAAAGGTTAATTTACACAGGACACTGAGTGAGTCATGAGTGGATTACAAACTTTTTTTTAGAGTTATGACATTGAACTGGCTCTTTTCAGGACTTAATAGAAAGTTAAGAACATCTTGTTCACATTGTGTAAGCAGCAAACATCTTGAGAAATAAAAATTGTTTCAAGAGAATATTGAGACATTTGAGTCTTCAGTATTAAATGTGGAGTCCTTAAAGGCTAAAGACTTTTTTTGGTCTGTACCAACTTCCCTACTAATAAGAAAGAAGCCCAGTTGCCATGACTCAACTTCCAGATGCATTTTATTAAATAACGTGACATTTTTCATGTAACACAAAGCGACAGTGGTGTAAAAACTGTTACCAAATAGATGTGTGGTGCTATTAATGTTTGAGTATTTTAGGAATCCAGGAAGTAAAGGTTACCACTGTTAATATAGAGACTCAGTTTCCTTCCTGAATTAAGACACAGAACATGAGGCTCTGTAGTGCAAGAGGTCTATATTCAGTCTATATGCAGTTCTCTACCTACGCATCTGTCTCAAAGGTAGAGTGCAGCTTTACCTATGTTTCTGTTTTTGGTCTTACAGGGGATGTGCTTTATGGTCACAACACTAACTGGTTATATTAATAACACTGTATATAAAACTAAATTAAGATTTATATTAATTCCAAAAATGAACATTGATTGTAAATGTTCATATAAGGTATATAGGCTACTGGTCTGAATAATGATTTCTGAACAGATTTCACAAAACATGCTTATTGTGATTATACCAAGAGTGGATGAGAAAAGTTATTTTCATCACTGTTTAGGTGCCTTCACAAGGACATGTTAAGGCACATGTCCTAACTAAACATTTTTAATTTAACCTGTCCCTAAGCTTTGTTTAATTTGTAAGGATTTACATCTCTTCATCTGTCCATACTGGTCAAACTGGAAACTGTGTTCTGAATTCTTTACATCTGGAGTCTTATAGTAAACATAACTTATAATAAACATTGACTTGTATTGATGACTGATCACTACCAGGCCACCACTCACATAAAAATAGCAAGAAATTGGACAGAAATTATCCTACACACATGAATAAAAATGTGAGTAATACACATGATTTAATCAAAACTATTATAAAATATAAAACAACAGTTTTAGTCTGTCCCAGAGATCAGGGCAATCACCCAGTCCAAAGGTCTGGGTTTCAGGTTTCAGTCCTTTCCTGGGTGGATATGAGGTCTTCATGTTGGTCTGGGGTCAGGAAAGCAGCTGGATAACTTCTCTGGCTCTGTGCGCCCTCTTCTGGACTACAACATCGTCTGGTACTTTACCTGATTCTTCAACTAGAGCTAAGGCTTTCTGCACTGTTGTGTCCCTCGCCCCTCCACGGAGCCCATCAAGGTACTGCAGCAGCACACAGAACTTCTCATCTGGAAACTTAAAAACAAGTATTTTTAATTGATTGTTCTTTTTTTTTGCCTTTATCTTGTCTGTTCTTTCATGTTATAATCATTCTCGAATGAATGAGAATGTAAGCAAACAAATGAATATAAATGTGTGCAGTTATTAGTGAGTATCTTCCTTTAATATATTTTAAGGCAGTTCAAACATATTGGTCATTCTGAAAATTGACAAACCCGGTGAAACGGACACAAAATAATGAAATACACTTTTAAAAGAACTTTGTAGATTACCTTATTTCACAGAAGTGTAGTGTAGCCACCTTACCTTTGACAAGTCAAACATGTGTTGCAGTAACCACGTCTGCCTGGTCTTCTGGAACTTCCACTCTGTTCGGTTTTCAGCCCAGCTGCAAAGACAAAACCAATGTAGATTGTGGGTGTGGGCTGCAATACTACATCAGTTAACTCTTGCAAAAGGCAGATACTGTCTGTGCAGCATGTAAAAAAACAATATGCTAAACAAACAAATTGCACTTCAAGAAATACAACATTTCTGTATCTTACAATGCTGCACTGGGAGTGCAGAAAGATGCTGCGTCCCGTATACATACAGTAACAAAGGAGAGAACAAAATAAACAACTTAAGGGGGAGCCCCTGTGATCTAGTGTTGCAATAAATTCACAGGACATAGAATAATCAAACTGAAAACACGAGAGATAAACAACTCCTGACTGTAAATTCCTAAATATGGGCCATTCTCAGAAACACTTCTCCCTACACTTCCCATAATGCAACTTGACAGCATCTTTCATCACACTCTGCCTGCCTGGTAAACACAAACATTTCTCAAACTCCGTGCTCCATGTTTGTAACACGTACTTTCTGTTATTAATTTTTCTCTTAAGCCAAGATAAACCTGACAACATCATCTCTTCTCAAACTTTAGAAAATTCCCTTCAAAGCCACAAAGGACATTTACAGAACTGGGTAGTACCCCTAATGACTAATAAAGTGAACTGAATGTTTAAAATTGATGGCATTTCCCTTACAGATATAATTTTACTCATACATCATCACTCAACTCCACATGAGCCATGACTATGACAGGCTAGCGTGAGATCTTACCACATGAGGTAATCTAAGGCCTGCTGAGGTGCAGTGGGTGCAGATGCTTCAGTTTTCTGTTGAGCGTCTCCTGCAGCTTCAAGCTTCCTCTGTGCTTCCTTTTTAAGGATCTTCTTCATCTTCCTCTCCAGGATCCGATTCTCCTCTGGACTCAAGTCCTCCTCTCCCTCCTGCTCGGGTGTCTCCCCTGGGCAACTGAGAGGATCTGAAATCTGTAACACCAAAGCAAAACAAACGTTCATGGGTGTTATCTACATTAACAGAGCTTCCTTTTTAGACCTTTATCATCATCTGTGTTCATGTAAAACTATTGTAAAACATCCACAAAGTATTCACACTATGATTAAATGATAAGAAAATGCCAACAATAATCAAAGTTTGTGTATGTTAAAAACCATTTCCTGCTCATTGTTAACAATTTTCCTATATCTCAAATAATAATAATAATAAATTTTCATTTGAAGGCAAATGAAAACTAAGCACACTTTTTGGGTTCAGATCATTTCCTGTTGCAGTGCAGCTCAGACGGGCATTTCCTATAGCATATGAGGTCAACAACACTTCTATTCAGTGCAGTGAAGTTCGCTGTGGTGCACAACATCACTGCAATGTTTATAAATAACAACCGGTTAAAGTTAATTTTTATTTTTGACAAATCATACAGAGGAGCCACAGAAATATACACAGTTCTCGTGTGAGTATATTCTGAACTAAAACAAAACTGGACTTCAGTTTCATGACAGAAACTTTTCCGAAGATACGTAACTTTTTTCTTTTTACTCCATTTGGCTGCAGTATGACTGCAGTGTGAAAATAAAGAACCAAGTTAAAGCTGTTTCGTTCCTGGAGCCAGGAACCACAGCACAACCTAAACACTGCATTTAACTCTCAGAAGAAGTTAAACAGAGGATGCACTATGTTCTGTATTTAACAGAATCATTCAGCATGGTGATGAAAAAAAAAGGAAGTGGAGGAAAAGATTTTGATCACATGGCCACAAAGTCATTCTGAAAGTATGCTTGTGGGGTACTGCCCACAGACATAAAAAAGCCCTTAACGGTGAGCGGTCGTGCCCGTGCAACTAACATCATTTTCTGAGATTTGAATTCAATCTGCACCATTGAGCTGGTGGATACAATACAGGAGAGGAGCAAGTGACAACAGCAGAAATGGTAAGTGGAAATGTGTTTTTCACCGAGCAGTCAGTTCCTCAAAGTGGAGCACACGTAGCCTGGCCTACAGGGACGTGCGGTTGTAGAAAATGCTTAAAAAGACTAACTAAATTACTGTTATTTGTAGTTAGCA
>JAUMHL010000012.1:8053003-8070508 GCA_032362345.1 Sandelia bainsii
ATTTTACACTGAGTTCTATTTAAGTGCAATTTTGAATTCAGCTAATAGTTAATTTAGGAAGGAAATGTACTACATGTTGTAAGAGTGTGTTCCTGTGGAAAACCCATTTAACGATTCACTGGATGAACAGTAGTAAATACTATTTAAGATGGATTAAAATAGCTGATAAGTGTGCTTATTTCCACAGGCAGTTTTGCTCTTAACAATATATTGCAACTTCTTTGTGCTTTAAACAAAAGCCGTTTTACAGAAAATAAATACCAATACCCCACTAATCAGAAATTTCCAGACAGTTCACTAGATTTCTGTTCATCATAGGAGAAATACTTCAAAAATAGTGATGGGTGACAAGACTTCATCTGTAGGTGATTTATCTTGTTTTTCAGTCTAATCAAAGCACTCCACCCCCACTGTCTGAAAATTCTACCACCACGATCAACTCCACCATGATGAACACGTCCACTTCAGCAGTCACTCCTACTGTTCTATTAGAAATTGCAGCCAATGACATAACCTCAACAGCAAACTATGCCTACACTTTCTTTGCAAGTCTGGGCTTCATTGCAGGCTGTTTCCTGCTCTACAGCTTTATTCAGATCTACAGAGCCCAAAGACGACTGTCCTGGCTTGAATGTCTTCTCTGGGTCTTCTGTGGCTTCCAGATGCTGCTCCTGCTCCTCTCTCTCCATGTTGTGGCCTACAGACCTGCATACCTGACAACCACAGCTCTGGGCTGTGCTGCTCTCTCCTTCTTCATCAACACAGCCTCTCTTTGCGGCCTCTTGGTCTTAGTGCTCATGGCTTATGTCCTAACCCTTGATCCACCATCCCATGCCCTACTGCGGAAGCGAGGAGTTTGTGCAGCTCTGGTGATCCTGTCTTCAGTTCTGATCTCCCTGCTGCTGGCTGGACTTCGTGGACCCAGTGATGGTCTGCAGGTAGAGACCAAGAGTTCATGTATTATGGATCGAGGCCGTGTTGGTGTTTCATATGCAGCAGCAAAGATGTGCCTGACTTTTTTGATTCCCTACGGCCTCCAACTGGGACTTCTGATAATTGGTTGTGTCCGGCAATGGAGATGTCAAGGACGTTTTCTCTCTGGCTCTGAGGAGGGTCCAATGTTCCTGACAGTCACTGCTGTCATGTTTTCCTGCCTGCTCTTCTACAATGTGGTGCTAGCACAATTATCAACAAAGGGTGAGCCGAGCCATTTTGAGCTTGCGTTTTGGAGTGGGGCTGAGTTTGTACTGTTCTCAGGGAGCAGTGTCAGTCTTCTACTCATGCTGGTCATGCACAGACCATGTCGAGACAGTCTCCATGGAGTGTTTCGTCAGCTGAGGGACTGCTGTCGAAGGCCAGGGCACACACAGAACAACAGAAATATCATAGCTCCACACATCGAGATCACAGACACTCTGCAGGACATAGAGTCATAGAGGACAACAACTCTTCTGATGGACCTTTTGAGATCTGATGTATTAAGGCATTCATTTCTTAATGTGGGTTTTTACATTTTGCCATTTTTTTCACTTAAGTGACTGTAAATGTTTTATATAAATGCACTCTTTTTAGTGTATCCACTTACTGAAATGTTCTAAAACAATATTATTTCAATTTTATAATTTTTATTTAAAAACAAAAAAAGCTTTCTGCATCAGAATGATTTGCACAAAAGCTTATGTAGATGAAACACCTGGAAAACCTATACAATTCCCAGAGATCTACATGGGAAACACAGTCTTGGAAAATAAAAGTCAGATGCTAAGTTTATGCCAAAAGTGCTAATATTCTTCATGTAAACATAATTTTTTAAAAATCGTTTCCTTTTCTCTCATGTCGGCATTGCTTCACACCCAGTACTAATACTTCAGGTTAAGGATCTAATATATTTGACTCCTTTTTTCCACTCAAATAATTGAATGCAAAACACATTGCATGGAACATTAATATGGGTAATTACCTGCTCTCTCAAATAAGAGCCTGTAACAAAACAAAAACCAAAGAACATCCAATTCTTCTTGTGTCTGAAATAAGAAAACATGAGCTGAGATTAACCCCATCTGTCCTTCATTTTGTTTTGTGTAAATTTGTTGTTAGTCTGTCTTTGCTAATTTCCACTTGCTCCCATATTTACATATTTTAACATTATACAATACTGTATATTGTACATATAGTCATGTTCAAACTTCAGGGCCATTGTTGATGAGTTGGCTCCATGTTACAACTTGACATAATTATTTATGGAATAAAAATACTAAATAAATACAATCAAATCTAAACACACCATAAAGTCAACATGCTATTGTATAGTCAAAGAATTAAAGTGAATCTAACATGAAAAACATGGTTTTCGTGTCTGGCTTAAAAGACACAATTTCTATGTGTGCGCCCACATGGTGTGTTTGTGTTTTTTTGCTGAAAGTGGTGGGTGTCACACAACACTTCTCTCGACTAATGTGACATCAGCTTTCACAGTCACCAGCAAATGACACAGAAGACCAGAAAGACGGCAGCCAGTGCAAGGAAGCTTAGGTAAGTTAAGCTATTTCATTTTAATGTCTGTCGTATAAATTAATTTTAAAGCTAACTGACTTTGTGTTTTATAGTTTTGTCAGATACAACATAAAATTGACGACCATTTATTTGAAGCAGCTGCAACATATCAACAATATATATTTTAACTTTTAAATCGTTTTTTATAAATTTTAGATCAGTAGCTGGTTCACATAGAGAGATGTCAGGAAAAAAGAGGAGAAATAAATCTGAATAAATATGCAACAAAGTTTCATTGTTGGTGCCTTAAACCCTCAGACCACCAGAGCATGATGAATGCTACAGTTTCATATCCTCATAACAAGTCTCCTAAAAACAAAAAGTCATAGAACTCAAAGTGCAGATGCATCTTTACTTTATAGCAATTTTTCTTGAGCTTTACTCTGAAATTTTTTAAAAGTTCACTCCTGTCTTTTTTTTCCCCCCAAGAGAAAACATTACAGTACAGACAATAAGATATATAGTTTTGTAACTGATTATATCTGTAATGCTATGTGAAATTTTGTATAATCATATATGCACAAGAAATAGCAACATTACTTAAAAAATAATAATAATAAATAATACATTATTTTGTAAATAACAGTAAAGTTTTTGATTTTTCTTTGTCATTATGGATTACTGAGTGTAGATGGCAGTTCACTTAATGTTTCCACTGAATCTGATGGTGCTTGAGAGGATCTGCCAGGAAGAATGGGATAAACTGCCCAAATCCAGGTGTGTAACACTTCTAGAGACTTACAAACACTCAAAGCTGTAATTACTGCCAAACAGGCTTCTGCACAGTTTGAATATTTTTATAAATAAGAGATTTTATTTTTTTCCCCTTTGTAATACATTTCCAAACAAATTCTAAAAATGTATTTTAACTTTGTAATTAAGGGTTGTTGAGGGTTTTTATTATTTATTAACTTAAAATTTAATCCACAGCACAATACAGTGGTGAAAGGGTCTGAATACTTTCTGAAGCTCCTGTATACAGTATTGTCTGTTGTCAAATGTAGGTATTTATTGCTTTAGTGCACTGAATTTTAGCCCACCTAATGTCTGCAGCATTATATCTAAAAGTAAAGAAACTGAAAACAAGCTGTTGACTTACTAAGCATTTTCTCTCTGTCTAGAACAAACAGAGGACATCAGCTCTTCTGTCTCTCCAAGACGACCACGGTGCAAAAAGAGGAAACAGATGGCACCTCAGACTCCACAGGGCCAACACCCATTGGAAAATTAACATGTATGAAAACTTAATGGTTAGCTACCACAAACACCAGCTCAACACAAAAGACAATGTACATGGAGTACAGAGCCATCACGGAGTATAACTCTTCTGTACAGCTAAATGGCACACAGGTAGTGGTCTCTCCAGATGTTCTGCATGTGGCTTCAGTAAATCAGCAATGTTACATTATTGGCCTCATCCTCTCCAGCCTTTACACCATATTCCTGTTCCCTGTTGGTTTAATTGGTAACATCCTCATCATAGCGGTCAACCTGGAGCACGGTGGCCGCTTAACAGCCCCGGACCTGTACTTTGTGAACCTGGCTGTGGCTGATCTGGTCCTTGTGGCTGACTCTCTGATTGAGGTGTTCAACCTGAAGCAGGGATACTACGACAAGGCCGGCCTCTGCACGTTCATGAACCTCTTCCAGCAGGTCAATATGTACAGCAGTGTCTTCTTCTTAACTTTGATGAGCTTTGACCGCTATGTTGCCCTTACTGGATTCACAGGTCGCAGCATGCCGCGTGCACGCCTCATATGTTGCCTCATCTGGACGTCTTCGTCCTTGCTCACCCTGTTACCTTTTGCAATAGCGCAGGCGCACCACTCTGGAGAACTCCACTTCTGCTTTGCCAATATGACGCAGATTCTGTGGCTGGAGGTGATGCTTGGTTTCTTGCTGCCTTTCTGCATCCTGGGCCTGTGCTACTGGAGAATAGCACAAGCGCTCCTGCGCAGCCAGAGGGAGCAATGTGCCCCCCAGCAGAGGCCTTGCAGGCAGAAAGCCCTGTGCATGATATCAGCAGCTGTGTTAGTATTCTTCATCTGTTGGCTGCCAGAGAATGTGTTTGTCAGTGTTCACCTTCTGAGAGGCAACACAGACAGTGGTACACTATGGCAGCACTACCCCCTGACAGCTCATGCTGTAAGGCTGGCAGCCTTTTCTAACAGCTGTCTGAACCCACTCATCTACAGCTTCCTCGGCGAGACATTCCAGGTTAAAATGAGGCTTTTCCTCCAGCAAAAGAGCAGATGGACTAAGCCCAGGTCAACCTTACGAAAATCCAGCTATGTACCGGCTGCAAACACATGCAGACATCTAATATGTGACAGACCAAGCCAGTCCACACATTTAAGCTCTAACAACCTCCCACAAACTGTTATACTACACTCAAAGAAAAACCAACTGCATACAATATGTCACACAGATACTGTGAAATATCTGTGCAGTGACCATAAAGACAATAAAAGTTGGACAATATAAAAGCAAAAACTTAATGTGTTGTGGAAACTCTTATGGTGAACCAGTTATTTAAACTTTAACTAGCTTTTTCCTGCTCTGAACTGTTTTCACCTGATACATAATGATGTACATTGAAATCACATACAAAACTTAGACCTTGCCAGCAACAGTAATGAAAACAAAACAAAACAAATGGTCTCAGAGGCCAGCTGGCTTCTCAGAAAAGCTACTAAAATAAAATGATGAAAACATTTTAAGCAGTTAGCATTCTTACCTCATTTTGCTGATTTTGAGCTGTCATTTGTTTCATCTTGAGTTTCTTGTCCTTTCGATTTTTTTTATCACCTGCTGTGACCTGGATAAAATAAACAGATTCAGTATTTTGTGAGGATTTTCAGGTGTATCTAAAACAGATACAGGCACAAAGGAGCGTGCTACTCACCTCTACTTCTATCTTTTTTCTTTTCTTTTTTACTTCAGTGTCCATCATTTCTTCTGTATGAACCTCCTTGGCAAATGAACTCAACTTCTTCCTTTTAGAACGATTTGACTCTGACTTCAAAGATTTGTCTTTGGCCATGACACAATTTATCCCTGCAAACAAAAACAATGATGCGTGCTGTTAAGAGAAAGTACAAAAATTAAAAAGTATTAAATGGACATACAATAATCCTTTAAGAGAGTAGAATGTGACCTTTTACATAATTAATTTACTTTTAAAAACATTTTGTGACACCAACATATACAAACAGAAGAACGCATTCACATCCAGTGAAACAGAATATGAATAAACAACTAGACAACACGTATAACAACATACAAATTTACTTATTTCCAGAGTTAGCCTACTATTGGTGTTGAATATTTCTCTGGCTAAATGTAAAAGAAGCACTAAGGCTGCGGTGGGTAGCAGTTTCCACTGCCGCCACAAAAAATGCTATCACCACTAAATCATAATCACCGATGAAACCCTACTTTTATCACATTATTCTTATTTTAAATTAGAAACTTACTCGTCCTACAAATAAAACGTGCGGCACACAAGCATGGAACCTCAACAGGAAGTAAGCAGTGAAGTGTGATTGGACAGATTTCTCTCTTTGTTTTGTGATTGGTTGACGGGAGTGAGTGGTTCAAAGACCCTCGGTAAAATAAAATAAAAATCCTTGAACGTCGCTGATAAGATTTAGACATAATTGAAGCAGAAAGTGTGAAAAATATATTATGTGATGTAATCAAAAGCTCCAGATAAGATACCGAAGTTTTTTTTTTCCATAACTTTATTCAACATATGTACAATCAAACAAGGGCAAATATCAAGTTAAATACACAATGTCATAAACATTCAGGTTGAACAATATAACAATACTTCTAAACAAACGTCTAAAAAACCAAGAACAAAAACAACAGGAATAAAAAAAATTAAAAAAAAAAAAAAAAAGTAACCTTGAGGTAACAGTTCTACTTGCAATTAGTTAGTTGAGAGTTGATAAATGATTGACTCAATCGTCAAAAATGAAGAAAACAATATATAATAATAGTAATCGAAAGATAATTTTTTAACAACAACAAACTAAAGATGTGACTAAGCAAGACATTGGCCTATAAATTCTGACAGTTATGACTGTAATTTTGGAGACAGGACTATTCATTTCTCAATAAAATAATAACTGGGAGCATGGTAAAATCGATAGTTAAAATAGCACAATAGTTAGCTGCAGGACAAGATTGTTTTGCCAAGCAATATAATATAGTGTCCTTGTATTTTTTTGTAAAATGGTATTCACCTATAGGCTATTGTGACAAATATAAGTATGTTAGACCTTCACCTTCAACCTCACATTGTGATACTGAAACATCTCCACAATATAAGCAGGTTAATAATATTTTTTGATGACACAATCTGACAAATTTTGCGAACTGATTTCCCTTTACATGTTAGCGGAACGTTCAAACCAGCTGAGATACAGCCCTCCGCCGGACGGGATTCAAGGTTGCACACGCATGGTTACATGACCTATTCAGAGAGCATTTCGTAAGAAAACCTTTATTTTCACTGACTTCACTGACGTGAAGTGTGTAGTAAGATGATCAGTTGCCCGACATGTCTCTAACAGTAGGACGAGTTTCCACCAGTCTGACACGAGTATCTTTAAATGGAGGGA
Organism: Sandelia bainsii; assembly: GCA_032362345.1. Classification (NCBI taxonomy): domain Eukaryota; kingdom Metazoa; phylum Chordata; class Actinopteri; order Anabantiformes; family Anabantidae; genus Sandelia; species Sandelia bainsii. The sequence continues at coordinate 8,060,185 of JAUMHL010000012.1, forward strand.
TATTAATCCATAAAGCTGCATCGACCGTGAGGTGAGTGTGAATCCGTGGTGGGCTAATAGGAAGCATGTAGATGTGGATCAATGACAATGTATGTATTTATATACATATATACAATCATACATACTTATTAGAGTCTTTCAGTGTGCATGGGGAGGTATTGGGATATTTTGAGTCTAAATTGCATACATGAATTAAAACTAGTATTTTAACAAAGTCAACTGTGTGTGTGCTACTAGTAACATTTGTATTATAATTCACTCTCATTAGAGCACCTCCAGGATTTGTCTCTACATGGCATTTTCACTACATGTTGATCAACTCTTGGGGACAGACATTTAAAATGTGAACATTTTAAAACAGTGATTAGGCCCTAACGGATACTGCTTTTTTGAGGGCAATAGAAACATTAATATTTAAGATTGAAAACATGAAGTGACAATATTTTTTTTTCTTAAATTTGATGATTGCAGATTGTGATTAAGACATATTCTGAGCAAGTAATAAAAGTGGATACAGTTGTCCTAATTTACCTTAAAGAATATTTTGCCTTTCAGTGCTGCAGTTTCTTACTACTTATTGGTCTATACATACAGATACCAATACATCAGTCATAACTAATATTGGTTCATGTATTGGTCAATGTGATTTACCAGTCTTATACATTTATTTCTGTTTTTAAGGTTTATCCTTTACACATCCACATAAAATCACCTCCTTAATTTAATTGAGATGCAAAACAATGTCACACAAGTGAAAGTACCCAGTAAGCAGAAAATGTCCTGTTACTGTATTATTACTTGTAAGTAGCATATTAGTTATTTTCCACCACTACTTTTACAGTCTTAACACATTCTGTATTTTCCCTGTCGGCAGACTGAATAGTGTGCGGCTCCTAGCTCTGAGCTCTCAGAGATCCGCTAAGTCTAAGAAGCCCACAGATGACAAAGAAGAGGTGAACAACAAGCCCATCAAGTTCTCAACCAGTAAAGCCAGTCACAGGACCTGGAAAGTTGACCGCTCCATGGGCAGCCAGTTTCAGCGACCCTGGTGGAAAGTTTTTACCATGAGCTTGTTTGGCACTGCCTTCCTTCTGTGGTGTATGCTGAGAAAGTATACAGACATTGATACACAGCTGGAGATGCAGCTGCATGAGCATTTACCAAGCCTGCTCTCAGATGAGGAGGAAGAGGAAGGACAAACCACAAATAAATCAAGTTAACTAATGAGGGACTTAAGATGTATATTTCAGGCTGTATTTAATGTTAGATGTGTCTCAGACTGTGGCATTAATTTGTCTTGACAATGTTGCAGATGGCATAATGAAGCCATCCATGGTTGTGGACTTTTGCCACAGGAAAAAGGATGTATGGATTGTTAAAATACATACTGCCTTTAAGATTTCAATTTCAACAGAAGTGGATTAAAATGCTTTGAACTAATAAACCAGTGTAGTTAATTTGTATTTCTAAATACTTATCTTTCATGAAGTACTAAAACGGATTTTACATGCAAAGTTAAAGCTATAGTGTGCGAAATTTAGATGGCACTACCATGAGTGTCAGAATGAACCCACTCTGCTCGTTTATAAGCCATGTTGATTACAGGATTATCACACTTTCATGAGACTAAGCCACAGAGTTTCAAGAAAACTAGTATCTTTACCGTCACATTAGAAGGAAGATCAAATGTGGATCAGTACTGCCTAGCATCTAAAAGGTGCACTCACAAATTCAGATCAACAATTGAGGTAGCGGAAAGTTTATTTACAGCACAAAAAGTCCTACAACATGCACACAGAATTAAAAGGTACAGATTCAGATACACTCGCAAACCTGAGACAGTAGTGGAATATTTCATTTGAGCATTTACAGATGTGAATCTCTACAGTGAAGAGGACAGTTTGAGAAAAACCAAGAGTGGGGAGGAAAAATAAAAATACAAAAAACATGCCTGAAACTACAAATCCAATGACACACATGCTGGTAATAGTCCAAGATTTACAAAGCAAACCCTCATCAGTCCCAACCACCCCTCCCCCTAAAAAGTTAAAATCCAGTCATCTATGCACGCTCCCCCCTAATTCGCCTGGCCAGCTGAATGTCCTTGGGCATGATGGTAACCCTCTTAGCATGGATAGCACACAGGTTGGTATCCTCAAACAGGCCAACCAAGTAAGCTTCACTGGCTTCCTACAACGAGAACAGACATCAAGTTAGATCCATCTCGTAGAATACAGTCACACAGAACAACTTCTGTATGTATTGTAGAAGGGAAAAAAAGACCTGTAGAGCACCAATGGCTGCACTCTGGAAACGCAGATCTGTCTTGAAATCCTGAGCGATTTCCCTGACAAGACGCTGAAAAGGCAGCTTCCTGATGAGCAGCTCAGTGGACTTCTGATACCTACGGATCTCACGCAGAGCAACAGTACCAGGCCTACAAAGACAAAACAAAGATGACACTGTCAGTACCCAAATGTACTACATCCTTTATAGTATTTCAACCATACACCCCACATATTCACTGAAAATCATGCTGGCAAAATTCAGACCACGACCTTTTTCTGAAGTTAACACAGGACAAGGAGCATAGTCTTGCCTGTACTAACCTGTAGAAACCTGATCACTTGTGAGCATGTGTACCTGTATCTATGGGGCTTCTTCACTCCGCCGGTGGATGGCGCGCTTTTCCTGGCAGCTTTAGTGGCCAGCTGCTTCCTAGGCGCCTTTCCTCCGGTGGATTTACGAGCAGTCTGCTTGGTACGAGCCATAACGTTACTTCACCTGCAAGTCTTTAAAAACAAACAAAGACGGGGTCAACAACCATTTAATTTCTCTTACAGGATTATAGTCCGGCTTGAATCGCGGCCTCAGAAAAATACAGTCAGCAGTTACTCAAGTGACATATATGAGTCACAACCTTACTAAACCATATGTAACTATTACTGTTTGTTATTTATTCCCCGGTGCTTAATTTAGACTTGATAAGTGGCTAAGCAACAGTAAATGCGTTCATTCTCAATGGCGCGCTTTTCGGTAAGCAGATAAGAGAATGAACCCTGACGATAAAACAAATGGTTGAAAATAACGACAGTACAAACCTCGCCACCATTAAGCTACAGGGGACACACACGTTTCTTTGCTGTCGTTAGCGAGTGAATTTAAAGCTAGCACGGTTGCAAAATGGCGCCAGCTAGCTATCACAGAGGTTAACACCAATATTAGGACACCACTGAAAGACACTAATTTGATAGAATGTAGTATCACACAAATAAATCAAATAATTGTACGTTTAACTGTAATGTATGTTTGTTAGTGGGTAAAGGTTTTTTTCCCCAGAGCTCCTTAGTGTAACGTTAGCTAACGTTAACAGTTAGCCAAGTGGCTAAGGCGCGCCAACGGGCGATTGAAGTGAGTCGAAAACACCTCTAACCGTATCTGAACGGCATGGATATCAAAGAAACCCAAACAACACAAAACCATATAAACACAGAAAAAACAATAGGCATAGCAAACGTCCACACACATACCTTTCTGTTTAATTTTCCGGAAACCAGTGTCTCCACCTCGCGTGTAAGTTGACTATATTCACCCCGAGGCGTAAGAGGGGGTATTTATAGTCTGATAGGAGCGGAGAACAAAGTCCCGCCCCTGGATCTACGAGATTGGTCCAGACTGAAATCCTGACGGGATGTGATTGGTGGAGGAACATAGAGGCTTACTGCCTCTGCATTTGAAGAGTAAAACAAAGTGCCTTATTTTTTAACTTTTATCTATAGACTTTTCCGACTTTTCCTTTTTATCTATAGACTTTTCCGATGAAAAGTCAACTTAGTCCGCACAGTTTTTGGTTCTACTTTATTTTCTGTTTTATTATTTACATAATAGTTTCTTTAAACTCTTTGGTGCTCATTGTTAAATGGAAGGAAAGAGAACAATGCTGATCTATTGAAATGAATCTGCTGCCTTCTGTAGCTATAGATTAGTAACTTCACTTATGCTTGAGAGAAAAAGTGGTCAGTGGCAGGTGTTGAATGAAAGTGGGTAAAGTATAGTCTATATTAACACAGGGTATATTTCAGTTTGTTCAGAGCGAGACACACACATATAATACACAGTATGATAAGTCATATAATTGTATTTGGCTATATACCCCCCCCCCCCCAAAAAAAAAAAAAAAAAAGAGAGAGTCTAAAAGGACTCATTCTGATACTTTACCGATGTGATACAGAGGAGGGTACAGCTAGAAGACGATTAAAAGAGCTTTCAGTCGACGGCTTGGTAACAAAATCAGCTTGTTCTTTTTCTCTATAAAATGACAATTTCCTGTTATTCTGAAGTCATTAACATACAGTGATTAAACGGCTGCAGCCGTATTTACATTATTTACTGCTGTCATGCCTTCAGTTGTTTTTGTTTTTGTTTTTCACTACAACTTTTAGTACTTTCATGCTTTTGTTTTCCTTAATATATAAATTCACATACCTCACACTTTAAAATACTTCTTTGTTTTTTAGGCAGTAAAAAAATCAGTATATTTAAAAATAAAATAAACTTTTTTTCTACTTCATTAATTGATTTTGTTGTTTAGAAGACTTCATTGTTTTGTGTTTTTTTAAAAGTAAAATCCATGTGTTTCTACAACTAGAAATTAATTTTTTTAAACAATGGTCTCTGAGAGCTACCAAACAAATGTTGTCTTACTACAATGAGAAAAAGTTTCTTTCCACAATCTATGTGAACAAGCAAGCGGAACCTCAAGCGGTGGGAAAACGTTACCTGACGGACTTATTCTGAAGTGACACCGGTGGTAAGTTTCCGAACAACATGGTTTCATGGAAAACAATAAATTAAAAGTGGGCTTTGTTATAATGTTGGCTGAGCATTTTATCCGCTGAACATGTCAGTATCTCTGAGGCGTCGAGTTAAGTTTATTTAAACATAACTTTGACTATAGTCGCCTTTCAGCTGAAAACCTGCAACACTGGAAGAGTGAGCATGACCGAGCAGGGGCTGCTGTTTATAGGTACGTTATAATTTAATATGTTCTACGCAGCACAAGCTATATTTACTGCGAGACTTACTGCCGCTGCGTGCACGTATGTGTTCTGTTACACGTCGCATTTGACAACAAATCGTTGAAGTTGGGTGTTGATGTAACTGATAATAACTCGATTCTTGAACGTCTCCGTCTGTTTTACCTTTCTTTACATATTTGTATGTTGTGGTAATTATTGTAATTCAAAGTCAATGCAGTTCCTTGGAAAGTAAGTTATGTGTGTGTTCATTCAACAGATATTGAATCTAAGTCGAATACATCCACTCCTGCTGAAGAACGAGCTGAGAAGCCCCTCTGGACTTCCAGTGACAACACCTTCAGATTCAATTTCTTCCCCGACAACTCTCCAGCACTTCAGGAGAAAACATCTCCACCAGACAGGACCGAGCCATCAACAAGTTGGATATTGTTTACCAAACAGGGTCCTGCTTTTGCCTTCCAGATCCCTCCTGTTACGCCTGTAGAAGACATGGAGATGACAGAGATGCCAAACTCTTCAAGCAGCCAACAGTGTGTCCAAGAGGAAAATCTTAACTCTCCACCCGAACCGTTGGTGCAATCTAAATCAAAGAAGAAGAAGAAATCTGGAAAGAAAAAGGCGTCAGATAACAGTGAACCACAGCAGAAACCAGCAGAGGCGAGTAAAGGTGGTGAAGACACAGCGCTGGTCAGTGTGAAATTATTTTTCTTTAAATTCATCACAGTGGGTGCCTTTTGATTGTTTGATTTGATGTCTGAATGTGACTGTGTATTTCAGAGTGCAGAAGAGCAGCTGAACAGGCAGCTGGACTGGTGCATTGAGCAGCTGGAGCTGGGAATGAGGTCCCAGAAGGCCACGCCAAAACAGAGTATGATGTTTACCTCACACAGCATCTGACCTGTTTAAACCTGGAACTAAAATTATTTACAGTCACATGGAAGTGAATCTGTAGTAGGTCCAGATACAGTATGAATGATAATACCAGTTGTTTGAATGGGGCAAAATATGCAAATAAATGTGACATCTTGATTATTTTCTTGCTGCAGAGGAGGAAGCCTCTCGTGCCCTGAAGACTCTACGTAGCTCCAAAGCTCCTCTGGCCAAGAAGAGGCAGGTGATGCGAGTCATGGCTGGAGACTATAGGAAAAAAATAGATGACGAGAAGATCAGGCAGTTCAAGCTCATTCAGAGTGGTAAGTAAAGGTGGCAGTAGAGTCATTTGAACTGCAGTTATTGTCATTAACTGAGCAAAAATGAGTTGGTTGTTGTTTCGTTAAGAGACAGGTTTCTCTGTTCCTAACAGAAATTGCATCAGCTCAGGTTAAAGTTGTGTCAGATTCTCCAAAGAAGTCTGTTTTCCATCGGAAAGCCGAAGTCAAAACCCAGACTCCGGTGACAGAGGAGAACCTGCAGCAGACTGAAGCCCAGGCTACAGACCTGACACCACAGACTCGGGAAAAGACGTCAGATTTTGTCTTTACTCCATCAAAGGAAGCGTTCCACTTCAATTTTCTCTGATTATGTTGGACTGTGCCTCCAAAATCTGGACATTCTTTGTGAACAGATACAATAAAAAACACACAAAACAAGAGAAGAAAAACTCTTACAATCATAGTACTAGTATTTAAAGCCATTCATTGCTTGTATTATATTTCAAAATAAATAATTGTAAATATTTGTTTGAATGGTTTCTATGTAATATGAATGTGTAAAATAATAACAAAGTAGTTATTTGTAAACCACAATTATATGGACCGATTATGAGAAAATGCTGAACCCCTCCCAGACTGAAAAAGACACACAAAGCCTACAAATGACGTTGTCAAGTTGTTTGTGGTCATTTTGTGTAAATTTTTATTGGTTGTTTCGTGCCTGTTTTGATTCTGTTTATGATCATCATGTCTGTTTGTTTTTGGTTTGTTTTTTTTTTTACCTGTTTTTGATCTCTTTTTGTATGTCTATGGTAGTCCTGCCTCTTATCATTATTTTTCTTCTGTTTGTGGCCATCTTTGTGGTCATTTTGCATCTTTTAACTCTAATTCCATACAAACTCTGAGCACAACAGATTAAGAAGCCTTGTGTGAACATTTAGTAGTCCATCCATGATGATATGTCATAGTTTTACCATAGGCTTGTACTATACCATTGTATAATATGTTCATAGTTCAACATCCTTTTGAATTTTATGTCGTTTATTACTTCAATGTAGCAGTGTCCAACATAAGTTTCTGGGTTTATGACTTTGCCACCCTACACTGCAGTGCTGGACTGTGGGGTTGTGAGCAGTCTAAACCAAAATGCTATTTTTGTAGCTTAACTGTTTAATTAGAATACTTTTTAGTGGCATGGTGAGTGGTGAAGGTCCAGTATTTCAAGGCAACATTTTTCTTCAATTCAAACAAGCAAACTTTTTCTTTTTTTATCCTGACTTGGCCATCACTCAGATTTTTTTCTTTGAATTGTTAACGGAAATTCTGCTTATTTAGGAAAACACAACAAAGCACCGGCTTTGTACATATGTGTAAACGGTATTTTAATGATGTGCGTGCTGTAGAAAAAGGCCCAGCGGTGTTTCAAACCGGAAAGGGCAGGGCATGGTTCGAACACAATTGAGTGTGACACACAAAACAAAAAAGTTTCAGCCGCCAAGAAAACGAATTACCCACCGTTGTTTGTAAGTTTTCAATTCATGACACTTTCCACAGTGTGAAATATGAATTAGTTAAGTTTGTCGTCTGATGTTTTTTTGTCTTTGTTCATTGTGGAGAAAGTTTTTTTATCGGGGTTTATGTTATCATGCTAAGCTAACATTAAACTAGCTAAAAACAAAGTGATTTAGCTGGAGCTAGTAATGATATAAATTAACAGATTGGATTGAAGTATCGACAAATTAGAAGCTATTGTTAGTTAGCATTGTTTATATATTAAAGCCCACAACAGTAACTTATGTGGTTTCATATTGAGGCAACTTTAAATTGTGAGTGCAGGTCTTTGTAGTGTTGAACATTTCATCTTGGTGCTCGATTTCTGGGACACCTCAGCTTTCAGGTGTGTGGAGGGACGAGTGAGGAGGCAGAAAATGTCTGAACTGAGTGACGAGGCCAGTGAGACAGAGCAGCTGGGTGCCAGCCTCTCCATGTGGCTGGGTGACTCCCTTGCGCGACCTGAGGAGCTGGATGTCCCTCTGGACCTGCACACCGCCTGCTCCATCGGGCAGTACGACGTGGTGGCAGAGTGCATCAAGAAGTAGGGACTCTAAACACCTTCAGTATCCCCACATGCCCACCTTTCCTCCACATGCCATACATTTATGATCTCTTATTTTTAGACGTGAGGTGAACCTAGATGGCAAGAACATCGGGGGATGGACCCCGCTGATGTATGCATCTTATATCGGCCATGACAACATTGCAAATCTCCTGCTGGAGGCTGGTGTGAGTGTAAACGCTACCACTGCCAAAGGACTAACCCCTCTGATGCTGGCAGCAAGCTGTGGGAATGAAAGTATCGCTTACTTTCTGCTTCAGGTACAGAATGGCGCTGTCAGACACTAATGTGTCAGGCACAGAGAAAGTTTTATTTTTGAATGTAAATAGTACAGTAATGTGAAAGAATGCAGCGTTCGTTTCTGAGAAGCATTGCATGCATTATCTGTGTGGTTGGAAAAACAAACCCAGAAAGCCAAGAATAACCCAAGCTGACCTCAGTAAGATCAATAATTTTTTTTCTGTGTAATAATTTTGGGCTGCTTACTTACCTAGAGTTTACTGACAATTAAGATTTCAAGCATGTTATATTCTAGCAAATATAATACAAGTCTCTACAATTAGATTTAAAGTGTAAAACAAATAAAATGTTACATTAAAAATATGATGCAACTATGATAAATTGTGGACAGTAATATAAAGCTAATGAGCTAAAACATGCACACTCACCAGTATGGTCCTTTAACAAAGAAGTGGAGGTCACTTCTGTGTAGTAATAACAATAAGGCCTAATATACCTACCAGTTGACATGCTGTCTTGTTTTGTTCTTTTCTTGATTATGTTTTTGATTTATGATTCTATGTTTTAATGTTTTTTTTATTCACACTATGAAATGTTTTTGTTTCTCAACACAAAAGCAAGGTGCAGAGTTGGAGGTGAAGGACTCTCGAGGCTGGACCGCTCTGTTTCACTGCACCAGTACAGGCCACCAGCAGATGGTTAAGTTTCTGCTGGATAACAATGCTGATGCCAATGTTAAGTGAGTGTTTTTATTCATCTCCAGCTACTGCAACACTCCTTTCAGAATTTTTTTTGTGACTTTTTTTTTTCATCCACAGAGAGCCAGGGTCTGGTTTCACTCCACTGATGGAAGCTGCCGCCTCTGGACATGAAATCATAGTTCAGTACCTGCTTGATCATGTGAGTAGGTTGCCGTCCAAAGCTTGCACACAACTTATCATAGGTGTTAATGTGACATAAAGGAGCTCAATACCCTGCCCAGATAGAGATGATGTCTTATGCCATTTTGTTTTAATAATTTACAGAAAGTTAAAGTAGATGACCGCAATGCTAAAGGAGAGAGTGCCCGTGCCCTAGCATTGATGTATGGCTATACCAAGATTGTGAGTCTTATTGACTCACGTTCTCCAAGGATCAAAGCAGGTATCAGCTTGTTTAAAGACTTTTCAAAGTTTATTTTTTTTACTAAGAATACCTTTGTTTTATATTTTCTTGTTTGTGTGGGATCTATCCTGTCAGGACACTTTGAAGACCTGAGCTCCTCTGAAGACTCAGACACTGCATCCCCAAGGATAAGGCCAAGTCGAAACCGAGCTAAAGGCATTAGCATCCATGATGGGCCTCAGGCCATTGCCAAGTTCCGAGTAGGAGGCAGCAGCAGACTGTGTGGTAGTGTCACATGAAGTATCCAATCTCATATCTGTCACTTGTGCACAGTGAAAAGTTTTTCTTTGAGTGATTCAAAAACTCTGTGTATTGAGGTTTAATCACATAAATTAAAAAAGACAGACAGTCCTGGGTGAAAGAGCAGCATGTTAACCTTTTCCTTCTTCTTACAGAGCCTACCGTTGTGCGACCAGGCTACACAAGGTTTCGTGATATTGGTGAACAGAGTGAGAGCATCTGCTACCGTGACGTGACCTCACCTATCAATGAGCTGGATGGCCAGAGCAACAGCAGCAGAGGTGAGGGCCACATACATATACACTACTCACAAAAAGTTAGGGATATTTGGCTTTCGGGTGAAATTTATGGAAAACGTAAAAAGTTTACACTAC
>JAUMHL010000012.1:8073360-8111789 GCA_032362345.1 Sandelia bainsii
AGTGTGAACTTTTTACATTTTCCATAAATTTCACCCGAAAGCCAAATATCCCTAACTTTTTGTGAGTAGTGTATATGTAATCAGATATTGAAGCGGCAGATCCTCATACATAAACCTGTCAGCCAATTTTGCTTTGCTTCATATTTTTACATGCAAGCAAATATGTATCTAACAAACTGATAATAGGTGAGGAGAAATGTATGAATATTGCTTTTCAAATCACTGCAGGACTTTAAAAGGACCCTTTGAGATGTTTGTGGTTCTGATAAGTTCCACACTATTAAGGTGGTGAATATTTAATCTATTAAGAGTGCTGTTCTTTGCAGACCTGCCTTAGTATCAGGGGTTCCCCTCCTGATTGTTACATCATTATTACATCTGAAAATCCTCTATTGTGCCTGAGGCCTTGGCAGTAAATCAATAACACCTGCTGTTTGGTAACAATCATGGATGTTGACCGAATTCGGTTCTAGCAGCTGATCCAGTTACAGCAGCTTGCTGCATCAAGGTTATTAAATGGCCACAGACTCCACCGGATCGTACATCACTGTTCTGCTCTTGTAACAGGACAAATTAAATATAAATTTACTACAATACTTATTAATGGAAAAGAGATTATTGTAACAGTGTTATAATCTGCTAGAAAAAAAGCAATGAGTAACCAGTGATTTACCCCTGAGTTCTTCTTTCTTGTGCTTTTATTAACCACCTGTGCTAGGCAGTTTGTGCCACATTCAAATCTGTGGGAAAATGTATGTTTTAAAACTACCAAAGCAACCAAAACATCATGCTATATGACTGCTTTGATGGGTGATACCCTTTAATCTGTATTTATTCTGAAATCTGTGCAAGTTTCCTGCTTGGTGCATCAGAATCCAGGCTGGTTATAATGTCACCAAAACCAAGTAGAGTTTTTAATAAATAAGGTCAAAGAGCAGAGGACTATCATCTGTAGTGATTCTCTGCTGTCGATTTGCAAACTTGATGCCTGACCGGAGTGGTAGACAAACACTTGTGATGCTGAGCGGCGTCCAGACTGTGCCCAAATAAACATAATCAGTGTTTAGCGTTGACACTGAACTGATAAAATATTTGGCATCTTTCACTGATAATTTACTTGTCTTGTGAAAGTCTGCTAGTGAAACTGACAACTGAATTGTAAAACCATCCAACCAAATGCCAGCAGGCTACGCTATAATGGATGTAACAAACATTTCACACATGACAAAGCTGTTCTGATGAGGTTTTTTTGGACAGATGTTCTAACTGTGGGCTTCTGCACTTTTGTGTATGTCACCAGTGGTGAGAGATACACAAACTATGACAAACAATTACTGTTACTCTAAGTAGCACACGTTAATTCTAGTTGGCGAACTAGAAGTTAGAGATGTTGGCAGGTTCTCATTTGGGATTTCTGGGCCTGTGAGTGTAAAGTGGGGTTAGGGAAGATAAGTACAGCTCCCTCCTCTGACTAGGGTGCCTTCGAAGACTTTTTACCTACACTGCTCCACTGGGACCAGATGTACTGGGCAGATGTCAGGCATGTGTATTTGCAGTTGTATAATTGTGATGCTCAGCACCAATTAAATCAAAGTCACTGTGATTATTCAGAAAAGATGTGTATACATGTGAATACTTCAGGAAGAGATGTATTTTACTGACTCAGGACAACTAAAAGGATCACTTCAGGATGTATTGGTTTAATGTATTGCTTGAATAGAGAGCTAGTTCTCATATAAATTAATTCCAAATTATCTACAGTCCTTCAAAATAAGATTCAACCTTTATGTACAAACATTAACAATCCACTTAAGATGAGCAAAAATCGTCTTTATGTACAGCCTTTAGGGTTTTAGAAAGGAGGTTAAAAACAATGTAAAATGCAGCAAATTCACAAAAATATTGTTAAATTCTTAGTTTTTCTATGTAATATCTGTTTATACTGTAAATTCAACAATGGTTCAAAAACTAATTCAAATGCACATATGAACTCACACGTGATTGTACTTGCTCTCTGCTGTCCAGGCCAGCACATACTGTAGAAACGTCTTCCTCCTGCAGATCTTTGATTGATTTCTGACATGCCCACGTGGAGGAACGAGGACATCTCGTTTGTCTGTGGCGTGTGTGATCGAGGGCTGTGTGAGGATTGATTCCCACTCCCACAGAGGACCAGCTGTGTGAACAGTGGTTGTGATAAGCTCAAGTGTACTCACACTGGTGGCCGCAGCCTGCGGGACAGTGAGCACTGCTCTTCAGCCAGTTCATTATGTGCTCCAGATGTCCACCGTGGCTGCAGCCCTGACACCATACAAACAGACCTTTCACCACATGGTGGCAAACTGCACATATACTGGCACACTGGTGGCACCTAGAGAAGAGATGCAGGGTATTTACTTGTTGTTGCATTTAAGACAAGATAAGAAACACTAAGCACACAAACTGCACCATAACTGGGAGTAAAAATCCTTAGTAATTTTTACACTTACAAATTACAAGTTAAAAGTTAAACAAAGACAACATCACATGATCATTTGAGAACTTTAAAATTAATAATAGGCAGATTTTCACCTGTTCCCATTTCTTATGCTTAGCTATGTTCGCCGGTTGCTGGCAGTAACATCATATTAAGTAGAAATGTATCTAACTCTTGGTAAGAAAGCACATATACATATTTTCCAATAGGGTGAACTACTGTTAAAGTTTCTGGATGCTGACAAAACTGGATGGAGTTCATGTCTGATTGATATACAGTCTTTAAGCTTTCTGCAAGTGATAGACCAGCTTGTGATAATTATACAAAGTTATTGCAGTTTAATTGAGAATTATATAGATAACTCTCTGAACATTAATGGAGGTACAGTGTTAATACCTGTCACATATCCAGCCCTTGTTGCTCATTGGCCGCTTGCAGTTGCTACAGTTGATGTGCAGTGTTGTAGATGCCTGGTTCAGGCAGGTGATGGCGCTGCACGTACTCAGCTTGATGACCTCATTGGAAACGTTCCACAACTCAAATCGCTGCAGCAGGTCTACATAGGACATGTACCAGTGCTCCTGAAATGGAAACACAACTTGTTAAAAATTTCCTGTTTTGTATGACTAGTTTTACCAAACTGAAATGTTGTAATTGAATTTTAAGACTTGGCTGTTTCAGTAGTGAGCAGGTTTATAACTTACATCCATGAGGCCTAAAGTATCCCAGAACTTTGCTGATTTTTTTCTATCCACATGATATGCAATTAATCAGTCTGTGCAAATATATTTAACCTAACATTTTTTGAAATTTCTTCAGGAATTAATTTGTACTTGTCTTAAACTTTACAGTAAATCCATCTATCTGAAATGCAAACACTACTGCAAAACACCAGTGCTTGTTTCTTTCATCTGACCTGGGTCAGGTCATCAATCTCTTTACGGATCCGTTCTCCCAAGACGATAAGCACAGACACAGCCATCTGCACATCGCCCTGCTCAGCATAGTAGCTGAGCATCTCCCGCACAATGGGGCAGAAGAAGCTGGCGGGTAAGTGTGGGTTGTACAGAGGCTGGGAAATGGAGATCAGAGAAAAGGACTCAATGGGTGTCAGACAAGTGACTTCTGCCTCATTGCCGCTGACGTGCGGGGAGTCAGCCTTGTCTTGTTGAAGGTGCTCGGGAGCAGATGGGTTATCCACGATCTCATGGCGCAGCTGGAAGGCCTCCTGGGGCAGCATGTACTCCTGCTCTTCTTTTATGACAAAAGGAGCAGAGATAATAGTAGACAAAAGAGTGCTGAGCATGGAGGCGGTTATAAATAGCAGGTACTGACGTAGGCAACTCTTTGGTTCCTGAGAGAAGGGACTGTGACTGACCTGTTTGGTTGTCATGCTCCATGGAATAGAGGTCATCATCATCTAGTTCAGCATCACCGAACATATACTCAGCCTGGCCCTCACTGCCCTCAGTCTCCTCATTTTCTAAGAATAAATTAAATGAATGGATTTTTTATCCAATGGATGAATCAAACATCCAATCAAGACAGTAACGACATTGAGATCCTTTAGCTTTTAAGTGTCTGAATGACCACTCTCACCTTCATTATTGCTGATGTGCGAGTTCCCAGGCTCCAGGTGGATGTTGTCCTGTCTGCTCTCACCTTTACTACGCTCCAGCCTGCTCTCTGTGCCCATTCCTGAGCCCATTTCCTTCATGCTGAAACTAACATGTACATCAGCATTACATGTGAGACTGTGAATTACTTCCATTACTGTATTGAAATGGCATGCTGACAAGCACATTTACCTGTTCATTAAAGGCATGGTGCCCAGTTTACTGAGGTTGTGGTTTGGACCAGGCGCTGTGAGGTTTGCTGGGTCAGAGAACATGATTCTCAGCATGGTCCATGTTGTAGAAACCTTTGTATTAAATTAAAAATCAGGTTATTCCTGACACAAACCCAAATACAACTGGAAGAATGTTTTTTTTCCTGACATAGAACACAGCTAGAATTTCAGTACTGCATTAAAGTTAGAAAATAAAGTTGATAATAAAATGAATGTCTTGCCTTTAATCGTGCTGGAAATATCATAACGAAGAGTGAAATCTTCAGGAATTAGCAAACAAGAGTCAAATATGATCCAGAAAGTGGGGCTGAAATACTCTAGTCTACATGTTTACTATAAAATGTTTAAATAGAGTTTTCACTGCTGCATCACTGCTGATACTGCCCAACTCTACAAGTTAACTGACTTATTAATGCATTGCATGAATTATTGCAAGTAACTGTAACTTGACTAATGGCTTTTTTTTTAACTAAAACGCTAACAATTGACTGATTGCAGATTCTCATATGAGAATATTTTCTAGTGTTGTGTTCTGTGATAGTGAACTGAATACAGTTAGGTTTTGGACCGTTGTTTGAACAAAAGAGGACATTTTAAGACATCATCATAAAAAGAAAACACCACTAAGCACAGATTTGTATGTATTAATCTGTCTGACCTGAGGTCTTTTGAGCTCCTGGGCCACCTTGGCATTGTGATCACACAGCTCAGCAAACGGCTTCCCACTGAGGAGGTAGAGTTGTGCTGTCTTGACAAACCAGTCCATGCGGTTACTATCCAAGTCTGTCTCAAAGACGCTAAGAGCACTGGACACATGGGCAAACTGTTCTGTCGGGTCGGGCTTCTTGAAGAAAAAGATGGGGTAGCGGCGGTCACCTCCGGGGTAAGGCTTTCTGTTGGCATCACTACTGATCAGACTCTCCTTGGCTGCAAAGGCTAAATCACCAAACAGTCCAAAGCACAGACCCTCAGGGTTAGCCTTGTCCACAGGACGAGTGGCGTCCTTAAACATATGTTGGTAGAGCGTACTGTCTTTAGAGCCAGAAAGCAGAAAATGAGGCTCGTGCTGGTGGCGCCACACAATACCAGTGGTCACATCCTTGTGCTCTTCAAAAGTGGCAAAGGGAATAAAAGGTCTGCGAACGTCCCAAACATAGATGTTGTGGTCCACCATCATGGAACAAGTGGCCAAGTGAAATTTCCTCTCTGGACGCCACTTAACCCGTGCCACTGAGGCAATGGTCTGCACGCAGTAGATCTCCTTGGCTCGGTTAGTAGTCATGTCCCACACCTTCACCATCTTATCCCTGCCACCTGTGGCCAGCCAGCCCCTAAAGCAGAAACAAGGGTGGAAAGCTATTAACAAGCATATACTTGGTTACATTGTAAACTGAAACTACCCTGTGTTTACAAAACATCTTTCCAAAATTGGAAACAACGAACAGTATATGCAGTGACCTAAAACCACTTTATAGAGGAAAGTCAAAAAATTCTTATTTGGTTTGTGTCACAAAGTCAGTTTTTCTCACCTGTCATCAGGGTGCCAGTCGCAGCAGAACACAGGGCCAGTATGGGCAGTGAACATTCGCTCGTAGCGGTCTGGCCGCCTGATGTCCCACAGCTGGACATTGCCATTCTCAAAAGATGCAGCAAATGTGAAATAATCCTTCATGCTAAACTGGACGTCCCTTACACTCTCTGACTGACCTACGGGGGAGGATGGGGAAAAAAGCTCAGCAGGGGATGATAAATTATTATTACTGATTTGGAGAACTACATTTTTAATATGACTGTGGAATGAGAGAGGTTTCCTTGCAGTAATCAATCACAAAGAACTGAAGACATTAGTTCTATGCCATTACTCTAAAATTTCCATTTTCACTTAAAGAAATAAAAAAAATTACAATTTTCTTATAAATGGAAAAGTTGGTTTGTTTTTTTTAATAAAATGGTTCTTATTTTGTAGCACAGTTAAAAGAGAACTTTTTATTCTTTGTATGTTTCCAAAACAAGTATTATATCCTTAGAAATAAACATTGTACTGGATTTAACTATAGATATCAGGACTTGTTTGTTGTACACGTTTTGGAGCCATGTTCCTTTTCATGTCAGATGTTATATTTAATATGAAGAAATAATTACAGTGTAATGCTCATCATCATAATCTCTACCTGAAAAAGTGCTGACAGACTCCTTCTTGCGCAGGTCAAAACACTTCATGAAGCCATCCTGAGAGCCACTTAGGAGCATGTAAACCTCTGTAGGGTGGAAGCACACCTTGTTGACAGTGCGTTTGTGCTCAGTAAACAGCTGGTCCTGCTTGTTGCGGGATGGTTTTCCCAGGTTCCAGGTGACTACTGCCCCATTGGTGGCAGCTGTAGCCAGGAGGTTTTCCTCCATCTGGTGCCACATGACATCCGCACAGCTGAAGTTGAGCGAGGGTTTGCGACCAACGCGGAGGTTCAGCTTCTCCACAAACTGCTCCTCCTCCAGTGCGTATATCTTGAAGATGTTACGGCCAGCTACCACCACCTGCGTGGCATCACGACACACACTGATGGCATTGGCAGGGGCGTCCAAGTGGCAGAACATAGTTCGGCCACTGATGGTATTGCTGCTGAGGGCTGTGGTAACCCGTGACATCTTCTCCATGTTCCTGAAGGAGAAAAAAGTGATTAATTTTCTTGGAATCAAGGACATAAAAGTCACAGATCCACAGAGCAGACCACACATTCTCTTGCTGCAGTTGATTTTACACTAGTACCTGCTGTAAAAGACATCTGACATCAAATATGTTATATGACCCTACCAGAAGGTGGCGCTCCATGAAAATAAAATGTTAGATTATTATAAAGTCTATGATGTAGGGGAGAATGGGTGGCAGGGCATAACAAATACTGTAAATTAATAAATAGTTATTATATATTTTAACATTTCAGTAGGTAAAGTGACTGGAGTACTTACTTGGTGAAGAACTGCCGGTCTCTTCAATATCTGCAGCAGAACAGAGTCCTCCTGATGTGCTCCCATGAGAGCCAACTTGCTAGTGAGAGACTGGCATGTGACTAACAATGATCCTAAATGGGTTTATAGTTAAGATGGATATTTTACATATACAATATGCTCACAGATCTATCAATATTTAGTAAGTAATACTGAAACTGACTGATGTAGATTTATGCTACAACTTATACACACAGGCTATGTTGCCTCAGACTGTGTTAACGGTACTCTTTTTTGTTAAATGGGATATTTTCTTCCCGTTTTGGAATATAGTTGCCATTTTTGTATATTAGCTTCCCTATTTATCTATCAATTGACATTTCCATATATGCTTTGCTGCTTTATGTGTGGTAGTGTTAGGGGGGTTAGGGTCTTGTGTCTTAAAAAACAAAACAAACAAATGAGATCCTTGCAAGAATTGCGATGTAACTCTGTAAATGGTAAATAAAGAACCTAAGATTTTGCTTTTCACTATATATTTAAGCCAAATTAGTGTTTTTTTCTCGCTTGATAAAACCAGGAATATAGATGTAATATGAAGATTGCTACACATGAAAGCTACATAAGCTTATACTTGTGTGGGATGTTACTTAGCCAGTTATTATTTGATACAGCATGTTGTCTATACTGTCAGATAGTCGTTCACTTTACCTCTGTTATGTCTGTGTACCACACTGAACTCCTTCACAGTGCTCACTTGTCTGCTGGCATACTGGCTACAAAGAGCTAAATTAAAGTACAGTGTAGCTGCATATAAACATGACTGGAATGTGATGCTAATGCTAACTGGCTAACCTAGCTACTGAGCACTTTTGCAAAGACGAATGCACACGACAAAAGCTACGTTTTAAACGTATGTCAGACAGTGGGAAGATGTCAAAATGTATCATATAAAGTAACAGTGCCAATACAAAGTAAATAATTAAGTATTTCAAAGGACACACCTTGTGGAACTGCTGCTCAGTATTTGCGGTAACCGGAAGTTGTATTTAGTTGTCATCTCGCGAGATTTCCGTATCTCATAACGGAAGCATCACGTTACTACAATTCATTCAGGAGTTTGCTGGAGGTTCTCGATCAGTGTCTTTGTTTTGATTTTGTCTCAAGTGGTCACAAACGAAGCCGAGTGGTCTCAAGTGGTCACAAACAAAACACAGTTGAAGGTATGGAAATAATTAATATGCAATGACAATAAATAATTATAGTAATAAATAGTGTGGAAGTGCATTCAGGAAATGTTTGTGTGTTTGCAGCTGATGGTGTGAGCTCTCCTGCTGCTGCTGCTATGAGTGCTCTGTTTGCCTGTGAGGAGCCAGCCACATGGAGGAGAGTGTATGAGAAATATTGGGACGTAGTGGAGGCCAAGGCCAAAAACAAGAAACCTGGAAAGCTGCTGAACCTTGACAAGTGGTAATCCCCTTTTCCCTCACAGTAACAGTCACAACCTAAATTTTACTGTATAATAAGAGATGTTGACTCACAATAACATGTTACATTGAGCGGTAATTAGTTTTGTTTGAGTAGTAATTTTGCACAAATACAACACAGTGGGTGCAAATCATTCTTGACCTTGGAAACACTGGTTTAACGAAACAATCCCAACACAATGTTGATTTATGACTTGCTTTTGTCCAGAGCTTTCAGCTGTAACACACTGGTCATCAACATATAGGATTTGCTCAGTTGTCATGAAAAGTTGATTTGGCACTTTGGCATTTAGACTCAGTTATTTTAAAACAGCACCAGTTGTCACTGGTATATTTGCACATAGTTTTTCAAGGTACAAGGCACAGGTTGTTCCAGAATCTTGGGGAACATGACACAGTACTTCTGTGGATTTAGTGTGTCTCAGTGTCTTCTGTCTCTTTATGTAATCCCAGACTGACTATCTATGATGTTGACATCAGTGCCCTGTGGGTCTGTTATATCTGTAACAGGACTCCTGGTTCTACTCATTGCTGAAGGTAGTTCTTTAAGACTGTGACTGTACATCTGTGGTTGCTGTTATGCTGCACAATTAATTGGGACCAGTTAAACATCTCCTTATGCTATCCTTGTGGAATAGTATGGTGATATACAAATCTAAACAGCTAAAGTAAAAATATCTGCATATGTGTTGATGTATATGTGCTTTTTATGTAAGAATTTAATATATGAATTTAGTTTAGACAGTGTTGCTTTGGGTATAAGATTACTGATCTAAGTGTATCTGTGGTCAGGTACCAAGAGGAGCTGCCCACACTGATTTCAAGTCGACCTGACAAACATGTCACTCTGTCAGAGCTCGTAAAACTGATGGAGTGGAAGCTCACTGTAAGTAGAGTGTATATGCTAAATCATTAGAATCCCAAAATGTTTAACACATCCACACAAATGATTTGGTCACACTGCACCAGTAAATAATTCTTTTGACATAGAGTATAGCTGTGAAGTGGCACTAACAGTCCAACAGCTCTTAGTGCTTCAGCTGTGTCCTTGAGTGGCCCTGTGCGCTTCTCTGCAGAGAGGGAAGTTCAGACCGAGGCTGCAGCAGCTGGTGGCGTCCAACGGTGAAGATAGTGTGGAGAAATGCTCCAGAAAGGCCTTCAGCCTCCTGCCTGATGTGCAAGCAGCAATCGCAGAGCTCAGCTCCCTGAAAGGTGTCGGCCCAGCCACCGCTTCAGGTTAGCACAGAGTCTCTGTTTCTGAAGACAATACTGAATCTGCTTTCAGCAAATTGATGAAAGCTTAAGAAGTCACCCTGATACAATGCCTCAGAGATCCTCTTAAAGCACAAAGTGACTGTCTTCTCAATGACTGCACAGAATAGTGCTCACACTGGTGGACTGAGTGTCTGGGACGCCCTGCTCTCTGTTTCACTAGTTTGTATGCACTTCATGGCTGCATTCAGCTTGGCTTGGGGCTGACTGTCGGTTTTGTTCCAGCGGTTTTGGCGGCAGGAGCTCCAGAACAAACTGCATTCATGTCGGATGAAGCCATGGAGAGTGTACCGGGACTAAAGCCCATCCAGTACACAGCCAAGCACTACGCTTTGTACCTGGGCAAGATGGTTGAGCGGACTGAACAATTAAACAGAGGTGAGGCAATGACAGAGCCAAAGCAAAACATAAAGTAGCAGCGTTCGGTTGTTATGAACCACATATCTGAAGGAAACACCCAGAAAACTAATGTGTGTTGGTCTGTTCCAGCTGAGGCTTAAAAATCTTATGGCTGAGATTCGACTACAATTTAAAGGATGGATCTATAAATTAATATATATGTATTAAAAATATAAAACTGATATAAGTGATTGCGTAAGTATTCACCACCTTTCAAGTAACTTACCTAAATCATCACTTGTGCAGACAGTTGGTTTAAGAAGTCGCACAGTTAGTTAAACAGAGATCACCTGAGTGCAGTGAATGTGTTTCGTGGATTGTAGTATAAATACACCTGTATCTGGTGGATCAGTATCTTCAGTAACTTCAACAGGCCCACTAAGCTCAATCAAGTCAGTATCTGTCAAAGTTACACAGTAGACAAATTCCCATTAGATAGATAGTAACAACTGCCGACATGCGGTGTAGGAATACCTTCCAGCAGTGTGTAGGTTTGTTGCTGTAACCCCAGTTCTTTATTTCACATGTTGTATATGGAGTCAACTTTTTCTTTGCAGATTTAATATCTGGAGTATTTGCTTGCTCTGTGTTTGTGGATGTATGACTTCTTAGTCACTCAGTGTTTCACCTGCTGTCATCTAGACTGCTTGTTCCTCCCAAATAAGATTTGGTGGTTCATGTTTGGATTTACTGAGATTGTTTTTGAAAGAAACAAGTGATGGGTGAAATTATTTCACAGTTTCATGAGTCTGAGCTGAACATTGAACTGTATTTTTGCACAGAATGAGAGTCTGTACATTTTGGGCCCAATTTGTCATGTTCTGGGTGAACTTTTATAGAGCAAGAGTAACAGAAAGAGACAGTTGGCAACTATAACATAGTCACATACATATAGTACAGCATGAGCACCTCAACATAATATTAAGACCAGCTTAAAAAACCAAAGAATCCCTTTAATGCAGTTTAAGTTGTATTCACTTGTTTTATCAATGTCATCAATATATAAATGTATATGTCATATATAAATGTAGCCCATTTTTATCTTATTGAACATAATAATTTTGATTAAAATGTTCTGGTGATAATTTTGGTACTAGAAATCCATTTACAGTATCCGTCTTTTTTTACAATGCGGATCAAATGGAAATATTAATGTTTCAAAGGGAGAATTAATGCAGCTTTTTCGACACTGATCAACATAAAACAACACTTTATCATTAAAAAGACTTTTCTGTTCAGCATCAAAACATCCACATTTTATCTACTAACAATTACATCCCGGGGAAGTTCTTTTTCTAGGCATTGTATGTCACATTGTATGTTGCTCCAATGCTTTTTATGAGTTTTGTCATTTGAATTGCTTTGTGGTTGAATGTTGATGTACAAATAAACTTGCCTTGATATTCTGTGCTGATACCCTTCAGTGGATCCCCAGCAGGACTGGACGCCCCACAGGCTGGAGCTGTGTTTGTGGGCGTTAACCACAGCCGCACAGCAGCAGCTCCCACTTCTAAAGGATATTGATGTGAAGGGCGGCGGTGTAGCGGAGGAGTGCCCAGACCCTAACTCTTACCAGAGGGCAACAAAGAAGCTCAAAACAAAATGACAAATACATCTACTGTGAAGTATATTTTTAAAATATATATTTTCCAAAAATAATGGTGAGTTGTACCAAGTTTGTATTTTGCATTTTCAAGATCACTTATGCTTTACATGTGAATAAATGTGGGTAAATGATGCAGCAAATATACTGTACCACTGAATAAATGTAAGTTTGGTATCATGCAGTTCAGTTTAATGATGATCAGGGCTGCAAAAAATAGTTATTTCCTTTTCATATTTTCTGGCACTAATGAATTTAAAACTTCCCTAAATATTACTGAATCATTACAGCTCAGTGATAATGTTAGAACAGATAAAAAAGACAAAAAGCAGTGGGATGTTGCCACGGTATTGTTCTTTATTTATATCATTTCTAAATTAAAGCAAAGTACAATGAACAGTACAAAATAAAACAAAATATATTCATATATATACAATATAAAATGGTTCCGTTCAGAACATTTAAAAAGTACAATAGATTGTGAAATAATTAATGAGGACTTTGATATAAATTATCCATATGTAAATTTAGTTTTCCTTTAGTTTCCTCATGACCAAGAGAAAAATAGCTTCTGCTTTTTCTTTTTGTAAACGCTGTGTGGGTCCAACCTCTTGTCTGGTCTGAGAGATTGAACCTCGTAAGCTTGGCACCATTTTATCGATACAGTAAGCAGTTCATGAAAAACTACCACAGCAGCACAGATATGACATTTTTTATTTGAAACCTATCAGAGGGAGACGGCTCACATTATAAGAAACCACCTGTGATATCTGCATGACCTCAAGTGGCTCAGGCAGTATTTGTGAACATGAAAAGAATCTGTACCAAAGCGGAAATGTTACAAATCAAAATGGAATCCCCATGTCCAGAAAAAAATTATGTTAACCACTTTGTCGTCAGCGGATCAGTACATCTGTGCTCTAAGACAGACTGACGTAAATCTTATTTATGCTTGTTTCTAGCTGTGGCAGACAAAAATCAATGATGATCCACCTAAAAACCAGAGTGAGTCCAGTGGCATTTAAAGTTGAACACTAAATACTAAAATGTTTAGTTTAAAGTAAAGTTGGATGGATTGTGGAACGACAATCTGCAAGCACTGAGTTTCACAGATGCATGTTTGGTTCAGTGTCTGCACAGTAGTTTGGTAATTTTTGTGTACCTGCCAGTTTATTTTGTTTGAATTTAAAATCTGACCCTGTTTTACACACCGTTAACACACCCACAACACATCCAGGATTATTTGGGACTAAAGCCAAATTTATATTTGGGGACACTGGTGTGAAAGTTCAAGAACCCGTAAACCAGCATTTCAGGTTTCAGTGCCTTTACTGACTCTCGAACAAAATAAATGTATGCACTGGTGAGAATCCATTGACCCTTGTTGTAAATACCTCTGAAGCTACAGTTGCCCATATCAAGTAGCAATAAACACTAAGAAAAGGCATTCTGGCCGACTTGTTGGCAAGCAGCAGTTTAGAGCAGCTACAGTTGTTTGCACTGCGGCATCTTTCTTTTATGGATGCCGTGCATGTTCATGTAGAATAAATCGTACAGCTAAGAGCAAAGCAGCCTTTCTGCTTGGTGCTCAGCCTTGGGCTTTTTTACTATAACAAGGCATTGGGCATAACAGCACAATGGACTGGCATAGGGAGGTAAAAAAAAAACACGTCTAAGAATGAATATGGCAGCAGAGAATACGACGACATATCAGTTAACTACATTATAATAAGATCAAAATGCTAATTTATGACCAAACACAGGAAATCAGAAACAGCAGTCAGAGAAGAGTCAAGTATGCTGCATTTGTGAAAGAGACAAGCAGAGAAATGAGGAGTCTTTAAGGTACAGTCACATTAAGAAGAATGCATGTCTCAGTGAGACAGGTTCTCCTCAGAGTTGGCACTAACCTTTAAACATCAGTTTGCAGTGCAGTACCCAAACTGATGGATCATATGTTATTGATAGGCTGCTCCCTCACCAAGCCGTCCTTATACTGCTGAAAAGAAATATGTCACTCGAATTAAAATCAATCATGCAGCCTGTCACTCATTAATTAAGGGAAGATGTCCTGTTTGGGCTCAGGTGTATCTTCACAACAGCCATGCATCAATCTGACACTGGGGGTGTGAGCATGACAGGATGTTGAAGCATGTAGAGGTTTTGTGATGAGTGACACCGTGGTTGTCTGTTGTTTCTGCTGTCCCTCACAAACCAAAACTGTCACACGCTGTCAGCCAGAGGATGAGAGTGAGGCCTTTATCACTCGTCTCCTTTAAGAAGAGCTGCTGTCTGAGTGTGGGAGAGGCTTTTATCAGACAGGAGGTGACTTTTCTTATAAAGGTGCTGTGGTTGGCACAGGCTCAGAAGATTTGGCTTAGAAAAGTCATAAACTACATCTGAAAACTTTTCTCCCCAACTTGACAGGATAGATGCACTTTTTTCCCCTTCTGTTGAGGATGCTATCGTCTGCTCTGAAGAGATTTGTATTAATAATAAACACTGAACATTTCAATTTGTACAAGAAGTATCATCTTTTGAGATTTGCGAGCAGCAGGAATTCACAAGCCTTCCATTTCAGTCCTACACGTATTTCCAGGAGGGGTAAAATTCACAGTTAATGTTCTACAAAAACATAGCCATTTACTAGCCCTTTTACAACCCTTCTGGGTTCCTATGAATCTTAAGTTAAAGAGGAACATTAACCTCTTCTCAGGCATCTTCTTTATCTTCATTATAGGCTAATATTGTACGTATGCATTATTTATCAATGTATCTTTGCTAACCTAAGCAATAATACAGTAATTCTTACCACACACTGGCTGATATTTTCTGTTTTTAATGCATCTGAAAATGGCTTATTCTGGCTATTTCACGCAGATTCCCTCATTTAACACCGAGTCTTGTGTTACTACTGACAGCTTCATGTGGAAGCAAATGCTCAGGACTCTATTTATGACCAGCTATCAAATTTGGCAAATGCATATTTTTCTTCTTTCCAGCCAGTGGACATTCAAATGAATTATTGATTGATAAAAATGGAACACAGCATGAGTAAATGTAAATCCTTGCCTCAGCTTTCCAAAAGCTTGAATCACTCTGGAGATAATATATGACAGAAGACCTGTCTATAATTTATTTGCCAAAAAAAAGAGCTGCAGCAAGGCGTCCACACACTGAAGGGGAGAGTTTGGGGATGTGGGCACTTTCAGTTTTAAGCTGCACTGAATACGAACAAGTCGGCAAACAAATTGTAAAAATGAGTCGAGCTACATGAAAATTACTCAAACAGTCCAGGGTTTCACAGGCTCCTGTACTCGAACATTTTGTCTTCTTTCACCTCACCTGTTGCATATTCACAACAACCAGATGATGTTTGATCACACACAGAAAAATAAAGGTTGGCTGAAGCTACCAATCAGCAAATTTCAATCCAACAAACATCTTTTTTTCTTCTGCACTTTCTCTCTCTAATTAGTTCTTTCTATGGCTTATTTTGTAAAGCACTAAAGATTTATAAAATCAAGTGAGCTTGAGTCGTCTGTGGTCGTCAACAAACCAGGGTATTTTGCCTCATGGACTATTTTTCAGAGGAGCCATACAGGAGTTACCAGAAGAACAACAATCATAGCATTATTTTGCACCATTTGAAACCGTTCTTTTTCCCCCCCAAGGAGAAAAAAATACAAATAAATATACTCTTGGTTATGAACATACAATATACACATCCACTATCAAATGAAAAATGGGGACAACTTAATAACACTCTTTTTTCTTTATAAGTACATTCCTTTACAAAAAGTATACAGTCCCTAAGAATGAGAAACTGAGGTATAGACTGGGCCTGACAGAGAGACCCCAATGCCCTGTGGGACGCGAAGGTCAGAGGTCAGGTGATGACTCATTTGCGCCCTCCCCAGTTCAGTCTGTCAGAGCGAGAACAGGCAGAGGCTAGTATGCGTGTGTGTGTGTGTGTGGTGTTCTTCTCTTCCGTTTGTCCATGCTGACCTACAGAATCAGGCAGTGGCTGCTCTCAAAGACAAAGAGATGTGTGTGTGTGTGTGTCTGTGTGCGTGTGTCCTTGTCTTGCTGAGAGCCACAGAGCATGACATGGCATATTTTACAAGGTGCGCCTAGCAAGTTGGTGGTTAACGTCTGACACAGTAACAGGAGTTCGCTTGCTGAAGTGATGACCATCCAAGAAACTTCAACAGTCATTTTCTCATAATCTTTTTTTTTTCTTTCTACTCCTGTTGAGCAGTAGCTTTGACTTGGCTTCCTCATCTTCATGTATTGTCTATGTTGTGTGAGCTATGTATCTGTATCCACAGTGTAGGTATAATGTTATGGACATTATATAGAAAAAAGATATCCTCTTGTTTTTAAAGACCCATAAAGTGAAAATGACAGTGATGCCTCTAACCTTAAGGTACTCTTTGAAGGTAACAGAATCCATGTGAAATTTGCCCGAAATCTGACATTTACAGCTTTTTCATCCATTCTTCCTGCAACTGCTTTGAAAAGGAATTTCTTTATGTTTGCACTTGGGGCAAAGAATTTTGACTAATTTCTTTTCATCAAAGATCATAAACAGAAGTTAGATTTGATTGATAGATTTGTTTTTTTGTTTTTCCACTTAGTGTTGTTGCCTCAGTGACCACTGTGAGGTCAGTGAGGTGAAATTAAAAATATCATATCATAGTTTTGTTCTATTTCTGCCCCAAGAGACAAACATGCTCTTCTGTAAATGTTCTCCTACAGCTCTCATGTGTCGCACAGCCACATGACTCCGATTCAAGCGTCTGTTCTGCTTACGTTCTTTTAAGCAAAATGCTGAAATCCTATTAGTTTAAGGGCTGTTGCTGCAGCTGATCCTGATCTCTGATCTTTATGAAAGACAGTAAATTTCTCCAGCACACACTCCTACTCGTCTCCACCCTCTAATTCCTTTGCACAAGAGGCATATGTCATGAACTCAGATTCCTCTTTCTTGAGGTCTTTATGTGTATGAAAGATGCACTCAAAGAAACAACTGATGCAACAGATTTTCAATAAGCCTCTAAGAAATGCACAATGGCTAAATGCTCACTGAAAGGTTAGCGCTGGTAATGTAGATGACTTCAATGTTTATAAAAAGATATACTGCTCCTCAAAGTGGATCTGAGGAACTTTCACCTGTACTTGTTGCTACTGTAATCCCTCTTTAATAAAAGAGATATATTTCTTTGATTTGCAAAGTATCTGTAAAAAAGAATTCTTGGTTGATTTTAGTTTTGAATGTTTTCATATCATTTCATTTGGGTCTAACTTGAGAGAACATGGGAAAGTTAACTATGTTCAAAGGGGAAACCTGTGGTTGGAACAGTCAGTGTATGTGAAGGAGGGTGCGAAAGGGGGGCCATCATCAGGGAGGAGTGGGGATCTGCACATCCAGCAGCTCATATGCGAAGATGTTCCAGAAGATGGCGAAGAGGAGGAAGGTGATAAAGGAGAAGACAATGACCCACCAGGAGCACTGCTTCTGTAGACTCTCCTCGTAGCTGCGCAGGATCAGCAGCCCCATGCTGATACCGACCACAGCCCCCGACAGGTGTGCCATGAAGCTGGGCTGGGGCCCCGAGGAGGGAATCGGTGGTGAGAAGCGGAGCCAGACTGCACGGCCCACCTCCGAACTCACTGTGGAGAACAGAAGAAAGAAAACAGACAGAATCAATGTGAAGAAATCTGCTCATAACCAAAGCTGTGAGGAAAAATTCACTCCAAACTAGAAACTGGTGTTTCCAGAAATTAAAAAATTAAAATAATTAAAAAATTATTTTTAGAAATACACTTACTTCCTTACAATGCCACAGCCAGCAGCTAGTTGGCTTAACTCAAAATCCACCTACAGTTCATCAGGTTCACCAGTTAACACATGCAGATTGTGTTACCTTTGGACAAATCCAGACAAACTGTTTCCACTGCTTCTAGTCTTTGTGCTAAGAAAATGTTCTGCCTTAGAGAGCAAATAAACATATACAACCCATACAACAACCTAAACTAAACTAAAGCTATGCCGTTAATTCTCATCCAGTTGTTTTGGTTCTTCAAACACAGTTAGAGAATTTGTGAACTTGAGATAAAGTTATCTTGAACAGCAGTGTGCGTTTATTTTCAAATAAGGGGAATATTTTTAGTCTTTTTTAATCTCAGTTTCCCTCATATAAAGCACAGGGGTTAGGATGGAGCTGACTTTATGCCAGTACCTAAAGATGAGTTAGATAAATGAGTTCAGTATATTGTGTATTGTAATCAAGTGTTTTAATAAAACTTGGTTCTGCAGCCAAAGAAAGGCCACAGGAGAATCACTCTAAAAATGGTTTTCAAATGTTATTTGCTTTTTCTTTTCATGCTCTTCCAGAGTCTCTTAAGCTGAATAAATACCCAACACTGAGAACACAAAACTAGAGCAAATGTTAATTTATTCTTCAAACAGGCTGTGTCACATTTTATTTTGCAATGCTGTATCACTTGTATATAAAATGCTGAGGAGAGATATAACGTTCCAGCAGAGACTCGCCACTCTCTCAGTTCGGGGGCGGCAGGCTCAGGACAGATGGAGGGAACATATTGCTCACTAATGAAAGTCACAGTGTATCGGCCCTCGTGTGGAGAAAAAGGACAAGTGACTCAAATTCTTTGAAAACAAAGCAACATGTCCAATCAGGGAGCTTTTCTCTCTGAGCCATTATCTCTGATAACTTCAGTGGCATGTCTGATGCTCAGCTTTAAGAGGTTTTTAAACCCCATTCAGATGATAAATACTATTAAATAAATACTACTGTTAAAATGCTTATGTGTGCGCAGTTGTGTGGACATTAAAAATGCGCGAAATGAAAGGTCATACACACTATTTTTTTATGATAAATTCAACATAAACAGCAACGGCAGGAGACGGGCGCAGGACTCTGGGAGTGAATCTGGGAAACTTACTGCAAACTAGCGCCAGGATCATGCGGAGCAGCTTGTACGGACAGCGCATCCCGGCCCAGTTCTGCAACAGAGAGTGAAAGTGTCTCATCAGCGCAAACAATCACGACACAAACAACCACTACATACCGTGCACGGGTATAGTAGGAGCTTGGCAAGAAACATGTTGCTTTCTATCCTGTGGACATATTTAGACCAACGAGAAAGACAATCCATGTCCATATGAGAGAGGAGGCAGAACTTACAGTACATAAAACAGAGATGTGATTTTACACCTGGCTGCTCTCCACTTACTGGTTCCAACTCAGTGGCACTGTATTAATTAGGGCTAAAATAATTCAACCGAAAGGGAGAGTGAACCAATAAATAGCTCTTGTGATGTGGTGTTGCTGCTCCCTGATCAGAGACCATGTGCTCTGACGTGCTACCACTCGCACAGGAGGACAAGGTGGGCAAGCTTTACACAAAAGACAGCCAATTAGTCCGTTACAGATCTTGTTATCACACTGAAGGAATCTGACTTGTGTGTGTCTGTGTATGAGACGCATAGGAAGCAACAATGGAGATGATGATGATGATGATGATCAGTAGATACAAAAATAAAACATCAAGAACTATGAAAGGAAAGCTAAATAAAAGGTTTTCTGACAATGTGACCACAGCTGGACGCCGTCTAGATGTCCACAACAGTGCATGAAACTTCACTGAACCTGAAAATGTCTTTTGAGCAAACCAGATGATACTTGATGACAGTCGAGACCGGACAAGATGTGCCTTAAAGGATTTCCCAACAACAAGTGTAAAAAACCAAATAAACTGTCTGTTAGCTGCTACACGCACACAGTTTTACAGTTACACACTCTGCTTTGGGCCCGTCAGTGCACTTTGATTTCTATCCCTGCTGGCATCTCAACCGCCCACAATGAACAGCAGCATTATTTAAAGCGATTCCTCAGATGTAACATCGCCTTGAAAGTTGACGAGGATGTGGAAGCCATTTCACACAGAAACCCTGTGACAGAAAGAAACATAAATACTGGGGGAAAAAAAGTTCTGTCGTGCAGCATCAGGGGAATATACTGCCTGTTTTTTCAGGGGACACAAATCTTAGTCTAATGATGGATATAAGTTCCTGACATGCTGGTTCACATGAGATTCAGTGTTACAGTTGAGAACAGTAAAAAAAAAGAAAGGTTTAGCAACATGAGATGCAGGAGTAAGGTCTTTGGGGTGTGCTGCAACCAACAACCTTCAGTGAAAGTTACTTCATTTTGCTGAAGACTAGCTAAGAGATCACGTGCCGTTCTTCCAAAATTCACTGGGCAATAAAAAGTGTTATGATGTGAACCTACTGCAGCAAGAAAAAAACTCAAACTAGCATCTGCTGGAAAATAAATCTAAACAAAACAGTGAAGCTCAAGACGTGGTGGTCTTCCTCCCTCACACCATGTGGACGACTCTGACATTCTGTCTCTATTGAAAACTGTTTTCAGACATAACAATGGAGGTGATGATGATGATGATGATGCCAGTTACCATGACAACGTTGGCCAGATGCGCTGAGCACAGAGCGTAGACCCCCCCGGACCCACCCACCACTGGAGCACGCATGTCGGTGATGGACACTGTCAGCGAGCCTGCAGAGAGAAACAGAAAGAGAATGAGAAACATTTTAAGAGTTCAAACATGAGAGATGGGGAGTGCACGCAATGCAGAGAGAAGTGTGTGTGTGTGTGTGTCGTTAGGAGGAGCGAGGGAGAGCAAAGGACAGCATTTTAGAGCAGGGGGAAAAACAAAGAGAGAGTCTGATTACTCATCACACAGCACAAGTCACCTTCCTCTGAGCATTTTTCTAAAAATCTCTTTGTAAAAATCACCCTGTGTTCACAGGGGCTGTGCTACTTCAGCTGACCTTCACATGCCCTTTTATTTTACATCCAGAACACACACTCACCACACACTAAGATGCTCTGTGATGTGAACAGTATTGTACAGGTTTTTCCTATAAGTAAGCAGTCTGATAAAACTGTAGTAGACAGTGCTTATATTAGAAATGGAATATTTCTAATTGGATTTTCATTCAGGATACTGCAATTAAAAAAGGCCATCTTAAAAAAGGTATCTGATCAAAGTACAACCAGGAGAACACAGACAGAGGCTGCTGAAGAGGATAATTTTGAATTTGTGTGCTCTAAAAATGCCTTGTGTTATATTCATGAGCGGAGTCTAATCTGGGATATGTAGATATGGACAAAAGCCAAATTTGCTGTTTAAGAAGATAGTTATAATTTTAAACAGTGCAGTGGTGACTGTGGCAATGACAAAAGAATGAACATTAGGACACACATTACTATAATCTGTTGACTGACTGCACAGTGATAGCATTATTACATTATTACAGACTGACACAGAAACAGCCCTGTGATAGACTGGCGACCTGCCTCTCACCCAATGACAGCTGGGATCGGCTCCAGCATCCCCGTGACCTGTAACAGGAAAACTGTTTAAGATGATGGATGGATGGACTCCAAAACTGGAAGGAGTAATTTTTGGAAAAAGGTTTCTCATTCTCATTTTTTGCAGAGAGTGAGATGAACAATGATATTATTCTAGTGGGTCATATCCCATATCCCACTATGTATAAGTCTACGGCTAGCAGTCAGTGACCTTAGCTTAGAATAAAAACAGGAAATGGGTCAAAGAGTTAGTCTGGCTCTGTTAAAAAATGTGTCTACCAGCACCTCTAACTTTCAGCATTTATGTTACATCTCATTTGATTAATCTGCATTTAAACTGAAGTGTGAAAACAACCAGCAAGTCCTAAGGACTACATTGCTTCCAGTCTTTATACTGAACTAATCTAAGCAAGCTGTCAAGCTATTGTTTAGAAATGTTTACCTATTAAATTTTATTGTCAACATACAAGCATGGTCTCAGTGGGACATCTGGCCAAAAACACATAATACAACCAAAAGATCCTAGAAATGGCCTACACACAGGCAACTGCTGCATTTAAAGTGTACCAAGTATATAAAGGTGTAATCCTTCATGAAGCTAAGTGCACCTGCAGTGACTGCAAAAAAGAGGTTTGCAGTGAGGGCATGAAGTAGGAAAGAATTCCAAATAGCAGAAATCACATTGTAAGTTGCTCACGAGGACAGCGTCAGCCTCTGTTAATTATGCAAATGAGTTGATAAGGGAAGCGGAGAGGGCTGATAAAACAAAACAGCCTCTTTTTAATCACAGTTGGGGTTTGCTGGAGTTGTGATCTCACATCTATAGTGCATGTTGTAACATTCATATTCTGTGTGTGTGTGTGTGTGTGTGCAAGTACAGAGTAAACAGTCTTAAAGAACGCCTTGTCAGCCTGTGGTGGCAGTGATGATCATAGAAAGACAGATGGTAATCAGACCGCGTTCCTGAGTCATTCATCTCTCGTTGCTCCGACACCTATGGACTATTACGTGGATTTATGGGGCATATGAAGGTTGGCGCTTCAGCTAAAGATTTGAGGAGATTCACAGTGCTCCGTTTTTGGTAGCTCCACAAAATTGCAATTACACAGTGTGGCATACAGCGTGTGGTCTCTGATCTCTTCAAAGTACAGTAAAAACTGAAATGGAGCAACTTCAGCAGCAGCAACATCTGAATTTTTCTTTTAGCCCTTCCCAGAGCTTCACAATTTTTTTTGCAGTTAATTCATTACTTCAGTGCATTAGAATTGGAATGAAATATTGATAGAATAATATGAGAGATATTATCTGGGATGTTAATCTTTTACTTGCCTAAAGATTCAGTATAATTAAGTGATGCTGTTTTAATTATTTATTTCAGTGTTTTAACAGTGTGATATGAACATGACACCCTTTTTTCCTCTAAGACACCATTGCAACCATTGACCGAACTTTGGATTAAACTTCTAGTTTTACGTACAGTATGTAGGTGATATGGAGGTACTTTATATTCTGGAAACAAATCAGACTGCCTGGAAAATGTGAGACCAGTATTTCCTTCCTAGTAGCTCTGTGTTGCGTCAAAGTTTGGCTCTATTTGCTTGTGTGCTGGTTAGTGCTGAGCAGCACTGATGAGAGTGGTGATAGTGACCCAAATCAAAAAAATGAGCTGAAAGACACCGTAAAGGTATTTATACTGTCGCTGAAGGAACTGCAGAGTCTGTGAGTTCTCAGTGGATCTAGCATTACCATCGACCCCTTTCACATTACACCTAACTAGTAGCCTATGTTATTGTAAAAATATTGATTAGAGCAGCGTTAAGAGTAGTGAAATGGGCTGTTTAATTACCAAAATTATAGTTAATACCAGTGCAGACCACATCTGTGTAGTAGATAATTGCCAGGAATGTGACATCTTTGGGTGATAAAAAGAAGACAACCTGAGACCTCCAGCTCACAGGAAGAGACAGGCTCCACAGGGAGGATACAAACTGCTTGCTCCTCCTGCTCACTCTGCTTTGGTAGAGGCTTCAAAATACAGTATGAATATTAAACAGGCCTGTGATGTGGGCTCCCCTGCTTAGGGAGGATTTAAGATTTAGGATTCTTGCACTCAGCAGGAGCTGAGATGTGAGGTGTACGATTATTTCAGTGTGAAGCTGACAAGTTCCATCTCATGCTCGGATTATTTATTGTTGGCGTCCTGAAAGCATCATCAAGATCCTCAAACCTTTTTGTGAGCTTGCAACATCCACAAGTGCACTGCAGTGAAGACAGTAAAAATGATATATTCATAGTACATGTAGTATAGGTTAACTGTACACTCAGGTCTATATACTCTATCTACCTCAGTTTCCTGTTATCCCCAGTGCAACTCTCTCTGTCAAACCAAACTTGCTACACCATTACTGTTACTCCAGGCTGCCCTTAAGCTATGGGTCAACTTTGTATTTTTCAATCTCTCCGGAATAAGGTGCACACAAGGGGTGGTAAGCTGATCTGAGGCCAAAGTTTGACAGTGCCTGAGGCTTCACGGCTCTGTAGCCACTCCAGAGAAGGCTGTGCCAGAGCACAGTAAATGCTGCAATAAAAAAGTCATCTAATGCTTGAAGAATATGGTGAATCATGCTTCTGCACAAAACTGAAAAAATGCAGCTGATAGGAATGTTTCTGATGATCATATTTTGTTGAATAGCATCAATGGCTGTAGATATCTAGGGTAAAATTAGACAACACACGATGCCAGGATATTCACATTAAATCATGTTAAATCAAGGTTTTTTAAATCAACATTAATTGATTTTTTAGGGGTGGAGGGGCTATAACCACAACACTGACATACATTTAATTTCTAAAGATGTTTAACAAAACATATTTCTGGGAAGCTGAACTGTATCTTTGAACATTAATATGCATTGTGCTGCATCTCTTGCTTGGTCAGCCAATAAATTACTCAGGAAAGGACCATTAAAGGACAATGAATGTTTATTTATTCAGTCTATTTGGTATAGTCTATGAGGAAAGACCACCCAGACTGGCCAAATTTATTTTGTCATGATTTATTATGAGACATTAAAGAATGTGGAAGATGCTTTGTTGAGTCCATTAGGGTTATTCTCATAAAAAAGTACAGCATCTGAATACAAAACCACCTGAGCTCACAGGACTGGATCAGTGGAGTGGGGACCTCTAATCGTTCATACTGTGGGATTGCTGCCTTTTAGCTTCAGGTTGTTCTATTTGTACACATTCGCTCTGGACAGATCTATCCTGTATGCATTAGATCTTGTGGCCCTGCACAGAGATGTGCTGTAGTCAGCACTCCTGTAGTCACAGGACTGCCGCTGTGGGCTAATAAACTGGAAAAGTGCCTGATCAGATTTATTTACTAAGCCAAAAAAAAGAAAGAATAGAGGGACACTGATGAAATGAGTGGGTCACTGGGTGCATGAGGAACAGCGATAGAGAAGACACACTAAAGGTCCAATCATGCATTCAGAACAACAGGAGTTTTATTCTCTATGTGTATTTGAATATTATACTGCAATTACAGGAGAACTAACATAAGGCTGTATTCTGGTTTGTAGTTCATTTTGTTCTGTTAACTGTTAAAAATATGAACTATTAATCTGAATTTGCACCTTTGAACAATGAATACAATTTCTACATATTGAAATACTGTTATTAAAATTTACACAAAATTTTTTATTATCTAGTATTGTCATATTGATATAAATCAAACAAAATAGAATAAAATAAAATGCCTGATCCAGTATTATAACCATCCACATGTATGGGCACAAATAATATTTTAAAATATAGAAATATTTTGGAATGATAACATTTAAGTGTCTTAAATGTAATCAAAATAGTGAAAATGCCATTAGAGCCTTACTGATACATTCAGAGACTATTATACTGATATAATCGACCAGAGTCATTTTGGTAATAAATGCATAATGTGACATGACAAGGACATAAACTCAGTGGAAGATGTTGTAGGTAAAAATGAAAGTAAACAGTAAAAACAACACGAGAATTACCTTGAATGAATTATGCCATTTCTGTCCTGCCTTGTCTTATTACTCAGTGGCCAAAATTCAGTATACATTAATACCATTATATCAGCAATAAGCTGGTGTTGCCTGATCAGGCCAATTTATCAGAAAATCTAAATACCCATCATAATTTCCTAGAGCTAGTTATTATCTTCAAATTGCTCATTTTGTTTGACCAACAATCCAAAAGTCTGACAGGTTATTGATTATCCAAACTTATGTAGCACTAACACATTGCACATTAATTCTGTAGCAAAAGACCAGATAAATGAATCTCTTAATACTACAGGTGTTATGATGGGGGGATTTATGTTGTTTCTTTTTTATTTTGAATAGTATCTGACTTTAGCTGTGTTATATAAGACACAGTTTGGAGGTGTCTGTAGTAAAACAAAAAACTAAGTAAGTAAATGGCAGTAGGAGTCAACCTGAGGCAAACCATCTGTCATGTAGTCTTTTGTCTTCTTTACATTTCAATTCAAAAGCTCATAGCTTCAAATGTCATTTAATAGAGTAGAATTCAAAGTCTGTTGTCAGCTATAATAGCTCTGACAGACTGGAGGAGGTCTGTTTAAGATATTTTCCACCTGAGATGTAGCTGGAAGGAAATTTGTCCTTCACTGGTGATAGTTTCCTTCAAGTGGAGCAATCAGTCCTCATCCAATCTAACACATTCATCCTTCTCCTCGTTTCCTCAGCTGAGTAGCAGTGGATGGGAGGGGCTGAAAACCCTCATATGACATGAAAGCAGAGACTGAGTCTGTAAAGTTTTACTATCTGTCATGTCAAGCTGTGGGGGAGCATCCAAACTGTCAGCATCCTCAAAGCGACAAAACACCACGCACCTGCGCTCCTGCACTGCAGTCAGAGCAGATCATTAGACAAGCAACTTCAGTGGCACAAACACAGATCCAATGTCGAAACACAACACAAATCAGGACATCTATTGTTTACATGTAAAAAAAGAACAAAAACAACAACAGCAAAAAAAGGAAACACAATAACAACACAATTCCAGCTTCTTTGATGCCACTGCTCCAGAGGAACGAATACAATTAATCAAATTCATAGTGTGCCAACATGACCACTGTAAACACACTTTGCCCTTCGTTTCCTCAGAAACTGATTCTGTTTTTCCTAACAGTTCTCTACCACGTCCAAATTTGCCACATGAGGAAAAATATGATAATATTTACACTACCCTACAGCCCAGGGGCATCAGGAAAAATCAATAATCTCCACAAGTCACATCCTCAGCTGCTGAGAGGAGACCACTCAGCACAGCACAACACCAGCAGTCAGGGAAAAGTATAATCATAGCTGATCTGGGTGAGGCATATAAGCATGCCTGTAGTGGAGGAAGCAAAGAGACAGAATTGAGAAATTATTCAGTGTATATCCAGTGACAGTGTATGGTTTATGCTAAGAGAAACGATGCAGTACAATTTGAGCAAAGCAGTTATCACTCACAATTGCTTTTCCAGCTAACAAGCACAATAACTGACCTTAGGTGGAAATTAATTGAATTCTTCCAACATAGCAAAGAAAAAGAGCATGACATCACTTCCTGTGTTCAAGGTTATGAAGTCACATTGACGGCCACAGGGAGCGTGATGTGCTTCTTTATCAGTCAACCTTGAAACCAACCATGAAAGTAAATGGAATATAAACTGATGAGAGAAACGAACTCCTCTCTAACTCCAACAATGTGCCTGAGAAGTATTGCTGTCCTGGATTGACTTCATAGAGTAGATGCAAAAAAACGACCATAAACCCAATGGGCTTGCTCCACCCAAATGGGATGCCTTCAATGACGCTGCATTAGAGTAGAAATGTGCAACACCCTTGTTGTTATCAAGGGCTACAGGGGGTGGTTGAAGAAGAAGTGAGCTTCGTGTCACCTAGGAAGAGTTCACTCTAGGGTGTAATCGAGGGAGGGGTTGGGTCGATTGGAAATGACCATAATCATGGTGGCTTTGCAACGCACCAAGGTCACCCTGCCTCCTCAGTGCTCAATGCATCTCAGCACCAGGGGAGTACATCAGAGACACAGAACCAGATTCTTCACTGGTGCGTTTATAGCAGTTTTCATCTAAGATTTGCTAAAAAGACAGAAATCTGATCTTGAGTACCAGCAATACTGCACAGTCACGACAACACACTCCACTAACAGGCCTTCAAATTAAGATTGAGCAGGAAATAATTGGTATTCAGTTGGCAATAGCAACACTATGACAACTGTTCTCAAAATGCCTCCTGCTTTCCACAATCCTTCCTAGATTCACCTCCAGCCAATCAAATCAGCATGTTGTTAAATACCTCCACACCAGTGCTTGAAGTGAGTCAGAGCCAAAGTCAGAGTCAGAGGTCGAGTCACATCGCTCTAGAAGGGACAGTGATTTGTCCAGCACTCTGTCCTTTTATCTTTATCTACAGCTCCAAGTCATTAACTGAGTTTTGCAGCTGATGTGGCAGATGTGGCATCATCTCCTTAAATGACTCAACTTTGATCACAAAAAACTCCCCCCACTTACCCCCAACATACCGTGACTGTCTGCTCAGTAACTATTATGCACCACTGTGAGTCAACTTTTTAAAATTCTTTACAGCATTTCAGTAAGGTATAATAAAGTTAATGTAATCCATAATATTTATGAATTTAAATGGCTTTCCTTACAAAGTTGTACTATAAATTCACCACTATTAATGCCAAAAATATCTTAACTCCGTAGGTGCCTGCTAGAGTCCAGCTGTGGACCTTTACTGAATGTCATACCGTGCTCTCTTCTCCCATCTTTCCTATCCTTCTTTCTACTAGAACTAATAAATAAAGCCCCATCCCCTCCAAAAAATGTATTTTGGACCCTAATCCCCATTGTACCGCACATCTTTATCATACAGAAACACGAATATAGTAATAATAACTTTAGTAAAGCTCTATTTCTATTGATTTTAATAACTCAGTTGAATTTATTGTGGATTCTATCTGAGAGTTGGATTTTCAGGCTTTTGGGATTTCCATGGAAAACGTAACTTCAGCAGCCTGTGTGCCTTGATCAAACATCAACAAAATCAATGATAGACAAAGTCACTCTTGGCGAGGCACCAAGCCGCTCTGTTCACTGGCAGCAGATATAATCATATTTAAACAGCCTAAATATGTGTGGTGCGCTTTTAAAAAGCATCAATCAGTTATATAACAGGAATCCAGAAGCTGTAGTATGACACAGGCAAGAATAGGACTGAAAACCTGCAGTCATTTAGAAACTAAATTGTCTTTTATTGGCGTAAGAGAACGCAGAAACAATCATCAGGCTTAATTAGGAGTGACAATACAGCGAGTCTCATGGCCACGAGAGAAAGCTGACACCACTGCTGTCCTGCCTGATATCAGAACAACATTAATCAACTGCTGAAGGATTAAACATTACGTGTAACTTGGTGCGGCACTTTTAAGTAATGACAATATCAACCAGCTTGCAAGAATGAGGTTAAAATGACATGTAGTCATTTATCACATTTCCATTACAATTTCCCAACAGGCCACAAATGACATCAGGCCACATAACTCTTCCTCCGGAGAATATCCATAATCAGAGTGAGCACAGTGTTTCCTACCACTGCTGGCTTGTTACAGTAAATGTCATATACTCTATACTATAAATAAGTACCACAGCAAGAGGTGATCCAAAGGCTGATGAGCTGTTCAGTGACATGGTAAAAGCTCTCATTGTTTCTGGTTCAGTTATTCAAGTGAATTTGCAGGAAAGAAGTTTTCAAACAATTTACTTATGCAAAATTAGCAATTTTGCACAAACCACAACTCAATTATAAGTAAAATAAGTTAAATCGTATTTTTTCCTTAAGTAAAAGCATAGAAGTCTCAATACAGCTGAAAGAATTACCTGATTACCTAATCAACTGACAGAAAAACGATGAACTCTTTTAATAACTAATTAAATATTTCAGTACTTCTGACTACTGATGACTTAATAATTACACAGTACTTTATTATAGGTTGAGCTAAAGCTAATGTTGACTACTTCACATACTGTTGAATAGTAATGTATTATATTTCATAAACTGACAACATATTTCGTGTAAAAAACTTTAATCTAAACTAACTAGTAACTGTAGCTGTCAAATAATTTGCAGTGAACCAAAAAGTAAAATATTTCCTTCTGAAATGAAGTGGTGGAGGAGTAGAAAGAAACATATCATGCACATACTCAAGTGAAGTATGTACTTCAATAAAGTACTTCAGTAACTCAGTGTACTTGTGGCGGTAGGAGATTTATTGTTAGGAGCCTTTTGTGAATCACTTTGTGACGAGGTGTGTTCTTTCATGGTATTTGTGTTTTTTTATTATGTATGTATTACATTTTTGTTTATTTGAAATTGTGTTCTATTGCATTTTTAATCTAGTTTTACTGCATTAAGTATCTGTTTTTATAAAAGCCCACCTGGGACAAGCACTACAAATTAATTGCTATGATTGGCGGCATTATTCTGTTCAGTGAATATTATACGCTAATGTCTCTGTCCTCATTAAAGTAAACAATGAATAAATAAATAAACAATAACAAATCCAATGAAGATATAAAAATATTATTTCTGTAGAACAGCAAACAGTAAAGAAAGGGGTGGGTGACATGCAACAACCAAAATGCAGGACACCAACCAACACCTTCGTCTACGTCTATAGAAAGGATTTAACTAAAAAATCCTCTAGCACTATATCAACATTAAACCTCATCAGTGATGACTGAGTGGAGTGGGACTTGCTGAGACTAAAGCTGGAAGATTTGGAGTGTCTCAAATTGAAGGTGTTAGAGGAGGCAGACACCCTGAGGCTCACACAGGGCTACGAGGAAAAACCTGGTGTTCTGGCACCTGTTGATGTCCTGAAGCACACAAAGAAGCTGAAAGTGTAGTTGGCCCGAGGGAAGGAGAACCAGGAGAGAAAGATGAGAAAAAAGAAGGGAGACGAAAAAAAAGGAATCCCTGCTGTTTCTCTTTAATGTGGAGCTGAGATGAAATGTTGAACGTGACTCAATGTTTAACATTCATCTCGTCAACATAGTCTGAAATTCTGACTGATACTGTTCTTATTTCGAAACATGAAATTCAAGTGGAGCTCTTCATCTACTGTTAGCCCAGCACAGCCACGGAGGATTACTGAGTGGATGCAAAACGAGCAGGGACTAGATTCAGGGTCAGAAAATAATTACAGAATTGTTCCCCTTGTCAGCGCACATCCGAGGACAAAATGTACAATGTCATACTTTATTTTCAGACGGTGCACTTCGTAAGATTTACGTATGTCTTTTTAGCAACACCTGACCAACCCTGATTAAAGCCTGTGAAACTAATTAATCTTTTCTTTAAAGTTGAAATATATGTTATTTTGAAGGTAATTGCCGCAGAAATGCATATTCATGCATGTGAGACATGTCCAATTGTTTTATAAACTCTTCAAAAAGCACACGGGAGCTGATAGCAACAGCCAACATTATTGAACTCATGAGCCAGAACAAGACTGCATGAATATAAACATGAGACAGCCACGGGCAACAAAAAGGGAAAGGAGGAAAAATCAAGAATTTCCCTGAGTAATCTGAAGCAGTGGGCAATTTCTAACATCCACAAGAAGAAATTAGCAAAGACTGAGGGAAAACTACAAAATGCAAAGTGCCAGGGAGGAAAATACAATGTAGAATCAACATTTGTGTGCAGACTCACACACATCACACAGTGAATGGAAGAATGGGAGTTTGAGAGGAGGCACAAGAACAAATGGATGGATCCCACATCCCAGTTATATACAGAACATCTATTGTCTCTAAACTACACTACCAGTCAAAAGTTTGGACACACATAGAAATGATCATGTTTTTCGTGAAATGATAAATGTCTTCAGCTGTGTTACCATCGCTGCAAAATATTTTCTAATGATCAATTATCCTTTTAAATTAATAAACATGCATTAGCAAACATAACGTGCTATTAGAAGACATTATTAATGTTTCCTGATTATAGGTCTCTGTACAGTTATGTAAACATTGCTTTAAAAATAGCTGTTTCCAGCTACATGAATCATTTACAATGTTAACAGTCTCTACACTTTATACGTTTTTGCAATGTAAAGGGGAATATAAATGTATCTAACAAATTTTATTGCAATTGATCCAATAGACATTTCACTTGAAACCACATGGGAGGCACGTGGTGGGTCTGTAGGAAAAGTCAGTCGCCAAAATCAGTAGGATCCATAAATATAATGGAGGTGGACCATCCAGTCGACAAATTGACGCTGGCTTGATTGTCACCTGTTTGTTCATGCACAAATTCTGGAGAAATGTTTAACATCAGCGTTTGCATGTTCTCTCTGTTTCCTGTCACAATCCAGTTACGTTTTTTGGTGACTCTAAATTGCCCATGGGTGTAAATGTGAGCGTGGATGGTTGTGTCT
The DNA here is from genome assembly GCA_032362345.1 of Sandelia bainsii. Classification (NCBI taxonomy): domain Eukaryota; kingdom Metazoa; phylum Chordata; class Actinopteri; order Anabantiformes; family Anabantidae; genus Sandelia; species Sandelia bainsii. The sequence continues at coordinate 8,105,342 of JAUMHL010000012.1, forward strand.
CTCTCTGTGTCAGCCCTGTAATAGACTGGCAAGCTGTGGTATACCCCACCTCTCGTCCAGTGACAGCTATGATCCCTCATCTTAACCACCTGATAAGTGGTTAATAAGAGATCCAAGACCTCACACATAAAATTTTAAATGACAATTTAAAGAATCATAAATAATATTGTTACTGTGTTTTATATTAACTTCTGTAACAGCTGGAGAAAATATCTACATTCAGCAACGCCATTCGAACCACAAGTGTGCTTCACTACATCAACTGATGGAGGCTGGGTGTCTTTTGAAAACCTCCTGCTGTGCCCAAAGCCCAGGTGGTGGCCTTCGCCTGACCTCTCACCTGGGGGGAGCAGCACTGTCTCTCTACTCCCAACTGAGCTGGCTCACCTATTGTCATTAACTCCGAGACCCCCGCTGACTCTTCTAAAACTCCAAACACACACAGAATTACATACAGAAAGAGTCACAGTGCACTTTCCCAACCTGCGTTCTAACGGACACCTTTCCAGTAGATCACAGTATTTTCTCCAGCAGACCAGCCAGAATCAGAAGGTGAAATTATTGTGTTGCCAAAAGTCGTGCATCATCCTGTGACCATGGGACAGCTCAGCTCCTCCTCATTTACTTCACTGTGGATCTAGAATTAATTTTTCAAAGAAATGTGATGCACATTGATGCTGATTATATCATGTTATAAGTTAAATGCAGTAAAATTCAGACTGAATTCCACACAGCTGCACATAGCTTCAGAGTCAACATGTGGTACCCAGATAAAGTTTTTGATCACTCTCATATAATTCATATAGAAATTCTAATGAATGCACTTTGACTCCAGGCTCTGGGGGTACAAACTATCTTGCTGTTTTGTCCTCTTTCGCGTTACAGGCTGCAGTTTAAATCTCCAAACAGCATCTCAAATTGCACTTAGGCTAATTCCCCAGGGAGAAACCCTGCATTACTCTCCCACTGTTCCTGCTTACTCACTTGCTCTTTCTCTATCATCACTGCTAAAATAAATCAAAGCTACAATAATTCATGAGTGTTAAGAGTATGTGTGCATGTGAGTAGGTCTGTTTTTTTTACAGAGCACAAAAAGTACTTAGCAGCTTTAACTCCATTTTTCTACTGTATGTGCAGAAAGAGGACAAGACAGGGAAAAAAAAAATGATTTCTAGTCACAAGGAAAAGAAAGCCTAAAATTAAGTTAGTGAAAATGAATGAATATAACTCAATATGAATTAGGTTATTGCTCTTGATAGTAATCAAATAATGGTTAGTAAGAGATTTACAAGATCCAAGATAGAAACAGTTTCCAGTGAAGATGAAAGGGAAAAAAAGGTTTATGCAGTAGTGTTGATGTGACTTTTGCACACACACACAATCCCAGCAGAAGCTGCAGTGAGAAACCACACTGGCAATCAGCACATATTTCAAACTTCAAATCTTCAAACTGACTTGGAGGAGGATGAAAGTTAATGAGGTTTCATGTCAACAAAGACTTGAGTGCTGCAGCTTGACCTCTGGGCACTGTGACTCACCGCGCTTCCTTCAGTTTGGCGGCCTGCATTTTTATTTTTTATTTTTTAAGAGCCGAGCCACCAGTTGGGTTGGGTTTATCAAAACAATTAAACAGCAGCACCAGTGGTTCCCCTTCATAGTGATTTCTTTTTGCATTACACCCCCACCCCAAGCCCAGACATGCAAAACACATACACATGCAAATGACTGATTGCGAGAATATACTGACAAGTATGTTATTATAGCATTCCACAGTGTTCTGCAGCTTCTAATTTGGGAACCAACGGTTTAGATAATAATATACATACTAGCCTTTTTAAAGACACTCACCAGCAAGCACTCCTGCCATGTAAAGCAAACTTATTCGTAAGATGCCATGGACCATCTCCAAAGGAACGCCAATCATCAGCTGCAGTAAAGCGTTGAACCCCAGCTGCTCCAAACTGAGCAGAGAGAACAGAAAGAAAACAGGGTTCAAAGGTTCCGCCTGCAGTTCTGTTTCATCTCTTAACAAGATAGATAGATAGAAACTTTATTAATCCCAAAGGGAAATTCCGGTGTTGCAGTAGCCAAGAAAAAATGACACAGAAAACACAAAGACATACACACGAAAAAGATAATATAGACTAATACATAACAATACAGAAAATACACAAGACAGCACAGATTAATACAGAAAAAATACATCTAAACAGAAACATATTTCACTTCAACAAATATACAGAAAAAAAACAGACTCTTATGAATGTTGTGTAGTTGTATGGATTTGACTAAGGTTAAACTGTTGGAGCAGAGCTCTCTACTGTTATAATATAGTCATTGTACAGGGTGATGGCTGTTGAACCAGCCAGAATTTAATTTAACTGGTTTTCTGCACAAACCAACATGTAGTAAGTGCGGGTTAATGAACGTACCCGACATGCATGAACATGTAGCTGAAGAAGCGCCACACTTGTGCACGGTGGCCGGGATGATAGACCAGGGGGCTCTTCATGAAGTCAGGCTGATAGGTCTGCAGCACCCACTTATTTAGCATGATACCATAGCACATGAACACAATAATCTGCAAGAGAGACACAGATATGGCACCAAACTGTCAGTTCTTGCTGACATACCGATTACACACTCTCTCTGCAGAATGCTGGTACAAAACATGGAAATTGCCCTGCAAAACAAAACCCATTGTTTTTTCTGAAAGACACATGATGTTTTCTTCTTTTTCTGTATTCCTTAGCTGATGCTTAATAGACTTGTGGAGACAATTGCTGCCTTCTGCAAAAAACTGCACATCTGGTTCAATTCCATTAATTTCTTTTCATAGAATAATGAGTCATTGTCTCTGAGAATTAAAATGAATGTGAACTGTTATTATCACATCCTCATTGTCATTACAGACCATTCAGTGCCATTTGGAGGTATTATAAGGGCACTTATTTTTGCCGGCTAATCACAAACCATTCAACTGTGGTTCATGAGGGCTTTGGTGTTAGTGGATTTCTTTTTTCACATCAACATAATAGGTCAATTAATGCCACTGTGGTGGCCGGGCTGCTTGCTGACCTGGTTTCCAAGTTCCAAAATTGGTGTAGAAAAAAAATCCTGCATGAAACCTGACTGAGGGTTTCAGCTTGGAGAAATGGCATTAAATGTACCCACTAAGCCCCTGACTCCCAAATGGGTTACCAGCTCATATCAGGCTCGCAGTAAAAGCGTGTGATCAAAGGCAGAAAATCTTTTCAGTGGGTCTGAGGCAAACAACTGAGCCAACAGAACAGTCCGAAGTCATAGTTGTGGGTTAGTAGCACATATTGTGAGAGTCTCAAATAAAATAATGCAGACCAAAAATGTTTTCGGAATACATAAATCAATGGGGAGGCATCAGTAGAATGATCTTCTGATGTTCATTCACATCATAGTGTGACTGGTGTAAGATTGATCTAACAGTCAAAGCTGATGATGTCAGACCCTAACCTGGACGATGGTGATGATGGCGATGAAGACAGGCGGTGGACACAGGCGGTTCTGGTGGAAGTACCAGCGTCGGTCCGTCTCACAGGGCAGGATCTCGTAGGCCACATAGCGAACGAAACGTTTGTACAGACCCAGCCCCGTCTCGTCCAGCAGGATCTCCCTTTGCAGCGTGCGGCGGCCATTGGCGATGGCTCGTCGGAAACTGCTGGAGCGTTTGCTGCTCATCTGAGGAAATGACCAAAAACCACAAATTAGTCTTAGTTCAACATGGACAACTGCTTGGATTTTAAAGAAATACAGACATTATGAGCATTCTGTGAAGTAGACTGGTGGAAGTTAATAAACATATGCTTGCTGCCAGTTAGATCAATACCACTCTCCAGTCTAAATGAAAACTTTTTTTCGGCCAACAAACTAGTTTATTGTGACTAGGACTCAGCAGACAGCTTTGCATTTATTTGCTGTGTTTGTTTTTCTCTGCTTGACGACTTCATGTGTTTTTAGCAATAAACTTGTCTCCAGTCATTTAAAGCATTACTGTGAGCAGTTGGAGGACACAACTCACCAGGAAGAACAGATCTCATCATTGCCTGCTGCTGAATTTCTCATCCTAGCAATTAAATCCATAACTTTCTTCACGCTAAGTGGATCAAACATCAGTAAAGGAGGACAGCTTCTTTTCATATAATCCGAGGGTGGCTCATCAGTGTGACTAATCATGCTAGATTGGTACAAGCTAACATTCATAAAGTACTGATATCACAGGGATAGCATGACGGTTTGTATAAGTCCTGCTTCTATCATGAAATAGTCAGGGTAGACTGTTATCATCTTTTGGTACTTTCTCTGTTGTTCTGAGGCTTCAATGTAAAGGTTCTCTTCTTTGTTGCACACTGCTGGATTACCTTTTACCTTTCACATGTGTTTTCAAGAATTCAAGAAAAATTTTGCATCCGTTAACAAAAATGACGTACAGCAGTTTTTTTTACACAAAATATCTGAAAGCGCATCTCACATGCTTTCTTCGACAAATTATATTATACATATAAGTATACATGTCCTTTTTCCTCATATATGTTAACAGGAATCAAAATGTTAATATCAAAGCCATGTTTAATGTATAAACAACTGGTGATCTATTTTTGCCACAACAGATGACACAACTGTAGCTGAATATTCATGTCTGACCAAAAAAAACTTGAATAATGTAAGGGTTTTTCATTTAGACAAAATGTATGTAAGTGAGGCTGCTGGCAGAGCAGTTCACACTTTGTTAAGAGAGGAACTGTGTGTGTGTGTATGTTATCATGGTCTCCAGGCTTGCTTAGTGAGCGGGAGCTCTGCAGCAGCCTGCAGGCCAGCAGCACCGACTCCTGATAAGTTCTTTAATAGAGGCTTAGGATGAAAACTATCCTAATGCCACTATTTTGATAACCGAGGCAGAGAACTGGCAGGATAACAATACAGCTCTTTTCTGCCAGAGTTACCACTGAAAATACTATCTGACCAACTACCCACAGCAGAGATCATTTTGTGTCAATATCTGCATTTCCTTAGAGACAACAAGTGTGGATGCTTCACTGGTAAGATTTATTTAACAACTAATACTCAAAGACAACATCAGATGCCTGAAATCTCTGGTGCAGCTAAAACAATACAGCTCCTTAGAGAACAACTAGGTTATTACATTTAAATCAAACTATTTGTTATGGCGTGATGTGACACTTTAAAGCAGTGAAAGAACAGAAAGTGGGCAGCAGTAGCAGCTACTGCTATCGACAACAGCAGACCCCATGTATAGGTTTTTCATAGCAGTAACCTTACATAGTATGGAAGCTTCATGTGTAATGAAACCTCCAAAAGGGATCTGTAGGAAGTACAACCCACCATTAAAAAACACCATTTGCAATTCATTAGCCATGTCCTGTTGCTGTACACTCATTATATGTAGGCACAGCAGGGGGCATAGTGAAGAAACTGCGGGTCAATATCTATAAAAGCTAATGAGCTAAACATACTGGAGAACAAAGAGCGTCAAAAAATGAGCACATAATGAAGAGTGAGATAATGAACAGTGTGCTTCACAGAAGGGAGTAGCTACCTTCAAGAAATCACTCACGGAAAGCAGAAAACAAGTTAAAATCTCTTTTGGAGGTTAGCAGAGCAGGATGTGGAAACTACCCCAACTATGGTTAATTACAACACCAGTGGTTGTACAGTGAGGGCGTGTGAGCCTGTTGCACAGTGATAACCAGAACGACGTCGAGCTGGGCTGCTGGCTCACCCCCAGATGGAGGGATGCATATTTAGTATGGAAATCAGGCCGGGAAAATGCAATTATATTATACTTGAGGCAGGGAAAGCAGAAGAAGAGGAGTAGAGGGACATTATAAGGCAGTGAGGGGAAAATTAAGAAGGGAAAAGCATGAGATGCCTGCATGTATGAGCTAGCAGATTCTGGAGGCTAGCAGATGACAGTGAAGGTGAGATACCTCCTTTCTCACTCTAAACATCTCAATGAAAGAGAAGTGCGCTTATATGAAAAGGAAAGGTGCAATAGCGAGGGTTCAAACATAATTGTGTTTTCTTTGTCTCTAAATAGCCTCTGTTTCTGACTTTAATTCATCTGTGTTTGGCTCAGTGACAACACCTGCCTCCTCTCCACCTTGCACTATATTCTCTCCCATTCATAATGCCTCTGTGAAAACATATTCCCCCGAGACACAGCTAAGTGTAACTGTCATTGTGCTTTGCCTTCTCTGACACGCAGACTGCCGCCTCTAAAGTGAGCATTACCAGCCTTTTGAAGTGACGACAGTAGAGAGATGGCAAACAGACAATAAGGCACACACACACGAGCAGCCAAAACCAGAGTAGTTAGAGGAGTGACAGAGTGAGGTGCACTGAAAAACACATGACATTGCATTAAGTGTTACGGGGGGGGGGGGGGGGGGGGCCC
>JAUMHL010000012.1:8111889-8142586 GCA_032362345.1 Sandelia bainsii
CCCCCCCCCCCCCCCCCCCCCCCCCCCCCCCCCCCCCCCCCCCCCCCCCCCCCCCCCCCCCCCCTCTCACTTATGCATTGGAAACGGTAGAAATTCCCTGACGAAGCAATGTCTGCCAGGGAATAACTGATGCTGAGGCTAAAAGCACAGAGACAAAGATAGTATTCCCTTTAGGGATGACTGAATGGCCAAACTGACAGCTGCGTGTGTCTGTAAAACAGCAAGGGTCCATCCTTCCCCCCTTGGAAGCTGCGGGTTGTCTGCTGTACAAGCTGCTCTCAGCTCTAGTCAATTGTCCTTGATAGATTAATTAGCCACACCACATGGTCAATACCTCATAGCTCAATAGTAATTAGTAATGACAATTTAGAAATTGTGGTTCAAAGGCTATTCAGCACTGCAGCTACAAACAAATCCATAAATTATTCTGATTTGGTCAGAGTTTATGGTGGTGACCATTTCTAAATCATTTCTGTTGTCACACACACTAAAACATTTATTGTTACTAGAACAGTAGATTGTGCCAATTAGCCCATCTTACACTGTGATTCACCACCACTGGGCCAACATTGTCACTATACACATTTACTATCTAATTTGTGAGTCATTCAGAAGTAATCCCCATCTCTCATAACTCTCACAGCAGAACTCACTGCGGATCTCAGCCACACTGATTCTACCCTGACCCAGATACACAGGTTCTTTCTTGCCCAAATCTTTTTTTAAATGAGACTCTGCCTTTTTTCCCCTCAGTAGTTTGCAGCCAGAACCTTTCTTCATGGTTTAATCATTGGGGGTGCTAAGACTCAAAGAAAAAAAAAAAACAACAACTTTACTCCAGGACACTTAAGTAAAGTGCATCACTTTTAGCCAGCAACCCTTCTAAAACAGAAAGCCTTTAGTGGAGTTAATAGGTGGCATCTGTGTCCCTGAAGAGAGATGCACTGTGGACACTTAATGCGACATAAAAAGACTCAAAAACTTTGAAATATTGTACATCAACTAAATGTACTGTGTTCCTTGACTGGGGCTGTAAAAGTCATTTTTGCCCTCTGTAAGTGCTCACTTTATTACAATACCACTTTAAATGTCACAAAAGATTCTCTCAGTTTAAAGCAGCAATTTGAATCCATATTACATAAAAGTTTTTATCTAACTATACCTCCCGAGGAAACAAACTAACTGCAACATATGGGCAAAAGGGTAAAAATGAAGCACAAAACAAGAGAACCCACCACTATAATCTCTGAAATTCACCCTTTACCCAAGTAATTAACCATGGCAGCCATTCTGGATCTCTGTTGAACATTAAGCAAATGACCACCCGAAGGAAAACAATGACACACTTCTGCAGTTACACAGCTGGTAGATGATACTATCGAAGGAGATCAATATGTGCAATTACACACGTACAAATATATCTAACTTCAGGATGGCCTGGTTTTACACTCAATTCATAAACAGATGTTTGTTTATCACAGGATTGTCACCCCCAAAGCCCTAACGTGTGAACTTTGACACCTTGGGTGCCTCACTGCAAAATGAGTGTAGCTGTGCAGAAACGAGTCGGAGTGTAAAATGTGTCCTGGGTGTCTTGCTGGGTAGAATTTTTGTGCAAACGTAGATACTGGGTTAGTAGTCAGATACAGACCTGTGTGTATGTGCGTTTGTGTGCGTGTGTGTGTGTGTGTGTGTGTGTGTACAGCTCCCAAAGAGAGGTTTTAGCAGAGTGTTACTTATTCACCCCTCTGGCTGAACTGATGGACATGAAAGATGAGTTGAAGATGAACGATGTCGGAGACAATCTTACACACACACACACACACACACACACAGGCTCGCTCACACACACACACACACACACACACAGTAACTGTTGCCTAACGGTGCAATTTAAACACATTTACACCCACTGAAGTCGAGAGAAGCAGTGTGGATTTGTGGCTGCACTGAGTGAATGTAGAACAACAAATGAGAAGAAGGTTGAAGACACATGTTACAACAACAACTGAGAGAAATCTCAACAGCTTGAGGACTGAAAGCACGGAAAAGACACAGAACAGGAACGAATACACACACACACACACACACACACACACACACACACACACTGCACCTCATTTTAATAATGTGCAGGGGAGTTCCATTTTCCATCAAGGCCAGACCACAAATCAATCCAAGCACCACAATATATATGGCAGCACTGAACTTTCCAAATCAAAATACGTCTGTCGTCTGTCACACACTGTGGAGTGCTACTTATAAATCTGCCAGAGATACATGGATGTGAACAGAGGTAGAGAGAAGAGTAAAGGTGGAAGGAGATAGACTGCCTGAAAAAGCAGCACATAGGGTCTTTAGAGAGTGAAACAAACTAAAGAAAATAAATATACTGGTGAGATTTAGGCGAAAATTATAAAAAGCAACAGGAAGGAAGGAGAAAGAAAGCTGGAGGAGGTGTTTGCTGATTGACCTGGTTGAAAATGTCATGCAACATGCGGCACCTGCCCCTTGGCAGCCTGGAGCTCATCCCAGAGAACAGAGACCTGCAGAGTTCACGCATCACATGCTGCACAGCAGGCAGCCAGATTCACATCAACATCCAAATACCCTCAAAATTAGTCAGCAAATCTGTACTAGAGGCACTCATGTATGTGAATGAGAGTCTGTCTGCATTAAAGAGTGTCTGAGTCCATCAGGGAGAGGGGAGTAGTGAGACAGGAAGGAAGGGGCCATCTGCATTAATTAATAAAATGCTTGGAAGTGTTGATATATGCAAATTGTATGCATGTGCAGGATGGTGTGTTTATGATCTATGTATGTTCACATAGACTAAATCTTTAAAATCAAACCTGAGGGTCAACATCTGTGTGAGGCTGGTTGTTCTCAAATTACCTCCGATTACTGCCTGCTACTAGCAACGCTGGGCTAATCGAAGACAATTTGCATTTGGCTGATGGGCAGTTTTAAAACTGTCTCCCTGATGCTGTCTGAGGCGAGGCAGAGTTTTTTCTTCTTCTAACATATGTTCACAAGAAGTGTAGAATGGAAGAGCAGAAAATAAGATCAGAAAATTCTATTTTTTTCAAACTCAATTTTCTAGGTTGGAAATTAGGGAGAATGATGCTACATGACTCAAGGAAGGGACGGTTGTAGATGAGAATACTTCAAATGAGATGGATAAAAAAAAATTAAAGAATGGCAAAGGAAGAGAGTGGTACCTTCCCAAAAGGGAGGGCTGAGAGGAGAAGCTGCACTGTGGGTGCAGCACCTCTACAGTGATTTCTCTGACAGACACCTCAGAAATGGGACCTGCTTCAAATTGAGTGGCCTCATGTGTCCTTCATCACAAACCACAGGTAGCACAACACAAGGCCAGAGAAAAAGAATTAAAAAAAGAGACAGATAAATAGAGAAAGGGGGGAAATGAGCTTAAGAAAGTATATATATATATATACATATAAAGCTCTACATGAATTTCTAATAGGAACACTGCTGTAAACATGGATAGGTGAAGAGGCAGGGAATGAATAAAAAGTAGAGGAAAAGAATGAACATCCTAAACTCAAAGCACAGGAAAAAGACAAAACCTGCCTCTGAACAAGGAAACTGCAGCTACACTTAAGAGAATGGAACAGTATGTAAATTGTACTATATAAAACACACATTACACGTTCTCGGTCTTAGTGTTGTTAGAGGCTGGTGAGGTGTGTTTGACAAATGAAGTGCAACAAAACTATTTCATATATTAATGTTTTCACAGTGTAACTGTGTTTGAACACATTAGCTTTGACAACTAGAATTAGCGCCGTCAGTTTGCTGTGGTTGTCTTCTAATAACTGCTGCACATGGCTTGTGAAGTGTTGTGTCTGGATTTACCAACACATTAACCAGAGAGATCGATCCTCTTTTTGAAGGAAAATGACCTGAATGGTCGAGTCAATTTTTGCTACTATTGGGCCTTCTGGCTCGGTCTGGATCAATTCTGTAACCTCTCTGAAATACAACAAAAGTGTCTGTATGTGTGGGAATTTGTGTCTGTGCTGCAGGACATGAAGCGCTCTCTGTGTCTCCCTCTTCATCACTATCTGCATGAGCGTGCATGTTTCCACTCACCAGCTCGATGAGCTCCTGGTAGCACACCTGTCCCTCTTCATTACTCTGGACGAGCGCTAACAGCATGTCCAGTTTGGATGGGTCCAGCTGCAGCTCATGGTGCTCCACCAAGCTGGTGAAGTTCTCCACTGCGATGAAACCGGTGTTCTCTGGGTCCAGCTGGAAAAACAATAGCCAGCACTCAGACCAATTGGATAAAAACTGTAAAACAGTTTTACTGAAGACGTTGATGTGGTTATGATGTATTTAATAAAACACAACACTGCAGAGATGAAGTATCTGTTTGCCCTGAGGGGGAAAACATCAGTATAGACAGCTGAGAAATATAAACAGAGACACAATAGATGAAGACATTCGCTCAGACAGTAACACTGGTGTTAATTAAGCTATGTTGTTGAAATAAAAAGCCCCGCTGAACCCCATTAAAAGGTGCAGGTTTGTCAAAGCAAACAGCAGAATGGCTGTTGTTAGGAGCAGCGAGAGAAGATGGGCGGGCATGTCATTCTAATACGCATTGACCTGCAGTTTCCCTGGAAAAAAAAGTCCCTCAGCATTAAATGAGCTCGACTTTTCAGTCTGTGTGGATGCTTCATTTGACTGTGAGTCCATCCTTGCTCACATTTGCTGCTTGCAGTCAGTGTGTTTTTTCACCACTCACTCACTGAGACCCACTGCCCCATGGGTTATTACTGCTGATGTCTGCATGCCAGTGCTGCTCTCTGTAATTGATTTAAGCAGGCGTGTGTCATAAAAATGTCTCAGTGTAGTTGTCTAAAATAGCGTTGGGTTGAAATTGGCTTTTAAAGTATGGGGTGTGTATCTACCCTTTGTTGATGTAATGTAGGGTTTCTGGACAGCAGTTTCACATTTTATTGCTTGATTTTCTCCCCTTACCTTTTCCTCTTAAATGCAACTCAAACGCTCTCCAATGGAGCGTTAATTTCTCATGCCAGCTCTCCTTAGTGCAACTAACTATGTTTGTGAAAATGTGCCTGAGGACAATTTGGAGCAGTACAAAGAGACCACATGGGAAGAGCCCTGGCTGCTTCTCATTTTACTGTTTCCTGAATGCTAACACGGCCTCATTAGGTTTCGGATAGTAAACCAACAGCCTCTAGTTGCCCCAGGGAGGAGTGAGCTTTCAGATGTTGCATCAGTGTGGAGTCAGTTGTACTGGATCATCGGTGCCCATGTCATGAGTCCAACGAGAAGGATCCCGTCTAGGCCATCTTAGTCTGGACCGGTTCAGCCGTGACACAGTTAGACAAAGGTGTTACACTAAGTACATGCTGTCTGTCTACTGCAGGAAGCTCAGACCTTAAAGCTCTGCTGCTCAACAAAGGAGCAGAGAAATCCATTGGTTTGAGAGTGTGTGAATATGTTTCTCTGTTTGAACATGTACTGTTTCCTGTATGTGTTTTGTTTCCCCTTACATAGTTTCCTGGGTTTTTTACAGCCATTTAGTTGAACATAAACATCCCTTTAATGCCATTTAATCTCTCTTTATCACTCCCCTGAACACTTATGTATTTATTCACCTGGGAAAGAACAGTGGAGGCATTAACTAATGGGTTAGTTTTGATGATGCTTGACTTGAAATGAGTGTTTTCCCACTGCTGGTTGGTATAGTGATAGTTTCTGGTAGTTATGATAATTACAATGCTTTACGTACAATACACCAACACAAGTTTAGTGGAGGTTTGATACACACACAACCATCTCAAAGGCAGCTACTGATAACACTTAAAGTCATGTACAAGGTTTCATTGAAGACTGTGTACACTTGAAGGTCAAAATCCATAGAATACCACTCATTTCACTGTAATCTTAACACTCAGCTCCTAGTTCGTAAACCCAGATCAACAGCAAAAGGCAAGTAAAACTAACTAAACAAACTAAAACCAAATTTAAGTTTAAAAATAAACCGAGATTGCAAAGAAAATCGTCCCATTCTATTTTTAGATAATCCCCTTAACTGTGTGTTCCATGGACATTTGTTAAAACACAGTCCCTTTTTCCCCCTTGAGGAAATCTGAGCAAAATGGAGTCGATATGTCGAGTGTTTGTGACGTGTAGGCCTTCAGAATGATATGTGAAGAATATTGAGAATGAGAAAGCACAAAAAAGACAGGAGAGAGGCAAGAGGTGGAAAATGGGAGAGGGAGGTGGGTGGTCAGTCAGTGCAATGAAAGAATTGAAAAATTATTAAATTAAAGCAGTAGTAGGTGGAGGAGAAGGTATGAAATAGAGAAGAACAGAGACAGAGAGAGGAGACAGAAACGAAACAAAGATGCACGGAAAATAAAAATTCTGTTATTTTGTGTGTCTGCCGAACCCCAGCAGTCTGGCAGTGAGTCGTCTACTTCTTTTTTCTATATGAGGGTTGTGACACACTCCAGTACTCTGCATCCACTTGCTACAGAGGGGAGATAGATCAGTTTGTAATGTGCTCCTGGCTTAGCTCAGGCTGACAGGGGGAACAGAGAGCCACACTGGGGACCTCTGATTACTGTCAGCCTCCATATGTCAGCACATCACTACACATACAGCAGCAGCACAGACTCAGACACAGCGACACACTGTATATGGCTGTGCAAATTTACGCAAACCAAGTGTTGACGCTGAGCTGTCACAGTGCACACACACCGTTCCCTTCGTAGCCTGACCTTATTCAGGAAAAATGTTACACAGGGGAGACTGTCTGCAGAGGATACAAAAGGACGTGGAGGACTGGTTCTTGTAGCCAATTAGGGTTATCAATTAGGGAGATGAGGTACACAGAGATGAGAGTGTTCGCGAAAAGCACCTGTTTTTTTGGGGGGGGGCAGGCTGATGATGTGGAGACAGCAAGAATAAAGGGTTGGAAGAAGGAGGGAAAAAGCACTGAGAGGGAAGCAGTTATTGAAGCGATCCAACACTGGTGAGGGCGACACTTTGACAAGCTGCATGTGTTACCATGGTTACAAGGCGTCTGTGCACCATCCCTTTCTTGTAGACCCCCCCAACCCCACCCTCGACATATTGGCGTTCAAGAGGCAAAGGAAAGACACAAAAGGGGCAGAGAAGATGATGATGAAAGTAGGGAAGGATACAGATGTCTGAGAGTGGAAAGAAAAACACAGATGGGAGGAAAGAAACCAATGAGAAAAGAAAGGTGGTAATAAGACAAGAGAAAGGTTTAGATGGAAAGGGAGGTAGAGCAGGGGAAAGTGGATGTGTCAAGAGAAAGTGGGAGGAAAGAGACATGACGCAGGATAAAAATGCATACATGACTCTGGAAGAGGAGAGTAAAGAGGAGTGGAGTGCTGACTGCAGGGGAATAATCTCAGTTTTAACCCTCGGGACCTCTATTACCTTCAGCGTAGTGACTCCAACTGGACCTAGCCCACAACTGACTTATCAGTCTGGTCCACGGGGGCTAATAGAAACGCAGCCAGTCCCGTTGTCCTACATGCAGAACACTGACAGACAACTACTGACGTGGCCCTCTGTATGTAGCACGAGCAGATTTGTACCAAATGCTGCAGTCACATCATTTGGGTCAGAAAGAAGAGATGGTAAAGATGCCCATGGTTACAACTTGAATTTATTCATTTCAACTGTTAGCCAACTCAATGTGGCAAAATTATAACATCTTTTCAGGCTCTTCCTGCTGTTTGTCTGGTAAAGGTGATCTTATAAGTGCAAAAACAGTCAGTTCATCTGTTAACTGACTTTAAAAGAAACAGCCAGGTCATGTTTATTAAATGTGTTCTTTGACATCTAGGATAATAAATCTGATTTCTTTGGGTCTTAAAATGCTGATTGGACTAAACAAACAATCTGAAGACATCACTTTGAGCTCTGTATTACATTGAACAAACAGCAAATCAAGAAAACAATTTGCAGATTAATCAATAATGGAAATAACTGTCAGAGGTGGGGCTAAATCTTATTACTTACTGTCTCAAACTAAATTAGGATTTAGGATTTGAATAATGTCATGTTTGTTTGCTCTTTGACAATAATTAACACCTGGTCAGATAAACAGAAATACAAGTATTTGGTTTGCAAAAATTGTGTATCCAATTTAATTACTCCCATTAAAAAAGCAGGGTAAAAAACAAAACAATAGAAAAGATTTTCTACAGACTGAAAAAGGTGGCTATATTTTATTTCAGCTAGCTTGCTTACAATTCTTTTGTGGTGTCAAAAAGAAGAGTAAACTAAAAGTCCGAATCTTACCATACCAATCACCAAATCTTGTTCATAAACATGATCACACAACAGATCTGGAGTTTTAAAAATTGATTCCAGCAGCATTTACTCACTGAAAAAAGGTGATAACAACTTCCCTGAGATGCAAATGCAGCACCAGCACTGGGGTGGTTCCCTGGCCCGGTCTCAGTGACACAGTGCTGACCCAGTGGCACAGAGCCAATACTACAGACTACTTTGGTCTGTGTGAACAAGACTGTTGAGCCTTAACTGGGCTGTCTGCAGAGGGCAGTGGCATTTACAGGGCAGAGCATATTTGCATGTTATCAGATGAAACCCTCTGAATAGTCTCTGCTGCCCTAAGGACTCACTGGTGTTCACCAACAACTAGGCCACTGACTCTGTCATTATCACAATGCATGTCCCGCCCTACTGTTAGCATCATTATGCTCAAACTTTACCACTGTGGCACTGCGATGTGATGGCCGTAAGATTCACAGCACTTTCTCTCCTCAAACAGACACTACTGAAGAGAAACAGCCAAGGAATTTTCCTTAATGCAAGCAATCATCTAACTACATTTCCTGGCGTTTAAACACTGTACAAACAGCCAGAGGCATTTTCAAATACAGCTCAATGCAAATTAGCATCAGAGAATGATCAAACAGGACAGTGTGTAAGAGCGTTATTATTTCTACTTGACATATATATGTCAGAATAGCATTCAGAAACTGATGTCCTTATGGGGAAGATAGAAATAAGCCAGATAAGAACTTGTGGGGGAGATATTCATTATACTTTATTGGCTGAGAGCTACTGACTATCATGTCAAGTTGCTTTATCAGTTGTGCTGCAATAGAAACACAGTCAGAGAAACTGTGTGTGTCTGTACGTGCATACTCTGATCATGAGCATATGTCTGCATCTGCATGGGCCAGAAATAGCCTGAGCTCAGCATTGCAACCTCCTGCAGACAAAGACTAATAAACTCAGTCATGTCGCCACTGTTGCTTTATTTTTTCTTCACTCCTGCGGCATTTTTATGTTGTTCAGTGTGACAGGGCTGCAGTACCCCTCTACTTTAGACCTGCAGTACAAACTAAACGTGTCCAATTTTCCCTGGCACCACATCAAATACTGGAAACTCCACACATACAAAACTATGTTAAACTGCAGGAGATATTGAGGCAGTGGAAGCTTAAATCATTTTTTAATTAAGAAAAAGTTGTAAGCCTTCTGGTTTAAAACATTACACTATGAAAAACAACAAACAACGGACAAAGCACTTGACCTCCAGTTGCTCTTGTGGATTTGCGTAGCGACCACAGGGATAGCCACTTTGTGGGAGGTCTTCCGTGAGAGTGACAATATAAATCTGGACGGCAGCACTGCGAAAACACGAGGCGTGCTCTGCAAAACATTTTCCTGGATAAAGACAAGAAAAAGGGTGCCCAGTGTTTAGGCAGGCAGCAGGCTTTGTTAAAAAACAAGCTCACCTACTTGCTGTCCAAAAGCTGTTGGCAGATTTCACTTCATTCTAGTTTAATTAGAGAGACCTTTTCCAAATCAAAGACCACGGCATGGAGTCCCAAAGGCTGAAAATCCTGTCGTCAGCCAGTATGAATGATTTGGTCTAGACTTGAACTTAATAGGACTCTGGTCTGCTCAACTGTGGCCTTACAAACTGTCTATACGAACATACTGACACAAGCAGAGTAAACCCCTCAATCAATAGAACAACCAGCAGTGTGTTACAGTGTGCAAATAGTGGCTTCGTCTCCAGGCCAAAGACCTGCTACTTCGAAAATGGATATTGATACAGATGAGTCAGCCTCTTTGATGCAGCATTTAAAATGCGTGTGCAGAGGAAAATGTATTGTTAAAGTATCTGTATCACTGAAGTGCTTATAAAGTAAATGACTCATGAGTGTGTCCACAAAGCATCTTCACACTCAACCCACACGGGCTTCCTCCACTCGTCATAAAAACACACACATTCATAGAAATGCAACTGTGCACGTGATCACTGACACACACACGCACGCACACACACCTCCCCCTAGGCTCTTAAGTCTGTTGATCAATGTGTTGGTGATGGGCCACTCGTGACCCCTAAACCCTGCAGCAGATAATCAATTTCTCCCTCTTGGACAGAATGATGGCCCCATCTATCTGTCAATCAGCCCAAACAGCAATAAGCTCGTTCACCATCAAAAACATGAGACACACTAGGAAGCATAGAGTGAAAGAGCTGGGAACACAGACACAAACACACTCGTCTTCAGGAGCACTAGCCAAATATACATATGTTTTGTGGATGGACTCTGGCTTCAAATCCATTTTGGTTTGATAATTTTAGAGATGGTAGACCAAAGCTAAATTCAACCATAGATCTGATTGGGCAGTAAAAACAGGACTTTGTCTGGACATTTCTAAAAAGCCAGATGTGAAGAGTTTTTTTTCACTGCCCTAAATATGGCCACCAACACTGTGTTTGGTCTTGGCAATCAGCTTCAACAGCGGGGCTGACAAAAGGGAAAAACATCAAACCAAAATCACAGCATATATTCCTTTATATTCTAAAGGAAAAATATGATCTGGGCTTCATTGGAACTGCTTCTTTGTTTGACCCTTGGAAATGAAAAGCTGAATAATCTTTGGCTCTTGACATTAGGATGGTAAAACTGCACATGTAGGAAGCACAAAAAAACAAGTAAGACTGCAAGAAAAAACATTAACAGTAACAGTCACACATGCATCTATGAACGAGACTGCTGCAGACGCTAATGCAGCAGCTGTATGACTTCTTTGTTAATGACCATTATTTCATGAAATATATTTCATTCATGAAATACAGAATCCAACAACCAAATCCACCTATACATCCATTTATTTGCACACACATCCCTCCCTTCCACTATCCCTCCAAGACACGATGGCCCCCCTCCTGCTGGTGCTCATGATCTGACCTCACATTCTCGGGGCCCACATAGCTCCATGATGCTCACATCCGTTGTGTTGTCTCACGCTTTCATTTTGTTCGTGCAAACAGACAGCCCCTGCTATCAATCCTAACATCAGCTCTCACCCCCAGCCTTCACGTCTCAATCCCTGGATAGATGGCGAGGTGGCCAGGAGCCTGTAACCATAGAAACCTCTGCCGCTGCTTGCTCGTATGCTTACCTGCTCTTGTATGAGCTGAAACAGGGAGCTTCTATCCATATACTGGCCAGGGAGGTGAGAGAAGCCGCCGATGACAAGGGCATAGGGAGGAGCAAGAAAGGAGTGGTGGTGGTATTGGTAAGGATGGGATAGGGTGGAGGGGGATTTGGATGAAGCAGCAGCCGGTGCCTAAATTGTAGTGTCTGGGTTGTTCGTAGCCGCTGCGTCCTCTTAATGATGGAGAAAGCCTGGTGAGCTAAGTCCCTGGTTTTGCTGGTGGTGCCGCTGGAGTGAGAACTGGCGCTGAGTGTGAGGACGGTGGTGCAAACCCTCCGAGACTCTGCTCTGTGCCAGTGCAGCGTGGCAGTAAACCTAGCTCCAGCAGACGACAGGCAGGCACGCAGGCAAGGCAGATCCAGCAGCTCTCATTCACTCTCCTCCTCCTCCTCGCTCTCCTCTATCCCATTGCACTGACTGCTACCTCTCTCTCTCTCCCTTCTCATCATACACACACTGTGCTGCCTGCATACCAATGAGACAGGGGAGGGAGGTGGCCTCATTCTTCCAATTGCAGAACGGGAAGGAGTGGCAAGGGGCTGCAGCTCCTCTCCTCACTACAAGTAAGGCATCTTGGGGAGGGAACAGGGGATGGGCTCCACTGCAGCTTTGAGCTTATTACTGGAACAGACCCCCCCACGCAAACGTCTGGTCTTTTACTGACAGGCGCACACACAAACCCACACAGTGTAAACAAGGCAAAATCTACTAATAAGCAGGCATATGGTAAAATCCTAACTGTGTTATCATTGTATTTAGAGTTACATAAGACAAAGATAAATGGTATTAGACACAACATAATTCTACTAATGATACCAATAGCAGTGACAGTCTTCAAAAAACACTATAAACTGCATCTCTGTGCTAATTATAAGCACTGGCACATTAGCACATGGTATGCACTGCTGAACAATTAAGCCCCCAGCACACACACAAATATTAAATTGAATTAGATTCTTTGAACGGCTCACTGATCCTCCAATGACCTCAAATGAATGCCACTACGACAATAACACAAGAACAGAATCCTCCATACAATACTTCATTATAAGTAATACCAGAACAAAGGCTCTTTTTATGTTAATGTGACGCATAATAAAGAGATTTATACTGTTCATGTGGGCGGCAGGCAGTGGCTGTGCTTGCTATTATTGAGATCCTCTTTAAAAGGTGATTCCTTTCTGCACAAATCCGCAGTGACCCCTCCTCCTCAGGACAATGATGATAAGGGAGGGTTGAAGAAGCGAGAGGATGTAAATCTTAACTCATAAAAAAAAAGTGGCACAGCCTTAAATGCCCTGGAGTCGACTATAGCTAAAGACGGCATCAGGCTTGTGACCTGGTGAGCTAACACACTGTGGCTGTAGCAGGGGTGTTTCTAGTACCATTAGCATTGTTAGCACTGATTCCTGTCAGTCTGGCTTGGTGACAAACAGTGCCTCACCTGTTTAAGTATTATGATTGCACCAGATGTGTGGACTTTCATTTTCTCTACGCCTTTCTCAGTGTGAGAAAATCTTAAAAAGACCTACTCATCACAGGAAAGTGTCTTAAGCTTGGCTCAGACCAACTATATGAAGCCACGGGTAACTACTGTATTTGTCGTAATGAATTGGGCCTAGGCAACCTTGAAGATGGCAGAGCTCCCAGACTTTTCCTTTTTCACCTTCCATTATGTTCATCCGACACACTCCTGTTTAAACAAAACTTAATAATGATTGTCCAGGACTATAGAAACGACAGGATTCCCAGCTCTGTGAGGAAGGACTGACACTACTACATAGGGTTCTTGTTCAACTACTAATCAATGTTAAGAATTAATATTTAGTAGTTGTAGACATGAATAAGACTAATCTAATTATAAGGTCACTGCTGGAGAATCTGTAACCAGTAACCTCTAAGGACTTTCATCAAACAAGTACAAGTACAAAACAAATACTACAAATGTAACGCACAGACTGCACCATATGTCAGAAAACAACAAAGAGGCTGAAGTTATTATCAATGTTATTATTATCAATGGCTCAGTTATAATATTGTAATATTCGGCACACTGTCAAATGAAAATGCACAAATGGCCTTGGTGAACCAAAATGACACCCCAAACAGGTAAAAATCATTCTCAAAGATATGAGCAAGCTGCAAGCTAGGCTCACAGCTCGACCAAGGGTCGTGCGCATATCATTGTTTGAATTACGCTGCCACCAAGTGACATTATCCAGATGACTGACAGGACGAGATAAGCCTCCAGTGAGAAATACTGTGTCTGCTGCCCAGCGTTTCCCTAACTGAATAGTTTCCCCTGAGCCTGTTCTATTCACCTCTGGTGGATGGATGCAGGCGGCAGGACAAACCCAGGCAGCCTGCTCCTCTTTAACAGGGCCTGAGAGCAGTAGAAAAAAACAACACTGGTCTGGTCTATGTGTGAGAGCGGGGAGAGAATAACAAGGCCTTTCAGGGAGGGAGAAACGCACATTAATTAGAACGGCAGCCTGCACTGTTCCTCACTAGCTTAATGACCTCAAGGTCCAAAAGGCAGGTGTTTATTCATTGGCGTCTGAGTGAGAATAGCTGTGTCTCTGGCACTGAAACTGCTGCTAAGAGGGAACAATAAATGTATGCCCTGAAGGTCTGAAGGTCAGAGTTTCTTAATTATACACAAGCTATAGCTGGGTTTCAGCATGAACAGTGCATGTATGTCTACTACAGAACAGGCTTTTACTGTATGTATATCACACACTAACTGTACTTTTATTAAATGCATATATTGTTAGATTTAACTTTATACTGTATAATAACACTGTAGATAACAGTATATTTCAATGTTATTACTCAGCAAACATCCAAGGCTGAGGTCACACTAAATTAAGAGCTGATACCTTATCCCTGGCAATTATGGTAGGCAAATATAAGGGCACTCCTGAACAGCAGGATTGTGTGTATTGTTATGGTTGTTGAGACTGAACTTTCTTTTGTGTCCGTCCCATGCACAGCAACCTCAACAGATAAATACACATATTTGAAAAAGATTAGTCTAAGTTATTCTCAGTCGATATCATGAATTACATTTCATGCATTGAAATGGCATACTGCTACTATTAAGAATACACCCATTTGTCCACCCTGGCGAACCTTATATTTGGCCAGAACCAGAATTACCTCATCTTATTTGAACTGATTAATGAGTTGGACAAGATCAGCATCTGAGGACACTGAAATGAGATGGAGTGACATTTCTGCCATCAACCACTAAATTTTATAACATTATAAACAACATAACAACTGAGCTGAAAGAGAAGACATAAGCTCAGACAGTGACAGTCTAAAAGCCAAAGAGATGGAGAGTTCAGAGAATGACAGCACTAGCAGACTGGTTCTAGTTCAATTAACACACCAGAATGAAAGCATTGCAGTGTTCTATTGCCTTTTTAGCCGACCCAGCCTTTTATCAATTAAAAGCACAAGTTATACTGGGGGATCTCTGGAATCTGTTAGTCTCAACTAATCATGTGAATTAAAGTACACCGCGCTTTACACTCAAGACACTGAATGTCGAGGAGTAGTGATTGTGCAATAGAAGGAATCACCCGCCTGATGAAAAATGGCAGAAAAACGAATCGGGTCACTGAATGACACAGTTTTAGTCCAAACTGCTCCATTTAAAAGATCTCTTGGGGGCATGAAACCTATGAAGAGATTGAGCTTAAGGAGAGAGTTAGAGGAAGGAGGTTGAAAAGAGGAGAAAGGGGAACACATAGGGATATATTAAATATAAATCAAATTCTATCAACTCTGTCAAGATTTGAATACATAGGGAGCAACTCTTAATGCTTCCCTCTCTGCAATATTCACACGTTGTCTAGGGGCAGATTTCTCTCTTCTATTTTTGACATATTAGTGTCACAGTGTCACTTCTAGTTGACTACAGGACTTCTCATGACAGGACTGAGAGACACAGTAGTAAGACTGACTGTAGAGAGACCTCTGGTGTCTAAATCTGCAGCTGCAACCTACAGTGACGGTATGCCTACTGATAAACATGCTTAAAATAATATAATAAACAAATCACAGATCATTCAAGTAGTGTTAACAAACTAGATACTGTGCATTAACCTAGAACAATGAAAGCTTGTGTGCTTTCATTAAGAGTGTGTTTAGAAATCTAACATATCAACATTATTGTCTTTATCGTCTTTATTAATATGTTATTAACGTCTAATATGGGACAAATATAACCATCTGACACAATTATATATCCTCTGTTGGTGTAGCGGCTCTAATTACATTAATAGTAAGTCTAACAGTATATGGGTGGCAAATAACGTGATTAATTCCTTGTGTAAGCTGCTACTGCCCTCTATTGGTGAAATCAGCTTGCACCAGAGATCACAACTGAGAATTGAGCAAAAAAAATAACTGACAAAAAATAATAACTGATGAAAAATAATGCCCAAATGCTCTTAAAATGTGTTTAAAAGTATACATGGAGTACAGGAACTTTCACTGTTTGGAAGTCCCTGTGGAAGGTTCTGACATAATAAGAGAAAACATAGCTTGAGAGGAGGTTTTACGCCTCAAAAAACAACAAAACAAACACAACAATGCTAAAGTCTACATACAATAAATGGCGCTTTTGTAGTGTTACAGCAGCATGTGTTACTCATGACCTCTACCGTCAGTCGTCAAGTATTAAAGGGGCAAAAGTCACAGTCAGGATTAGGGCTAAATGCAGCATTCATCAAGAGCATTGTATCAGTGTCAAATCAGATGTGATAAGCTTGTCACGTGTTTATACAGTTCAGAAAGAAAGCATCAGAAATGTAGTTTTCCAGCTCGGTGTTGTAGTTTTATTAATAAGAACATCTCTACTACTTACTTTGTTTACTGTAAACAGGGCCAAACATTCAACTGCTTGATTTTCTTTCAACGGAGCACGTCTTTCAAAAAACACCTTTCAACCGTTCTACTAAAATGCTGGGTCATCTTGTAGTATGAGAGACAATAGCGTCTGTTAGAGTCATCTCTGCTGTTTTGACTGGCAGCTCACAGGTGCCCTGACAGGCTGTGTGCAGGGACATGGCTGTCATGTGAGGTGGTTTGACAGCTGACACTGTGGAAATAGTTACCTGCTCTACATACTGAGATGAGGGAGAGTGTTTTAGAGTGGGAACGGTAAGTCATTCACAAAGAGCGCCTTGGTGGGGGGGCAAACCGACTGGCCTCTGTCAGCGTAGCTGTGCAGCAGTCAGCACAGCACTTGGCTGTTGACACCTGCTCAGACAGACAAGTGTTGTCACAACTGTCACAACATGAACGCACACATGCACACGTTTCCTCCAGAGAGCACAGTCACACTCCAGCCAAGACAAGTGTATTAAAACCACTAGTGTGTCAGCAACTTGTTGTCACTTTGTGTACATCGCACGCTGTAGTTTAGTGTATGACCAGTCCAGCTAATTTCACAAAGTGCATTTTAAAACTTTTTAGAGAAATTTAGAACGTCCCATCCCCCAACGTAATCAAGTGGCAAACTCCACCAAACTCAATAAAATGATGCAGTAATAGGCCAAAAGAACGTGGGGAAAAAAACTGACCTCATCTGAATAATACTGATTGCAAACACAAACCTTTGTCTAATGATGCGTAATTCTAGTCAAATCGTGTTCCTTAAGATCAACAAAGAACTGTCTGTATAAAAAGAATATAGTGTTTGAGAAGAATGTGACGCTCAAACACTTTTTTTTACAGTTTGACAGCCCCTCCCCTCTAGGAGGAACTGCTCCCAGTGAGCACTTCTCTGTTTCGTGTGTTACACTTCTTTTGCCCCGTCAGCATTCTACTGTTTGATATGTTACTCCAGTTAGCACTCTGCTGTTTCATGTGCAGCTCCATTTTTCCCCAGTCAACACTACCCCTTGCCATCTGGGGGAATCCTCATACTTTCCCATGTCCTCTACATGACCTCTCTTTGTTACAGTCATACATACATTTTATGCATATTTCCTTAAAACTAAACAAAGTTATGACTTAGCAATTATTTCATATTTGCACTTAAAGCTTATGTGTGCCAGTTCCATTTCAATGTAGGCCTCCTTCCAAGGAAAGCTTTACACCTGTATATTTCAAATTTTACTGTTCATGGGATAACATAGGGTAATACAGCATAGCATTTGATTAAAAAAATACACAACAATTGTCTTTAAATGTTAATTGTGTAAGATGATTTTGTTTGTGTTAAGAATAAATAAGAGTTTTGAGGTGACGAGAGACACTAATGATTCCCAGCAGAACAAAACATTATCTTATCTACATCTTGTGTCCAGACCTTTTCTTGATGCTTGAACAAATAAAAATGTGATTTCGTTTAACTTTATCTGACTATGCAGTTTTCAAATTAAAGCAGCTTTGAAAGAATGAATAACAAAATGTGTTTTGTGTGCTGAATAGTTTCAGACTGTTTAACAACTGATCCACAGTCCTGATGAATAAGACCTGAGAGTTTTAAGCAGCTAAAATTACAAACTGGCATCAGATAAATTTAGAGGTGCAACGCTAAAACACTCCTAACACGGTCGTGTGGCTGTCTTCTGTAAATACATGTGTAATATAACGCCCACTCGACCCTCTCCAACTTCTGACAAATAAACCAGGCACTGGGTTAGGCATTACGGAAGCTGAATATATTTGCACCTAAGACCCTGACTAAAGATAAAACTGATTCTAGTTTGCTGGCAGAAGAAATGAATGAATTAAAAAATATCCTTTATATTAATGCTACTCCACTAAGACATTTCTGTACTCTTGGGAAAACTAGTTACTGTAATAATAATAATAAATAGTAAGTTAACTTTACAGTCACCATCAGAGCTACACAAAGGGTTGCTCATTTTTGCTTTTTTATTTTATTGATTATAGCTAGGTCCACACATGAGCAAAATGCACATTTCTCAACCTCAAAGCAACATCAAATTGCTTATTTTATCCGACAAACAGTGCAGACCTCAAATGTATTTAAATTACTATTATGGAAGACACTGAATGGCAACATATCATCATATTTAATGAGCTGGAATCATCAGGTGTTGCAGTAATAGTGCAAGAGTTGCAGATGCATTTTTTTTTTGTCAACTGATTAATCGACTAATAGTCTCACCACAAAGACACTGAAGCTAAAAACAACACAGCAGGTAATAATGCTGGCTGAGAACATTTAAGATCAACCATTGGATGAATGTAAATTTTGTCTAATTAGCAGCCGCGTGTGAAACTGGAGCGTGGGTGGAGCGGGGGCTCGGGAGGTCCAGTCGGCCAGAGGACGTCCCTCTGTCGGCTGATGAAGGGAGTGGTCTAACCGGAGAACAAGTCTGTGTTTGGCTGCTGCTGCTTCTTAGACGGGGCACAAGCGGCCAAATGCACTAACACGTCACTCCTGACAACCGATGACCAAAACAATAGACTAATGCTCTACTAGCCACGCAAACAATACCAAAACAAACCGGGATCCATCCACGCTACACTTGGCCCGAGTGGGAGTCGCAAACAAAAGGCATGTTGTTCATATCACCACTGAGCAGTTACTGTGTGTTAGTAAGTCTATAAGCTGCGCAACGCATCGCCAAATTAACCTCCTACATTTTACTCACTCTTTTAATTTGGGCCATTTAAATATTTATAGTCACTCACTAATCTCTCCTTACCTCCTCTCCTTACTCATTCACTCCCTCACCCTTTCATTTATTGACTCCCCCTCTCTTGTCTGCACGTCTGCTTTACAGTACAACCTAAATCCTGTGTGATATAAAGCCATCCTCTCTCATCCATACTCACCCTTTCACTAACTCACACACTCATCCACTCACTCCATCTATAACTGTGCCACATGAAGAAAAAAAAACACACACACCACATCACTCATTCAGTCACTCCATCACCCTCCCTCACCCTCTCTCCTTGTTTTCACTAAAACGATGCGTCCTTGCTCGCTAACCCACTAACTCACCAACCCTCATGTTAAAACACACACAAACATAAAAAACACAATAATACAACAGTACACGCAGCCAACTCACTGTAGGTTCACAGGTGGAGACTGAAGGACAGAGAGAAAATCATATTTACCTCACTAAATGTAACTTAATTTTCATTATATGTATTATTTACATTACACATATACAAAGAAGAGACAGATTATTTACAGTAATACATAATTACGGTTAATTGTTAGAAGAAGAGTGGCACTCATTTGCTTCATAATGGGCAGTTTCATACTGTAGTCCACACTGTGCAGGACAGCTCACTGACAAGCACCCTGACATTGTTTTTGCACCACTTAGTGATGTAGACTAGTGCAGAAATGTCATTAGTATCCAATTTAACACCATATCACTGAAATAACCACGCCACAAAAGTCGCAGGGAAGCACTGCTCCAGTGACTGTGACTTTCATATAGGAATCAAAATGGCGTTGCAGGGAGGGACATGAGACCTGATATTAAAATCCTAATAATAAGGGGGAATAATTGTAAAGTTTGTTATTTGGGAGGTTTTTGTTGCCCAGGGTTGGCACCTCATTCACTCATATATACATGAGGAGAACCAAATGTCAAACCTGTTTATTGACTGTGCTCTGATGCGCCAGTTCCTGAACAAAAGAAAGCCATCACTGCGCCCTATACTGAAGGACTCTGGTCTCGACTGCAGTCCCCCCTTTGCAGCTGGACTCGCACTTTGTCACACAGCAGCCACTTACACCCCTTCCCGAAATGTGAGGATCAATTTTATGAGCCGGTATCAGAATCCCTGATGTTTGGAGGAGCTGGCAACTTTCCTGACAATGGAGCTCGAGTGGCGACTGCCATAGTGACAGTTATAATCAAGTCTGTCCAAAAAACAGCGACTACAGCAAACCTATCTACCCTATCACAACCTGTATGAAGCCTTATTATCGTCCCAAGTGTCACCTGTAACTTAGGTACTGTGACATTTAATTTATAGGAGGTTTAAGAGTAAATAATCTCTACCACGTCACTCAAAGTCAATGGCCGGACTGTGTTAGTTGAGAAAATGTATCTATGTATTAAAAGCAAAAACGGAATCCTGCACTGTCCAAACTGCGTGCATCCGTTTGAGCATAGATTCAATTTCGTTATGCATTGAACGACTTTACCCCTGGTTCCGTCTGTTTGGGTCAATTTAATGCGAATTGTGCAAAATTGTTCACAGCACACATTACTTCCAGCCGGTTTTCCTGGAATAAAAGTTATTCGCCGGCGCCGACGAACGAGAACAAGCGTGCGGCCGCGAAGCCCAATGTCTCTGCTATCAGTCCATAGTGTTTTGTGGATCAGTACTCCACCGTGGTTTTTATATTTGTCAGGAGTTGGAGGATGAAGAAACACAAACGGGACGGCGCCAGTTCCATGGAGTCCGCTAGATCAGCTGCTGGCAGTTGGTGTTCTCAATCACGTCCGCAGATAGGCTTCATAGGCTCAGTGAAGCGCCTGTGGAATAAGACACTTAAGTGATCCTGTGCGCTGCATTTTGTGTGGACAGCTGTAACATTTTTATCTTTAAAAGCACAAACCGTGGCATCGTCTGCCTGCTGCGACTTTCTTGGGAAAACCTTTTATTCCTGTGCGCTCATTTTTTTATTTCGCTGTTTCTGACGCTCCGGTGTAGCAGCTGACTTGGGTGAAATTACACATTCAGGACTTTTTTTTTTTGGTTAACTTACTCAAAACAAAGTCACAATGGCAGAGACGTCGGCAGCTCCAGCCAAAGCCAAAAAAGCAGCGAAACCTAAGAAACCTGCTTCTCATCCCAAGTACTCGGATATGATCAAAGCTGCCATCGTTCACGACGCCAGCCGGAGCGGAGCGTCCCGTCAGTCCATCCAGAAGTACGTGAGGAAGAACTACAAGGTGGGCGACAACGCCGATGTGCAGATCAAAATGGCCCTGAAGAGGCTGGTGGCATCCGGGATGCTGCGCCACACCAAAGGCATCGGCGCGTCCGGATCCTTCAGGCTGACCAAACCTGAGGACTCCAAAAAGTCAACCAAGGTAGCGGCACCTGCCAAACCAAAGAAGGCGGCGAAGCCCGCCAAACCCAAGAAAGCAGCCAAGCCCAAGAAGGTTCCCAAGACACCGGAAAAACCCAAGAAGGCAGCTGCAAAGAAAGTGAAAAAGGTCGCGAAGAAGGCTACACCAGCGAAAGCCAAAAAGGCACCAGCAAAGAAACCCAAGGCAGCCAAACCCAAGGCAAAACCAGTAAAGAAGGTAGCCAAGCCCAAGGCAAAGACGCCCAAAAAGGCAGCCAAAACAGCAAAAAAGAAGTAAAAAAGACAATATCACAGACAAAATCACTGTAAATATTTAAGAAAATGTTTTCGTATATGTATTATTTTTGTAAGGTCTCATGCAAATATGCGTTTTTTCTAGTAGTTTTCTCTCAATTGCACTATAGCCTGAAGATGCTGTAGAAATAATTGTGAGCATTGTTTTTTATTTTATTTTATTTGGCGTTAATAATACTGTTCATTTCTGTCTGATCCTTGGATACATACTAGTCTAAGGTCTTGCTGAAAACGAAAAATGTAAATACATTTGAACTGATGAATAGTTATTGTTAGTGCACGGGGTTATACTGGGAATACAATGTGTCCATGGTGAGCATTGTTGAGCCTACAACGTACAGAGACAGTGGACGTCAGCAAGTTTTTCCAAAAGGCTCTATAGATCTTATTCAAGCTCCATTCTGTAGATTTTCTCATGTTCAGACGACTCATAATACACAAACATCCCACTGTGTTCAGTCACTTTTGAAGACTGTTTATACTGCAACCCAATAAACCGTTGTCATCTTCTATGAAATGCTTTGTGAACTTATTACGCACATTTTACGCGCGAGTAACCAACACTCGGTGAAGTGGTGGACATGAGTGAAGCGAACGGAGAAATTATTTAACACATTAAAGACTGACAGAGAAAAGGCTGATCTGTTTAACTCTTAACATGGTCTCATATCCATACACATCTGGACATTTTAAGCTCTTTGCTCCTCTACGTTAGCGTGCGCCAGGACGCTGCAGACAAAGCTTATGAACGACGATACTGTATATTACAATGTAAGTTAAAGTTATACTATGAAGTTTGCTCTACGAGAACGATATAAAAAACAGAGGTGGTAAGTAACTAATTTACCATTTATTGAAGTGTGGTACTTTTTGCGTTAGTTGTACTTTACTGGAGTATTTCCATTTTAAGTTACTTTTACTCCACTACAAATCAGAGGAAAATATTGTACATTTCGAATTCACATTCATTTTAACATCATTAGTTACTAGTTACTTCAGGATTAGGTTGTTATAAAAATCATTGTAAATGAATAAAATGCTGTATCATTTATGGATTAACCTCCTGTTGCTATATTAGGTGGTTAAAATCAGCCCCATTTACCGACTGCTGTTTTTGTTCCACAGTCAGTAGGGAGCAACACATTTTAGACATAATTTGTCAAACAAATCTGCACTACATTTCTACATTTATTAATAAAAGCATCAAGTTCAACTCTGTTTAAATACGCTGTTTTTTCAGTGGAGTATTTTTTACTTTTGTACTTAAAGTAAAATTCATAACATGTACTTCAGTACTTTTACTTGAGTAGAAAAAATAAAGAGTACTTCTACTTGTAGTGGAGTATTTTTCTGGAGAAGCACTTACACTTTTGAATATAGAGTTTGTGTACTTTAAACACCTCCGTACAAAACTTAAATGAGACTTTGTATAGCAATTTCGCGACGCAAACAAAAATATAAATTCAGAAATTCTTTTTGCAAACCTGCAAGAAAATAAATTGATTCATTTACTTAAGAGGGGAAAAAAAGTGTCTTCGCGAAATCATCTCTGTGCGCAGTCAAACACTGGCCTGAATATAAGGCTCTATTACATCAGACTTTCTGCGTTGTTCCACCACATGAAAACACACTCAAAATCCCAACATCCACTTTCCTCCGACTGGCTCCAGAGCACTGAGGCGGTGCCTGCGCTTACCGTCCTTCCTCTCACCTGACGCGCAACCTGCCCTCTCGCGGTGTCTCACAGGAACAGGAACACTCATCTAACAGCAGCAGACAGGCTGGAAATGAAGATTACACACAGATTAGCTTCTGTACACTGTTATTCTTTACTATATTTTAAGACAGGTGTACGATCAGACTCACCTTGTTAAACAGCTTCAAGCAGAATGGTCAAAAAGCAGCATCCAGACTCACAAAGCATTTAGAGACTCTATTTGCACCAGGCACAGTTACTGATGTCACACTTCAACACAAACTCAACATGAATTTCAACAGCATGGGAGAATACTACTGCTGAAAGAAATTACTTTTAGCAAGCAATGTTTTGGGATTAAGATGACGATAAAACAAACATTAATTATACATCAAACAGTCTATAGAATAAAAACGGACTGGTAAAACTTTAAACACTGATGTTTCCACAGAGAAAAACAAATTGTCTGTATCACAACTCTGCTGTCAGTACTTACTGTATGTGTAAATGCTACAAATAAAAACAAAATTCAGTCACAATTATAATAAAAAAAGGTGAACTGAAAGAAACAAGACACATTTCAACAACCAGTCATTTTCATCGTTTTGGCAAAGTCCTCGTCCAGTCTGGTCTGGTGTTTTATTAAGCATCTACATCCGATCACTTTCAGTAAGAAAACATATTTCAGAAGTGTGTCCTGAAGAAAGAGCAGGTCCCCAGCTAAGTCAAGCATTAAAACAGACATTCATGAGACTTACTCACATTAGACAATAATACAGATGGCAGATTTTGTAACATGGTCAAAGTGAATACACAGCATCAGGTGTGTGTGAATAGAAAACGCACAAATTATAAATCTATTTCAGTATCAGATAAATCAATTCTAATGTGAACAGAGGAATAAAAGCAAGATAAATTTGACTCAATTTCTCTAACATTTCCTAGATTTTAAGATTTCCATGAGCCCCTTTCATAGGAGGAAATATAATTTGCTTTCTTGCAGATGGATACAAAACTGCCATCATCCACGTAAAAGCTAATTTTCTGCATGCGCAAAGAATGCTCTCCATGCCACAGCAGATCAGTGGAGGCCTTACTACTAAAGACATTTTAACAATATAACTCAAGCTAATTACATGGTTTCAGTCTCAGGCAAATTGGCGTGCCTAAGTGGCAAACACGCCATGACTGCTGCACTTATTTGGCAAATCAGATATGAACATGTATCTGTGGTGGCTGTGGCCAATAAGAAAAGTATTGTTCATTGAGGTTTAAGCAGCAGCCAGTGACGATGTCCTCTCAGTTTAAAATCCGTGTGCTGCTCATTGGTTCTTCACTCTAGTCAAACTGTCATTTTCCTATTATGCTTAGGAAACACTGCATGTATATGAAATCTCACCAATAACACTCATAGATAACTGAAGGGGAAAACAGCAGATTTTACACTGCTGTCTTCCTGCATTTCCAAGATCATTATAAAGCTCTTTGCGTATCAATGCATCAAGCGCAGGCAGGCTAGATCCTACTTAGCCTGACTAGACAGTGTAAGGCAAAAAATTTTATTATTATAAAAAAAATGAAAAGCCGGGCACATCAGCATGGGGAAAAATATGTTCACTAGCTTCCAACTGCCTTTGGATTTTTGGATCTTTTGACTCAGATGGTTGGACAAAGTGAAAAAAAGACACCAAGCCTTTACACTAAAAAGTAAAATAGTGCAGACTTCATCTAGTTGAGACTGTTGTAGCTCTGGAAGGTTTTGGTGGTTTGGTCTTGATGAACAGATGGATGGAGCATCATGTTGAAAAAACAAAACTCGGCTGGTTGTTGGTCATTTTAGTCTAGCAACGGCTCTGTAGACGGCAAAGCCCAGAACTGCAACCACAGCCGAGCCCAACGCAACCCTCAGCCACAAGGATGTACTGCTCATGTCTGAACCATTCAGGTGTCTGGAGTTTGGAGGGGGAAAAAAAAAAAAGAGAGTAAATCACACCAAACAGTGTACAGAGGCTACCATTAAAAGGTAATGCCTACCAATTAATAATAATCTCCTATATTATAATTAATAACCAGGACATACGGGTACATTGCTGCCCAGGCAAGCCTGGTGTAGATGTTGTTGCTGGTGGAGTCAAGGAACAGGCTGGAGAAGGGCAGGGGTGGAGGCAGGCGGTGTTTGTAGCAGAACTCAGCTGGAGTCATCCCGTGGAACTGCTTGACTTCAGGGAGGTCTACCTTGGAGGCGACTAGCACACATGGGATTTTGCTCTCCATGTAGTGTTGCTAAGTACAAAAAAAAGAAAAAGAAAACAAGGATGGAGAGTGTAAAGAAAATTTATTTACAAGAGACTCGTAATGAAAATCAGAAAACCCTTATGGAAACACATAACTAATGTCAACAAACAAAATTATGCAGTAAATGTTTATTTATTGGTGGAGACACTAATGTCTTGCTCCTCTTCTTATTCCTTTACTCCCCTAACAATCATAATAACATGACATGAAGATTCATATTTGCTCTTGTATAAACCGTGATAAGAATGAATATTACACTGTTCAAAAACTGAAGGGAACACTTAATCATCACAGTATACCACCACATCAATCTGTCCATGAATCAGTTTCACCTGCTTTGGTGCAAATGAAAGTGACAGTAGGTGCAATGGAGAGGCAAAAGCAAGACAACCCCCCAGAAAGGGAATGATTTTGCATGTGGTGGCCAGAGACAAATGCTCTCTCCTTATCCTTCCAATGTAAGTAAGTTTTCTTTCGGCTGCTCCCTTTTCGGGGTCGTCACAGCAGATCACTCCGCATGTTTGATGTGATTTTCCTGACGCAACCCTCCCACACTAGGGAGAGACCGGAAAACAAACCACCAATCCTGGGGTTTATAGACAGTTAGCTATTGCCGTCTGCCCTACCTACTGCACCACCGTCCCGGCTTTCTCCTTATTCTTCCAGTACCTGCAGTCCAATCAGGTTGCACAGGCAGTTCGATTTCTCCAAGATGTCACATCTATATGTGCAGCTGCAAGAAGGTTTGCTGTGTCTCCCAGTACAGTGTTAAAAGCATGGAGGAGACACCAAGAGACCAGCAGTTACACCAGGACAGCTGGGCAAGGGGGCCGTAGAAGTGCAACAACCCAGCAGCGTCAGTATCTGCTCCTTCGTGTGAAGAGGAGGACGATCACTGCAAGAGCAAATGACCTCCAGCAGACTACTGATGTGCATGTTTCTGACCAAACTTTCAGAAACATGCTCCATGAGGGTGGCATGAGAGCCTGACCTCATCTAGTACGACCTGTGCTCACAGTTCAGCACCATGCAGCTCAACTGATCAGTCTGACTGTCCAGGAGCCCATTTATGCCCTGACCCAGGTCTGGCAGGAGATCCCAAGACACCATCTACTGAATCATCGGAAGAGTACCTAGATGGGAGTGTATACAGGCAGGCAGGGGCCATGCACACTTCTAAGTCACATTATGAGTTGCCATGATGAAAGTTCATCTTGGATGAGCCTGTGATTTTTCACCTTGATTGTCGGTGTGATTTTGAACACCAGCCCCCATTAAATGTTGTTGTGTTATTTTGTTCTGAACAAATTATACAATGTACATTAGCAAAAGTTTTCAACTTGAGTAATTCATTCATCAAGAGCCGATACATGATTTAAGTGTTCCCTTAATATGTCCAAGCAGTTGACATAAAATTTTTGCATTTTCTTAAAATCCATATTATTTTGTAATTTCCAAAGATCTGTACTCTGAAAATAGTATAGGTCTTTTGAAAATCCACAGCACTGTCTCTGTTCCAACATTGGGTCTTTAAAGGTAAGTGGTAGATGCTGCTAGATGTAATAAGGTGAGGTGTAATACTACATTATTAACTAGGCTGACTATGTGCAAACACCAAAAGCTTTCAAAGTAGATAGGAAACCTATGTGAGTGGCACAACCTAAAGCAATAGGAAAAGCTACGTGATGTCAGAATAAATAATAGTGAACACTTTAAATGCTCCTGTATTGTTTGCTGTAACTGACCTTGTATATACTGGCACAGTAGTCAAAGGAATGTGGGTCACCGGTGTCATACATGAGACACGCAACGTCACAGGTGGCATCTGATGCCTTCAGGAACTCTGTCTCCACATCTACTTCATTGAGCTGCAGGAGGAAAAAGTGTATTCAGGCTTTACTTAAGATAAGAGGTCAACAGTCGGCACTAAGTAAGGAAGGGAGATACTTACAATAAGGTACTTCTCCTGGTTGCTGACTTGGACAGTGTTTATGGCATAGGGAGAGAAGGCACTGTTTGGTTTCCCCTTATTCTATACAAGATGAAAGCAAGAGAGAAAAAATGAAAAAGAAAACAAAAAATTTCACAGTATTGATTATGGAGACTACAATAAGCATAATCAGGTTAATAACATTTGACATTTTCAGCTCCAGACTAGCAGATGGTGCCATACCACAATGTTGTGGTCCACAAAGGCCTGGAGGAAGGCTGTCTTGCCCGTCCCCCGTGGTCCGATCACCTTGCAGAGAAACACGGACCGCTGTGTCTGGCGCTTCTCCAGGTCCACCTCTTTCTCCCGTGTCACTGCACAAACAAGCAGAAACACAAAATATAAAGACCTTGGACAAACACACAGAACTGTCACTGTGTCTGTTAAAATCTGAATATCTTAACTGGAAGAACCAAAACACGGCTCAACAAGATTTACCTCATCAAATGGTATAACTAAAAATGGTCTTTGATTTCAAATTTCTGATTTTCACTGGTGCAACACACACTCACTCTACACAGTGAAATAGCGTGGCTTCTCACATGTAGCATTACAACATGATATTTTAAAGTAAAATTAGTTTAAATACTGAGTAACGTAATACATATTGATTAACTTACAATTTGGATAAAGTGATGTCAAGTAGCAGCTTTAGGAATTACATATGTATAAGATGTAGGATGTAATGTAAATGGTCATTACACCTGTGTAGGTGCTGGAAATGCCAATCTACCTTATGATTATTCAGAGGCAAGAAGACTAACAGTCCTAAGACATGTAAGCATGAAATAAAAATAACTGAAATGGACAGATTGCTAACAGGACCACAACTATTTAGTTTGCAGTAGGATAATGCCACAGGAAGTGCATGGTGTTATCATAATTAAGAGGTTTTATCCTTTGTACATTTGCCATAGCTTTAGTTTTATTAGAAACCACACTACACTGTCCTACTTGATTCAACTATTCATCAGTCTACCAACCAACATTGTCAGCCCCAGCTGAGACACTAGATGGAAAATCAGGAGATCACCAAGTCTTAGGATTGGTCCTCCAGAGGCATTGGAGATCTGTACCAAACACTGTGGTAAATCCAACAGTTGTTGAGATATTTTGCTCAAAATGTGCCAAAATCAGCAACCTGTCCCACGGCTAAAAGGTTTGCATTGATCTGGTCATTTTCTGCCCTTCAGCAGTCGGGTAAACTAAAGGTGCTCACCTAAGAAACAGAGACAGAATGTGTGTGATTAGCTGCAGTCAGACATATTACATCACACTTTCCAATCTGGTCAAAGCTTTCTGAGTAAACCGTCCTCAGACTGTGACTAATTCACACACAGTAGTGTAGTGCAGTGATACTACTACCATGCACACACATAAAACAGCTTCTCATACAGGATTTTTATCAGACAGGATTTACTGATTCAATAAACAATTGTCGTTGTTTTTTTTGGTTAACGTGCAAAAGAAAAATAACAAAATTTAAATCCTGTGTGGAGCGTTCACTCTATTTAATACGATGCATTCTTATTATGCAGACACACAATTTACAAACTCTCAGTTCAAAGTGAACTATTCATTCACACCTCAAGGACAACTGTACATGTATGTAAATCTTATAGGCTACAGTAGACTGAATTAAGACTAGTAATCCTCCTACAGCGCTTAACTATGAGACTGGGATTTAGGTTTTCAAGGAGGGTGTACAGGTCCACAAGCAGATGTCTCAACCTTTGTAATTAACATGCTGTTTGTTAAGTGTCCCACAGTTAAAAGAGTCAATCACACACACACCTGTGATTGCTGCAGTCTGTGACTCCTGCTCAGTGAGGATAGGATAGCCTAGATATCCTAGGTGCTCCAAGCAACGGTGGATGTCAAGGTATGCAGAAAGCCTGCGAGTGAAGGTATGGACATACAGGTGAGGTCTGAGCAGTGCAAATTACAAATTGCCTTTAAGTGCAGTGTAAACCTAGTGCGTGCTTACAATCATACAAGATCATCAATAATTGAGCGAGATACTTACGTCCACTGACAAATGTAGCCATGATTAGAGATGTAACCCTCGTCAGTGGTTGGAACAGTCACATAGACCTCTGTACCCCATGGCATGTAAGGACACACACAAAACAGGTTGCTAAGCTCTGTCGGTGACAGAGCAGAGTCTTTGTCCTAAGAAGGTGAAAAAAAAAAACACTTGTTCAAAACAACAAAACCTTCCACTATTGAACAAGGAATTTTCCCAACAGTACCAGGGGGAAATTTTGACAAAAGGCGAGTAGAGTTACTACTCACTTCATCGTACTTCTCGAACAGTTGCTGGAGGAACTGGTGACCTAAATGATTAAGTTCTGTGGTGCAGCCGACAGGAACTCGTAGTCTATCAACACAGAAACAACAATTCGATATTTATAGACATGAGCATAGCAGACTAGTGTTTGGAAACAAACGTAACACAAAGCCAAGTGAACACATGAGACAAATATAGCAAGTCTGAAAAAGGTAACTGTATAATAACACTAATACAACCTGTTGGAAAACTACAGTTCTTAGCAATAAAACATTTTTACAGCTGAAATGATAGGAGACAGTAGGATAGGATACAGTCACTACACGTACTCTGGGTAAAGATAGTCATCCGTTAGTTCAAGGTTGTCGTCATAACCAAATTTCCTGAGGATGGTCCATGTGGTTTCATGTCGGCCCCTCTGGATAAATAACGTGTTGAGGAACAAGAAACCTGGGAAACAAAATCATTCAAGATTCAAGATTCAAAACACTTTATTAATCCCAGAGGGAAATTATTTTGGCATGTTACAGCAGCTCTCCG
>JAUMHL010000012.1:8147758-8167248 GCA_032362345.1 Sandelia bainsii
TTCTACTTGAGTAATATTATTTTGAAGTAACGCTACTCTTATTTGAGTACAATTTTTGGCTACTCTACCCACCTCTGATAACTACACAGGAGTGTCGACCCCCGGAAACAGATAATACTAAACTGTCACCAGACCATTACCTTCTACATAATGTTAATAAATAATAAACAGTTAATTGACCTAAGCTAATAGAAAATGCACGATGATATAAAAAATAGCATCATTAATAAGTTTAGCTTAACTAGCCAGGCAGCTAGTTAACTGTTCTAACTTAACGCTAGTTCATAAGGCAACCGACTGAGGCTAGCTAGTTAACATTTAATTACTCTAAACTATGTATTTTTAAGTTATGTTAAGACTTTCCGTGGACGAGACCTGATTAAAACAACAAAAACAAATTTACAAACTTATCTTCTCTATTGCAGCTAACTACTAACAGCCAACTCTGATAACTTAAAAGTTAGCTAACTTACTCCAACCTATAGTAGTTAGCATAGCAGAAATCAACATTTGCAACGCTGTTACTGTTTAACACCTTTTTGTCTGATAGGACAGTGCAAATATATTTTATAGTTTTAATACATTTAACACGAGTAACTGAAATAAGTCAGTTACAAGTTAGTAAGTTAGCTACACAAGCTAATGTTTGCTAGTCTTTTAGCTTGTGGTCAGCTGTCAGTGAGAAAGACTTACGTTCCCCCAGTAAAAGTATCCTGACGTCTTGTTTCATGTTTCCTCTGTATGTGAAGAACAGTCAGACGTGCTGCAATGCTACAAAGGCATTTATCTTTTATTTGAATATCAAATTTCTAACTAAAACCAAACGTGTCCCCCCCACAGAGACATGCACACTAGGTGAAACCATATCTTTCCGGTTCACACAGGAGGCTGTGAAAAAGCGCCCTCTGCTGGACAACCAATAACCTGCAACTCAGGTTTGCTTCACATTTTCTTTCCACCTCTTCCCAAAATTATGAATTGTTTTTTTCTTTTTTTGTCAAGCTGAGTTTGGGTTTTGTTGAGTCCATTAGACTTGGAGATCACAGCACGTCACTTACAATAAACAACATCAAAAATACATATAAAAGGAAGAAACAGAGAATAACCTGAGCTTCAGTATTAACATGTCAGCTGGTGTTTATCCATATTTTTACAGGCGTTTTCTCAGTCTAGTTAACTCTAAATTAAATTAAATGTTTTCCACCTTCTTAGATATGATATATTACATAAACTTGTGAAAATAGTAAAAATATTGGTACTGGATATAGAAATCTGCTGTATAATGGTAAAAGGATGTGCAATTTGCTCCATGTAACACATGGTGCATTCTTATTTACTGCCCATTGTATCATCAGCTATCATTTAACTTGTGAAAAAAACTACTGCCTGAACTACTGAAGCACCAAATGTTGTCAAATTCTCAACAGAGCAGTGAAGGAGATGTTATCTAGTGTGTGTACAATATTTCTGATTTCAGAAGTCTCCAACTGATGAAAACCCCAGACAGAATGGTGACCTGGTATCGATTATCAGAGGCCATCAATCAAATTGGCAAACCATTTATTAAGTCCTTGTGTTAGAAAGGCACTTTTGTCAGTATCTTTTACCAAAATGGAAAAACTTGATAAGATTAATGCAAAACGTGCACCACGATAGTGTTGTCACAGTCATTTCACTTTTGACTGTAATTTTGAATGCTTTTTATTTAAAGCAGTCCATGAACTGTGAATCTATATATCACTGAAAAAATGACACAACTCACAGTAAGAAAATCTAGAACAAATAAACATTCGAAGTGACTAGACACACAAAACTTCAGTAAAAATGGCTGTATTTTAAAATCATACAGTGTAAACAAAAATATTCATTTTATAAAACCCACCGTAGAAAAGCTCCTCCACAAATTACTGCTATGTCCCTTAAATATTAGATTGATAAAGAAATTTCTATGGAACAGAATGACAAAACTATTAACTAGGCATATGCGAAAGAGGATAAACGCACAAGGTTTGAGGTAAGTAAAAAGATCTAAGACTGTCAGAGATCCAGCACCTCCCACAGCAGAATCTCATTATAAGCCACAGTGAAAAGAAGTTTGCCAGAGGGAGAGAAGTGACACGTCTGCAGCGAGTCACTGTGCTGCAGGGAGTCCTGAAACCTGCCACTGCTCGATTTGATCAACTTCAACACTCGTTCTGAGAAAAGATTTGACATTTAGTGAAAAAGTAGTCATGCATTTATTATTTATTTATGTATTTACTGAAAAAATAAAAACAAAACAAGATCAGACTTTACCCTTTGAACCCACAGCTATGAGTTGATTCTTAGAGGAGAGACT
The DNA here is from genome assembly GCA_032362345.1 of Sandelia bainsii. NCBI lineage: Eukaryota > Metazoa > Chordata > Actinopteri > Anabantiformes > Anabantidae > Sandelia > Sandelia bainsii. The sequence goes on from JAUMHL010000012.1 coordinate 8,150,097, forward strand.
AAAGCATGTGACCCAGTGGGGCAGAGCAATCTTTTTTATTATCTGTAGAAACAAAATTGAATGATATCATTCATACATAAATAGGTAGATACTCTGCAGGCCCTGTAAAGGTACAGAACAACACAACAGAACCAGGGGAGCTGTAGTACCTGTTTTTTAGTCAGGCTGTAGAAGGACAACTCCTTCTCTACTCCGTAGCCACTGTAGACCACCAGGCCAGGGTCTGTTGGGCAGAAGGCAGCCAGGCTAGGAGGTGGACTGTCATCCTGTAACACAAAGTGTTTGTGTTAATAATAATAATACATGGATAATTTTTTTTTTTTTTTTAATGATGGTCAAATGTGGACTGAGCTTGTGTTTTATTAAAAAAAATTCCAAAACAAAGACAAGATACTGTAAATAAATAAACATGCACGTACATTTTGTGTAACATAAACTGAGAGGAGGTACGGCATGAAAATATGTTCTAAGCATCGGCAGTTCAACCTATGTCCATCATAGTTCTCATCCAGCCTTTTCCTAAGTATAGACCAGACTAGAGAAGTGTCTAAGAACTGGACTGAAACACCACCACTGGCTCCCACAAAACTGAAGAAAAAATACAATTATTTAGCAGAGCCTTAAAAATAAGATATATGCAGCAGCACTCAACATGTGGACTGACATTTCTAGTCATTAACATGTATTACTATTTAAAATACACATTACCCCAGAATAGGCAGGAGCAGGAAATGTCAGCCAGTCTAGCAGATCACACTTGTCCTTAAACCAATCAACAGCCCACACACTGACGCGTCTGTCAGCACTGGCAGCCAACCACATCTCATTTCCTTCTAGTCCATAATTCTTACACTGAGGATTACAAGACAAAAATCTTCAGACAAACTGACGAAAACATAGCGGTAAATGTCACAAGAACCAAAGGGACAAATCCAGAGAGCATTTTTCCCCTGTGTTTAAACAGTATTACATAAGATCAATAATCTTGTAAGCTGTCACTGCAGAAAGCTGATGAAAGGAAATTTCAGACTATTCTTTGTATGAGTGACAAACAGAAACCTGTCAACAGCATTTGTACAAGTACCTCATTTCCCATATATTTGTAATGACAAGGTGTTGCATAAATTAATAAAGGGAAACAAATACATGTATATCTATTCAGAAATAAACAGATTAAATTGTATTAAATACCTCTGGAATAGACAATTGGACTGGAATTGTTACATCATTCTTCAGTAACTATTGAAGTTAGTAAAAAACACCTGAGATGTGGCTTTTAAAGACAGATCAAAAACACACGAAAAACATCGGTTTAATTTACATTTTAGAGTGGGAAGAGAGGTGAAATGAGCTGTTGTATGATTCCACATGCATAGAAAACCAAATGTTAGATACCAGGGACAGTTCTAACTTCTCATACTGTTTTGATTGTGGTATCATTTAAAGATATGATAAAGCTCCCCTCTTTGGTCAGTGATTTAGTGAGCTGACCTGTTCATTTACACATTGGATGGTGGTAATCGGTGCTCCTTTGTGGTCCCTGATGACACGGATAGTCGCTCCATTTACTGGGCTGCTGACAGCAACTAGACCATTCTTCCCAGCTGAAAGGATAACATGACCTGAGGGGTGCCAAAACATTTACATAGTTTTACACAGTCAGACTGGATGAAATGTAGCATCTTTAATGATAACATGAGACTTTACTGCCACCACTTAGGTCTGATTACAAATCTTAAAATTTGACAGGAAGTTCTTCTGCACAATGTTCTATAAACACATTAAACCAAACAAATTCATTCAAGCAAAGTGGAGAAGACCAAAAATCATGAAATAATACCTGTCACGCAACTAATACACGCACACAGTACATACATGTTTTTTGTGCTCTCACCATTGGCAGAGTACTGGATGGCAGTGACAGCTACACGATGGGGATGCAGCTTCATATCCATTTCTGAGGAGGCGAGCCGGAAGATCCTCAGGGTCCCATCGTCGTATCCTGCTGCCACACAAGCACTGTCTGTGCTCGCAGAAGGGCTCCAGCACACACAGCCACAGGCCTGATCAATGGAGAAAAACAGGATCTCATATTATTTTAAGGGTGTATGCACCATACATGGAGCAGAAACAGTATAATATAATTTATTGTTATATTTATGTACAATTTCCACATATTCTTTGTCATCCGTTAGCAGAAGAATTGCAGTCTGTCAATTTATACCTATTAATGTAAAATATTTAAGTGTATTCATTCACCTGATTGAGCACCTGGAACTGCACCACAAGTTCGTTGCTGGGGAGTGACCACACCCTCACACTACTGTCCTCGCTGCAGGTGGCAAAATGGCTCTCGTCAGAGCTAAACACCACATCATTGACCTGGAGAGCAAAGAGGAGAAGCACAAAGAGAATTAAGCCCCTATGTTTAAGTGTAGACACAACAGTTTTTTCTTTCCTAGAAACACACAATAACCAGTAAATCCTGAATCACTATGTTAATATTAGCAGCACAATTATATCAGGTAATTTCATCTCATCTGACATTTTTTCCCACAGTTGCTACACTATCCTGCTGCATTCAGCATTGGTCGGTGACAATATCAAGGCTGCAAAAGTGTTGGCGGAGCCAAGTGTAACAAAACTGATCATGAAATGGGACAGATCTGCTCAGTTTAGTTTAGGAGGCGACACCTGTGATTTATGAATCTAAACACAAAACATTCCTTAGTGAGACTAGTTATTTGAAGTAATGTTCTAACAGTGTACCTACATGAAAATGTGCTGTTGTCACCATAAAAATTGTAAAGCAATTTGCAATTTACATTTCAGCTAGTCTTAGTAAGTCATGGTTGATGAGGTTGATAAGGTAAGGTTTTCTGGTTAAATACTGATATTGATTTATTCTGTACACATTTTACTATTATGCTGCAATAGTTTTTCCAGACATGTAATCATGGGTAACACATCTGACATTTTTTGTTTTGATTTTCCAAAGTGCACACTAGTACCTTGGTCTTGTGCCCGCTGACCAGCCGGATGCCGCTGTTGTCTGACCAACTGATGTACCAGAGGGTTCCCGCTGTGGTGCCAACGATGCCCATGTCCATTGTGTTATCAAATGCTGCACTGACCGACATCCCATCCAGCATTATCTCTTGCTCCAACAACACTGTGGCCCCGCTGAAGCACAACCAACCACAAATGACGAAAAACCCATTATTATCTTTTAGCTTCTTTTAAACCTCCATTGTTAGAGAGTAGGTGGTTTACAAGTCTTTGAGACACAGACTGCTCACTGTACAGGAGGTTTAGGAATCACAGGGTCACAATACAATAACATGCAAAATGCAGAATGACAACGATGGTATCAACTGGTGATTCTGCATTGTGCAATATACTGCAAGACGGTGCAATTTCGGGCAGGGAATAGGGATGCAAACAAGATTTTTACCCTCCTCCAGAATTTTATAGAAACTGAAATGAAACGACACTATACAGATGTGCCCGCTGTATTCCTCTGACTCAGGATGGAAAGTACTGTACGTACACAACACAAACGATAATTAAAGAAAAGAGGCTACTGCCTATTAAGACAAAGGGACGATCATAAGAGAATGAGCTGCAGACCTGTTTCCCATACTGCAGACCTTTTCTTGAAGCTTCATGCTGAGTAGAGCTTCTACCTCCCACAGTCGCAGCAAGCGAGTGTTGCTGCCAGTCAACAGACGATTCCCTCGACACAGCAGCACTCCTACATCACAAACCCACACGACCAACAACCAATTATCATTTGCAGAAATCCAAGACCTAATACATCTACAGTAAGCGACATTACTCAAAATCAAAGCAATGGTCAGGATATACAGTTAATTTGTACCAATCTCTCCCTCATCAGCTTCCCAGATCATAAAGCAGCACTGTGTGTTAACGTCCCAGACACAAACGTGTCCTTTATTGGTGGCAGTGAACAGAAGAGAGTCCATGTGGTAGCACAGAGCCGTGAGCACCACATCACCAACCTGCGCTGGTGCTTTGATCTTCTGGACCTACAAGGGTGAAAGAGCGGTCAATCCTAATGTACCAGAGTAGAATACAGGTAAAATGCTTACCCAATCAACATGCAAACATCATTTTGACATACTAAACATACTTTAGAAGAATGCATTACACATTTTAAGCCACTATTGTAGATAAGTGCATCTAAAGTTACTAATATTTTGTTAGCTATACTTACTTAAATTTACATTTTGTTTTCTAAATTAAGTTTGTTTTTCTGTGGTCATTTACCTTAAGGTCTACATCTAGGCCATGGGTGAGCATGAGGCAGAAGTAAACCTCTTGGCTGCCGACACAGGCAAAATGGCTGGCTGTTGAGGGGCTGAAGGCTGCATCATGGACTGGCCCAGACACTCTCACACTGGACAGAAGCTGGAAGGTCTTGCTGTCCCACAGAGCCACCTCTGGGTCAGAGAAGTCTCCTATAGAGCAGAAGAACTGGTTGTCAGCATTGTCAGAATGATTTAAATGGCCACAGAAGAAACATCTATTTCAGTCACTATATCAAGTGAAATCAAGCTTATATTTACAGGGAACCCTTATGACTGATGGATAAATTAAAAATTTTCTGACCAACAGATAGAAAGAAGCGATCATCCCTGGAAAAAGCAAGACTTTGCACCGCCCCCTTGTGGTAGGATATGATATTTCGACAAGTTCCTTTCTGGACATCCCAAATGCAGATGAGGCTCCTTTGCTCATTACTGCTGCCTGCTGCTGATGCCACTGTCTGGACAGGAGATAACACACACACAAAGTGCCATTGATTTCACAATGCAAAGTTGATTCATCCAGTTCTGTTCTCTCCTTGATTTCAAGTTCACTGTTTCTAACACAAATTCAGTGTAAAAACAGAAACAAAATGCCAAACTTCAGCAACCTCATTGAATCAGAGATAGTATCATTATCTAACAGGGCCCAAAAATAAAAAGAGTGTTTCATAAGACTTGAGTTCCTGGATTCCAGGATTTCAGGTTTCTAGAGATGACAAAACACACACACACACTTAGGTCTAATTAAAATAAAATATACACACTTTGAGATAAAGACATTAATTTAGATACACTCAGTTTCAGTTAAGCAGCCTTAGAGATTTAGTTTTACCACTGATAGTTCTTTGTGTTAATTTTTGACTCAAGTGTTTTCAAAGCTTCTCACTTTGTACTGAGAAGACTAACAGCTGACACCCTTCAGTGACAAACTAAGAAGTACAATCAAGCGTGAAAGTACATTTATCTCCTGATCAGACGCACCCTTCTCTTGTCTCCTGGTGATAATGAATAATGACAATAATAATTTTATAATGATAAACTTTATTTATAGAGCAGCTTTCCAAACATCATTACAAAGTGTTATAGACTAAAGCTACTGTGCTCAACCTGCACAACCCTTGTTGATTGATTTATTCCCTCACCAACACTGGGTAGTGTCTGATCAGCATTCATCTTATTTGTAAAGGTTCTTTACAGATTATTTGACGTTTCACTAGTCTGTTGGATACATATTTAACTCTTTCAACTCTAGTTTTATGGAGTGGTGTTTGTACAGTAGTAAACATAAAAGAAATCGCAAACTATTGTACTTTGCCGACACATAATTAGCAGAGAAAAACAAATTAGATGATTAGGCTACTGTGATAAATGCAAACACTAAGACTATTTTATGTTTACATTTTCAAAAGATGAACAAACTCAAAAAGTCGCACTGAAAAGGGGTCAGCATAGGGAGTCTGTTTTAAAAGATTTCGACAAACAGCTCTTTTCTACATCACTCTCAAGCACACAGAATTGCATTTCATAATTATAAAATGTACCTGTGCATCATTTGTGACTGCAAGACAGGAGATCTCCTCACTGTGGCCATGAAAGTGTCTCTGACAACCAGTATGAAGGTACTCCACCACCACCACACAGCCACATGAGTATGCAAATAAACCTGCAACAAAAATGTATTTCAGTTTAAGAAAAAAACTGTTATAGCTTTATGTATTCTTTTAATCATTATTTAAATTTTAGTTTCAATGTATTTCCTTTAGCTTTAGTTAGTTCTCAATATGGGTAGTTATTCAACCTCCTGGGCTATGGGAAATCTACTACTTTAAAACAATTGATGGACAAATCAATTATTCAAGCAGATAATTAGCAGACCAAATGACTATAAGAATAATTATTAATTGATTATTCTCTCTTTTCTTGTTATTTATGTGTCATATGTAACATTACCATTTAAATCTACAACTGTTCTATGATATAGTAAAGACAAATATTCTGTATATACATAAACTCTCAGGTGAGTCTCTAGATATGACTTCAGGTGATATAACTAGGCTAGTAGTGCTATAATGTCTCCTTTCTGTCATCAATCTCTATCTATTTAGCTTATTTTGACACAAGTTTGCTTTTACAGTTTTAGCTTTACTTTTACATTGAGTATACCTTGGTCAGGGCTCCACACCATATTGCCACGCCCATTGCCATTGTAGCCAATCACTGCTTTCAGCTTTATGCCCTCTTCTCCCGTTTGATGAGCCACAGCGGTCTGGATCAGAGACAGGAGTGAAACATGCCAGCAGACATACTAATACACCAAGTGACTCTGACATTATACACAGTGCTCCTTACCTGATCAACGGTGAATGTCTTGAAACGTGGGATAAAGTGCTTGTAACAGTTTGGACGCACTGGATTCTTCCCTTTCAACTCAACTGAATTAAGCATTAGTTACATATCAGAGAAGGTTCAATTCTGCCACAAAGAAGAAAAACAATAAAAACAAACAGAAAAGCAGTTCACTATCAAAATTCAACAGCAGACTGCAGCACATACCAGTGTCCATGTGACTGGTATTAACGGGAGATGTGTTGACCAACTCTGTGACTTTGAGGAAGGAAACAGTAGGTCTCGGCTCAGAGGAAGGACGTGAACCAGTGGCCTGAACTGGGACACTTGGGATGTTTGGGCTGTTCTCACAAATAGACGAGGAACCAAAGGCTGCAGGGGAGAAAATATGACTGAAGGTGACAATAAAACTAATTTTCAAGTTTACTTAACAACTCTGTTATAGTCATTAACAATAAATAAATTAAATAAATTATTGATACAAGTGATACAAGTGCATAAATCTTTCAACTACTGAAAGCCTGCTTGGGGCTGTGTTTTTACGAGGAGCTGAGTTATTTGTTAGTTATGCTAATGATTTAAAACAATCTGAGTGTTAAATTTGCTTGTGTTTATGTATTTTGATTAATATTTAGCCAGATCTGAAACAAATCACATGGAAGCATCAGAGAGCTGGCTGTATCTTTTTATGTAGTAAACCACTGTAATGTTTGCAGACTGATAATTTGCTTCCACACTTGATCTAAAGTGGCATAATTTTCATATTTATGCAGTGCACTGTATACGCTTTATTCTGACTTTTCTGATGTAAATTCACATTCATGTGCAAATGAAACCAAGAAACTGATGTAACCAAGAGGCAAGAGATCAATACTTCTGTAAGACTATTCAGGTGTTGTAAGAGTTGCAACACCTGAATAGTAAATAAAACTTATTTCTAGCTGGATCGTGATCATTTATTCTGAATGCTGAGGGAGCAAGTTAGAAAACCATCTTTGAAACACTGATCAAAACTACAACTAAAGTTGTCTAAAACTGTCTAAAGTCTGCTAACTAATGAATGGATGTGTCAATCAGGCACTGCAGGAAAAAAACCTAGAGAAAGTATTCACCCATATTTGGACACCCTCACAAATTCAAATGCATATAACGCCAAGTTCAATATTTTGAGATTCCTGTTGTATAAGTGAACATTTACTTTGATTTGATGACTCATCAAGTCATTGCGTTAAGTTACACCAAAGCTGATTTGAGTAAATACGTCTTAGTTTTCCTCATGCAACTTGCAGCTGGTCAGAATTGAGCGAAGCATCAGCCACACGTGTGCGTGGATGGAGATTTTAAGTTTTGTCTGCAAATCATACAGTTAATGATAGATAGGATGTGCTAAAACCAGAACCTACCACCCTGATTAACTTGGTCAAAGGAGCTGACATTCAGTTTTGGTGGTGGTGAGGAGGGGAGGGGTGCTGTCTGACGAGGCATCCCATGGGAGAACTGAACTGCACTCACTTCATTGTCTGGTTGGACTGCTGCATGAAAACACAAGTTCAATGGTTTATTTGTAAATATTGAGCTCATTTGAATCAGTTATACTAAATATAATACTAAATGAAGTTACCTGATTTAGGAGATGAGATGTAGCTTACTCTGAGAGGTGAACTGTGAGTGAAGACAGAGTGTTTTGGATATTTACCAGAAGAACAAAAGATAACTCAAACATGAACAACATGAATAAAACATGCAGCACATTATTACCGACTCTCAGTCAAAGAGTCAACAGGATGTGCCAGGAAGTCCCAAAGGAATATGGCGTCTCCCACTGAGACTACGCCCAGTTGGTCAGGGGTGAAGTTCACCTGGCGGATGGGCTGACTGTGGCCAATAAACATCTGGTACAAAAAAAACCCCAACAACAATGCATGGTTACTTACGATACTGCTGATGTAACAAACTACTAACACTGCTGTACAATTTTAACTGCTCACATTGTGTCATTACTTGCACAGTTCAATAGAATGTGTCTCTATATTTTCTGAATAACTGAACTGTAGGTCAGGCCAAATAACAAATCTAGATAGCAACTTGTCATTTTGGGAAATTGTGATTTTACCTGTTATTTGGTTTTAGAGCCCAAATGGTTAATTAATCATTAATATATGCTTTGTTACTACATCTCTACTGTAGTAGCTTGTTTAAATTATACATGTTTTAACTGACAGTGTCAGAGCACTTTGCAGTGCATTGTAACAACAAAATAACAAGATATTAATTTGACTCATACTTGTAAAATACATAAGGCAAGTGACTTTATCAAACATAAATCTGTAGAGAATTTGTTTTTTATCTTGGAGAAAGTAGTACTAATTGTAAAACATATCAAATCTTTTGTAAGCTACCTGTGAGTTAATATTGAGCTGCATGTTATAATCCCACACTTTCACAGTGTTGTGTCCAGCTGTTAGTAGGAATCGACTGTCCTCACTCACAGCCAGGGAGGAACATTGGTGTCTGTGGACTTTAGATATCTGTCAGGAGAAATCAAAAACAAATACTCACACATACAGGATCAAATAAAAGTACATATCAAAACTTGTATTTCTTTGTTAATGTTTCCATTATGGTCCACATTGCGCTGTCAGTTTCTTGTTATGTAGCGCTATCTGGTGCTAATAGGTTGCTGATTTAGCTCAACCCCATGATCTTTTAACTGTTATTCCAAACATCATCATGACTAAATCATATCTATACATTATCTGACTTTTTAGATTGAACTGCACATGTTCTAACTAATTTACAAAGCAGCTAACTAACAATCCAGACACTTTCAGATGTTACTGTCAGTAAACAGAGTAATTCATTATTAAGGACAGAAATTACTTTTTTCACTCCTTCTGTGTCTTAAGTAAATGCTCTGTCCTGGAGCCTCTCAACAAGCCATTTATTGATTTTAAGGCTTAACATAATCATTTTACTGTATATGTTAAAGTGTTACCTCTCTGAGAAGACGGCCTGTCTTAGAGCTAACCCAGAGAACTTTGTTAGCAGATGTAGCAACCAGCAAATGTTCCGTGGAGGCTGGAGAGAAGCAGATCTTCAGTGCAGAATCCAGGCGGGGGCTCTCCACATCCAAAATACTCACATCTATGTGAAGCAACTACACAGAGATGGCATGGATCAATGAGGACACATGGACAAAGTAGGACTTTATTGTCATAAGGTTTAGAAAAACCCAAGTTCCAAACTTTATGACAATGATAAATTCATTTTAAGTGATGAGAGTTATTTTTAATCATTCTGTATCATCTTGTCAATATTTTCTATGTGGTATTTAATTTTGGGAAAATCTCCAAATACAGCAAGAGAATCATACATAACCCTTAGGTGATGTTGCTTCATTGCTTTTTAACTCTCAAGTTAAATTTCACCTTAATTTACTTTAAGATGCTGAAAGGTAACAGTGTGCAACATACCTCATCCAGAGACCGCGCGTCAGCGACGGTGACAATGTACTCTGAGGGACCAACAAACGCCAGACAGCAGCTGTCACTGCTCACTGTGAGAGCGTCTGGAGCACGCTCAGTGCCTTGGGCCACCACATTGCCTAGTCAATAAAATACTTAGTGAATCAAACAACAATGATGTGGAATGTAACTGCCTATTATGCTAACTTTTGTGCTTCAAACTGGCACAGTACTGAATATTACACAGTTGTGTACATCAGTTGTGAGTACACAGTATCATGTATAATTAATACATTCTTACATAGCGCTGTCAACTTAAAGTTCTCAATTCTGATTCAAGTCTAATCTACAATGTGCTGAAATTAACATGAGGTGTATTTGTGCATTGAGTTATTCATACATACATACAACTCTGATCATATTGTGATCTTCTTCAGAGGAATCATAAAGTGCCAAAGAACCCAGAGAGTCGCTGCTGTACATAAACTCCCCATTCGGAGAGAAGGCAAGACCCACCACTTCACCTCTGTGCTGCCTGTAATGTACACAAATAAAATAAACACAGAGAGAAGCAAAGACAGAAAAGCTGTTATTACTTTCTCTTGTATTAGATACTTTTCACAGTAATTACGATACTATTTGTTCAAATGACTCACTTTTAAATCAATCAAAATACACATAATAAGTATTTAAGAAAAGATGAGAACCACCTGTTGTTTATTTCATTTAACAGCGCAGTGAAATCTGCCCGTGACATCTATATTAAAGCAAACGAGTGACTTTATTATCAAAGCAAATTTTCTATTCCAGTGACCTTATTAAACTGAATTATGAGCCCTCACCTGAAAAAACTGGCTGAACTGGGAAGAACAGTAACTAGTTGTATTTACACATTTACATATCATACTATAGTACACAGCCAGTTCAAGAGAACTGCAGTCTCTGTCAAAGCCTCCACGTTAGGTCAGACGTACATGTGTTCAGCCAGCAGCTTGGCACTAGAGATATCAAAGACCCTGACGATGCCAGAGCTGAAGCCACAGGAGAAGACCTGCTCACTGGGATGGAAGGCCACTGAGCAAGGGCTGTCCTCAGACACAAAATCAAACAACTAAGCACAAGAGACAGAAAGACAGACATTTAGTTCAACAGTAAATAAGCCTATCATTGAGCAAAGGAAATGGAGACAGTGTGAATGTTTTCAGTTTAAAGATGTTCTCATTAGTGGAGTGCTTTTAAGTCCGTAGAAAGAAAAAAAACTTCAAATTGCAGTTATTTAAAATAGTTTGCTGCTGGAGAGTCAGGGGTCTGCAGTAAAATAATAACTCTCTCTTCAAAATATGTTTTATAGTTAACTGTTAAAAGCATCTGTGTGTAGCATTTGATCATTTCTCAGTTTGGGGACACTGAGAATGAAGAGCTGAAAAACACCACTTTCCAAAAGGAAACGCACTCAGAATAATTTGAATGATATCATCACATAGAATTCCTACACATACAGGCTGTAAACTACACAGTAAGAGTTTCTTTTTTCTTTTGGCTTATCCCATAGGGGTCGCCAAAGAGGATTATTTGTCACTGAAATCTAGAAAATATAACTACAATGAATCAACTAACACTGTGGAGCTGACAATGACAGGACATATAGCCTGAAGTTTAAAGAGTAAATGGGAGTTTGCTGGTCAGTTCTGTCTTCTTTAAATTGTAACTTGGCAAATATTTATCAGTAATGCAGTTATGGGACTGGATTATTATAAAAAGACAAGAATTGTTGCTAAAAACACATATGTGGTGTTTAAGACCTGATGCAAGGAATCCATATTCCAAATGCGCACTGTGCCATCGGAAGAGGCTGTTGTGAGATGACGACGGATACCATCCACACTGAAGCCGAGCACACTGTCGGTATGCGACCTCATCAGTGTGTTGTAACCACGGCTGCTCACATCAAGGAAACCGAGGTTACCAGTAGAGGTGGATGCCAGGACCTGAAGGCTGTCTGATGAGGCTGACACCAGGCTTACAGGTCCCTCGTGCTCTGGAAAAGAGTAACATTTGTCTGAGGCACTGTATGTAATGGAAATGTGTGAATACATCACTGCCTATGCAGTGGCAACTGTCGGCTACTGTTAGTTTGCTGCAGGTTAACATTATGCCACTGCCCACCGTCCCTACCAGCCTCCAGGAAAACAGCAGAAAAATCAAGGGGCCAGAGCCGTAGAAAGCCATCCTCAGAGCCTGTGGCACAGAATGATGAGGTCACGCTGATGCCGTTGATGGCAATGCCTGGACCTGGTACACAGACAAGTAAATAAACACACCTTGTTTGTCAGGAAGTAGCTTTGAACTACTAAATAATAAAAAAAAAAAATCTCCAACTGATATCAGACAGACCTGTATTAAAAGTCAATTTCTCCCTGCGTTCTGCATGCTGCTGCTGAGCTGGCAACAGCCTCCTGACATTTCTAATAACAACTCTGCTGTAGTCAATCTCAAAAATATGCCCACTCCGACTGCTGGCAAATCTATGGAAAGAAAGTTAAGAGAGCGAAGACGGATTCAGATTAAATACACACTTCCTCCAATGCTAAGTAAACCCAGATAGTTTCAGTGACTTGTTTGCTCACTTACAGTGTTCGATCATCAAGTTGCTGATTGGAAGAGTCTAACTCCCCAAATGCCACATCAGTAAAGTCCAGTGAGTGGTATTCACCCAGGTTTACTGGACAGGAGCGCAGCGTCCCATTCCTCACTCGCCACAGACGAATATTATCATGACCACATGACACCATCCTGAAACCAGGACTCTCACAGATTAACTCATCCTCTCAGAGTTCTAAGTTACGAACAAGATCTTTCTTTTCTATTGCTGCCAGACAGAGCCTTTTTCATCTCTCCCACTCTGCTGATGGCACCAACTCCATCAACATTTACCCTTACTAGAACAAATGTAAGGATAAAAACATTCCCAAATATACAAACACGCACAGTTTGTAAAATATAATCAAAAACACACACACAAAAAAAAAAAACATGGAGAAGTGAAGATACCTTGTATCATCAAAGAAGGCAACCTTCATGGTGTGAATGTCCACATCGGTGTGTGCTTTGGCTAAGATAGTCACCTCTCCACCTTTACCAACTTTAACAGTGTTCCACACCACCACCATCTATGAAGGGTTAAATCAGGACGACACAGAGAAACAGTCAGCTTGCAGCTTTGATAACTCATAAGACTTTAAAAGGGAGCAATTTATAGCATGTCATTTAAAATTTCAACTAGATGAGACAGTCAAAGTAATGATACATGACTGCTGTCTCTACAGAGTGCATCTAGTACTAAATGCCTTTTATACACAAATTAGAAAATAAAGCTATTGAATTTTCATGTGGAGAAATTTGTATTCATGGTGCTTACCGTTTTATTGTGGCCATCTTTCCCAACTCCACAGAGAATGCTGCCACTGTATGAGAAGCTTCCAAATGAAAAAGATAATATTTAATGTGATCATGCAGCATTTAACATAAGCTTAGACTTCATTGCTCACGTAAAATAACTGTGTTCATGTACCTTCACGTGTATATGCAGTTGGTTACCTGAGAGAAGATAATGAATGAGCGTGAATTCTCAACATAGCCAGACAGTTTCCTTCGTGGTAGTTCCATACTCGAACTACACTATGGTTGCCTGTTTGTGCTGAGGCCAGTATTGTTGTGTTGCCATTAAAGGTCAGTGCAGACACCTACATAGAAAACACATTGACAGATATTGTAAGAATGCAATGTCTATAGTAAACATACTAGAAAATTCTCTCTTTCTTCACTGGATGCAACTGCATTGACAAGCCAGGAGGTAAGTGTCTCATCAAAGTGCCTTTTTAAGATGTTTGAATTCATGAACTTTGCTTCCTACACCTACAGAGATTCTGCACATCTACACATCACAGCTCATTTACCTTATCAGTGTGGCCAATGAAAAATCTCTGCTGGTTAGAGGATATCTTCATAGAGACGATAATTGCGTGACATGGGTACACCACTGCATCGCCAGTTTTTGTCCAGAGAGCCTACAGTGTAATAAAGTACAGCTGTTGAACGTCGGCCAGTCTTGATTTAATGCATTTTATCTACAGTATCACTTACAGTACAAGGTACTGAAAACATTTTAACTCTAAATGATACATACATATTTAGTAGTGGCTCCTCCAAAGCCAATAATTCGGTTGAGTCTAAGAATCGGGTCTGGAAGCAGTTTCTAATAAGGAGAGCAAAAAAAGTAGAGGCAAATATTTTGTAATGAGTTCTTAAATAAATGTCTCAACAGAGGTTTTGATTTCACATTTCACCTGTCCTCATCTCTTACCTGCTGTTTGTTTTTGGATGATGTTAGATGGACAGGATGTGGAACAGGAGTACAAACAAACTAAGAAATAAACATAAGAAAAACACCAGTATTTTTAGTGCTACCACAAAACTGTACAAAAGGCCTCATGGTAGTAAGTGTTTTTAAAGAACACACGTGATGTACGAGATTTTAAGTTTGGTTAAATTACCTCCTCTTCACTATCTTCCCTGTGTTTACTGAAACCATCCTCAGGATGCACAAACACATGAATTCCACCATTGTCTGTATTGCAGTGCGACCTCTGTCTGAGTTGGTGTAAACTGGAGCATTCTGACTCTTGCTGGTCATCATTATGGCAAAGCCAGTCACCGTTCTGCTGAGTGGACACTACACCGAGCTCAGGTATATTGGTCATAATGGGGTTTCGATTCCTCGGGAGCTGAGGGAACAACAAAAAAGAGCAAACTAGATTTACAATACCATCTGCCATATTCACAGAATAAAGGTCAAGCTGAGTTAAGAGAGCTTAATTTTTTATATAAAGCCACAAATGTTGCAAGTCTTACTGATTTTGGGGTAGTGATCTGCTGGATGAGGGACACGCGGTCTTGAACTGGTTTGCTGAGGCTGACACAGCGAGACTCTTCTCTCATGGGGCTTCTTTGGTTAGAGACATATCCTGTGAAAGACAGCCGGGAAGTTTGGATTAGCCAGAAGTGTGTATGTTAAAAAAATATGTTTTGGTAGAAGAGCCTTCGCTTGTCTCTCACATATGTTCACAAATAAATAATCAACTGATCAAGTAAGACTGAAAGAAATGTTTCAAGCAAGTAACTTGTTTCAGTAGCACAAGTAGAAATTAGTTGGAATTGCTTCTTCTAAATCTAAAAAATATGACTCACAACTAAAGAGTAAGTCATTAAAGTGCATTAAGAAGTTTTAAATATCATGAGAATGCTGTGAGACAGTTCATAACTTACCAGCCTCAGATCTGAGATTGCCTTTCTGGATGGAGTCAAAGGGTAACTTTGTTCCATCTGAGGGAAACCTGTTGAGGTTGGACAAGATAAGGGATTCCACAGCAATACACTGTGATATAAGTTTTCATAATAATAGTATTAGTAATAATATAGATTGGAGAGCTCATTTCTTACAACTGGTGTTTTGAGAAATTGCTGTAATCTGTCTTTGTAATATCAAGAGGAAAAATGCACCCTTTAGATACCCTTGTACAACTACAGGTCCACATCTTATTAATCTGAAGTGTGTGCAATTATTCCGTGCATATCATAGTTTACAATTTTGGTGTACGTCTAGAGATTTATGACACTTTCCAGAATGACTTTCTGTAATAGTTGATGTTGGTATAAAATAGTCAACTCAGATACCAGGACGATCCTGACCATTTAGACTAAAACAACACATTTTGTATGTTCAGACACGTGGTTCGTAGTAGATTTTCAATGAAACGCTTTCTACTTCTTGGTGAGGTAACCATACTTGATGTAATCATAGAGGTCATGCCAGGAGCCTCCTTTGGGCACAGGGAATGACATTTCTCTGGGCATAGGCCCTGTTCCCTGAGAAGAGGAAAGACCCATCAGCTTGGCTTCACTGAAGCTAACTCCTGTTGAATGAGAAAATTGAACAAGAAGATGAGAAAAGTAAAGATGTCATGCATGCACAAAGAGGACAGACATGTACTCAGCAATTCGAGGATGCAACCTGACATTAAACGTTATGTTCTTTCTTATAAAGTACAAAACAGATGTTTGGTCCTTAAATTGAGAGGACTGAATAAAGGGTTTAAAATAGAGAAAGCTTTTCTTGTATGTAGCACCTCAAACCCTATCATAATCTTTCTCTATACTGAAGTGCCTCTTAGAGAAGAACACTGGTACATTTTCACATTTCTCTTTTCATCCACATGACATCATCTCAAACTAGTACAAAATCACCAGTGACATTCACAGAAATGAAATGTGCATCAGTGTCATTATCAAAAACAGAAAGCACATCCATATTTATGAGTGGAAATTAAACTTAGTCAACTGGCTCACACCTGGGTCTAGCAGTAGGTCACTTGTAAACATGTTTTTCAGTAACATGTTGGAACAAAGCTTGATGCTCTTCAGGTGACTATAGGAGCGGCTGAGGTAGACGGAGAGTGTGTACTGCAGATCCAGCGTCAGACAGGTCCAGCGCACTGAAGTGGGAGCTGGACCCACCAAACCTGGGCCACATAAACAAACAGTAAGTACTGTCAAAAATGATACAAGACG
This sequence comes from Sandelia bainsii, assembly GCA_032362345.1. Lineage (NCBI taxonomy): Eukaryota > Metazoa > Chordata > Actinopteri > Anabantiformes > Anabantidae > Sandelia > Sandelia bainsii. Next base: position 8,166,865 of record JAUMHL010000012.1, read on the forward strand.
TGCAATATTATTTTGTATGTTATATATGAAAGTACAGTAGACTCTCAGTGGATTGATTAATGAAAATGGTTGCATGTGTATGCATGTATTTTACCACATTTTGCAGATTTGCCCGTGCTTTCATATACTGAATCCTTTGCAGCTCCACACAGGAAAGGAAACTGTAGCCAGGTAGCTGTGGACTTAAACTCTTTGAACATGTTGGAAAAGGAGATACGGACCACCTGGCCCTCCTACACATCACAGCACAATGAGAGTGAAAGAAATAGTTATTCTTGTTTTATGAAATTCAATCAGTGACATCTTCACATATACACTACTCACAAAAAGTTAGGGATATTTGGCTTTCAGGTGAAATTTATGGAAAACGTAAAAAGTTCACAC
>JAUMHL010000012.1:8176083-8186401 GCA_032362345.1 Sandelia bainsii
TGGACATGTGCATTCAAAAGTTTAGGGAAGGTCACATTAAGTTCACCTCTAAAGGTTATAGTGCATTTTAGGTTCATGCTGAAATTCCACCCGAAAGCCGAATATCCCTAACTTTTTGTGAGTAGTGTATAAGAGTTGGAGTAAATAAAAAGTACTTCTCGTGTTAAGTACGTAAAGTTTATTTATATAGCACCTTTCTAGATCAGACCGGAAGTGATGACCGATGGACCTTGAGTTGCTTGTTAAAAGTGTCCAGTCACATAATGTTTCTGATAAACAAATGACCAAGGAACAGAGAAAACCAAGTGCTGAACACGGCAGACAGACTCATGCAGGGCTCTAAAAGTAATCACAATAGGTTTGAATTTAATTCTGAATTTGTGTACAATAGATACAACAGGTAAAGATTAGACAGACATAATAAATCAAATAGCTGACATAAGATTACCCAAAAATGACAGAACCTGTCTGGGAAATAACTATTTCTAAATCTTATGTCAGCACAGCAGGCTGACAGCGCTGTCTTTTGCTGATCTTCATCTTTGTAAAAAATAACAGGTTGAACAAAACTGCTTTGTGAATGCAAAATATTTATTTATATACAACAGAGTGAATTGTGCAAATAGAACAAATGTATAGAACAACATATTATTTAGCATTTAACATTTATTTAAAGAGATGTAGCTTAGATTGTCTATATGTGCCTATTTTTTTACATCCCTTAGGACAACTGCTACATCAAGACAAATGTAACAGTTTATTGTTACAATAAATATAAAAATACATTCTAAAAATACTGTGAAATCAGCAAAATAACTTTTACTTGTACAGCTTATCTTTACACAGTTTGCGTAATGTTATTTCTCTTCTACATACACGACTGTCTTCAGTAAAACGTCTTTTCTTGGTCACATGTCCACCACACAGCCTGGAGCACTGGTTCTAATGGCATCAGAAATGACTTTTGCTCCAGATTCTCCAATGCCATTGCCCTGTAAACTGCAGGAACACAGAAACTGGTCAGTTTTTGATACAAGCAGAAGGACAATATGTGGTCAGCCTTAAAATTCTGCTCTCTGTGACACAGAAGACTACAAATGTAAGAGGATACACAATGTGGGAGAGATGCAGTGGAGAAAACTCACTTGATGTACGTCAGCTGGTGGTTTCCCTTTAAAGCTGTTGCAATAAATATGGCTCCGTCCATACCCAGAGAGTTCTCCTGCAGACTGATGATGCACACAGAGACAAATATACAAATGATTTCTTAATGTCAGGGGTACCTTGCAGCTAATCAAGCTAATAGCCTGTTGGTCAATAAAGGAGGAGATTAATGATGAAATCTGTGATTGAATAGATAAGTGAAGCAAAAGTGAGCTGCAAAGGAAGTTTTATACCTTCTAAACTGGGAAAACACACTGTGAGAAAAATGTTTCATAATGATAGTCATAAGCTTCATCCAGGACTTACTTCAATGACCTAAGGCTTCTGTTGCTTTTCAAAGCATTAGCCAGAGCCTTTGCTCCCTCCATCCCTACAGAGTTCCCACGCAGACTGAAACACATAATGAATGTGCAAACATCAAATATAAAAACACAACAGTAGTTGTACATAAATGACAAGTGTGTTGTAGCAACATCAACAATACAAAAGAAATAACTGGTTAGAAACAAAATGCTGAGGAGGATCCTTATTGAACCAGCTCTTCCTGGTGGCTTATGCAACTTCTTTTTAGTGTTGTTTCAACACAATGTACAATCTTAAATAGATCTTTTCACCAGGACTGTGAAAGTGAAACCAGCTGCTTTGTATGTATATAAACTGAAAGTCTGACACACAGAGCTTGGACTCACTCCAGTGTTTGTAGGGTTTGGTTGGACATTAGAGCCCCTGCCATGGCAATGGCACCACTCGTACCCGCTGAGACCCCCTGGAGGCTAAAGAGAAGAAAACTGTGAACATGTGAAAATAATAGAAGAAAACAAACTGTCACAAAAATCATAGCTTTCTTTAAGTAAAAGACATCCGTTATCAGTTTTTATTTATTTTAACCCAAAGACAAATATACAATTGATAAATCATTGCACAGTACCAACCATAATGTATGAAGAGATGCGTTGGTTTTCAGGGCTTCAGCAAGAAAAATTACACCTTCATTGCCAATAGCATTTTCCTGTAGGCTGCAAACACAGAGAGACCATGACAACAGTAAATAACAACAGAACCCTGTTTGAAACTGAAACTGTTTAGCGGTTGATAAAAAAAACAATCCTGTAGTTAGTTACAGTAATGTCAGCACAGACTTCCTTTTATAGAATACAGCTTTGAAATTTGGCATAATGAAATTTTCCGTGGCAGAAGCCTGAACCTCTAACACACTTACTCCAGGAGCTGCATTGTAGCATTGGAGAGCAGAGCATGGGCCAGAGCTTTAGTAGCAGAAGACTTGATGAAATTCCACTGGAGACTGTAAAAAAAAAAGAAAGGGAGGCACATAATGTCAGCAACAAATAAAAATACTGCATACTGTACCACTGTACGTAAGATTTCTGCAGGGGTGGAAAGTAACTAAATGCATTTAATACAGTAGTGTACTGTTTTGAGGTACTTGTATTTTACTTGAGTATGTCCCTTTACTGCTACACATTTCAAATGTAAATTTTATTCCACTACACTTACGTGATAATGTGATATATGTTATAACCAGTTAGGTAGCCACTTAGACTATATATTATGAATTTGTGTAACTGAAAACCAGGTAGACTACACTCCGCTAGCATCAAAATTCTCCTTATTTATTCTATTCTTCTACCATGTATCATGGTCCTCAGGAACATTTTCAAAGTAAGTGAAGCGTGTGTGTCTATGAACAGTCTCACTTACTGCAAAGAGGTGAGGCCTTGATTAAACTTGATTGCGCTAGCGATCGCTTGAACCCCTTCATCATGCAACAGGTTGGCTGTAAGACTGGAATACACACGCACATGCACAGACATACATATAATACAAAGTAATAAAAACAATTAAAGTAAAAGAGGTAGAATAGTCGGTGAAATGCACTGCCATAAGTTAGGTATTATAGTGCAGACTACATTTGGCATTAAAGTCTGAAATGGTTTAAAAGTTGTTAATTTAACTGATGTACTTAACACAGTGAATTTTAAATAGTAAACTTTGGTCGCCATATTTCTTCTGAGAGAAGAAATAAGAGCTGCAGTGTTCATACAGCAACCTCACGGGATTTGCAGTTTTACGCCATACAACAACAGCTTTGAGTGAAATACCACAGTGGCATTACATGGCAACATTGAACACTGCCCACGAACACTGCCAACAGCTGGATATTTTTATACCTCTGCCATGTTACACTAAAGCTGCTATTAATGACATGACTCACTCAAGTTCCTGTAGAGAGTTGTTCTCACGGAGGGCATGGGCCATGTTCTTTGCTCCCTCCACGCCGATTGAGTTCTCCCTTAAACTGATCAGAAAAATACAGAAAAGTTACAAGTTATAATAAAAAACTAATAAGATACCACAATGTTAATGTCTATGGATGTTTGACACCAAATTATTTCCATCCGTATAGCTTGCACTGTGTATTTTTGATTTTCATTTAGCATTTCATTGTTTTAGTAGTCATTAACCAAAACCATTCTCCATAAAACTATTATGGTCTAGGGGGTTATGCTCAACAAAACAAGAAAGTCCATGTGTCCCAGCTAACGCTCCTTCAGACTTGTCTATAAAACCAGCAGGACAAAGAAGACCAAAATGTGTACTGGTTTCCAGCTAAACTGTGAAGTGATGTTTGTTGAAGAAACTAACTTAGAATGACAATAAATACCCCAGCTGCTGCACTAACACATTTAGGTTGATTGACTCGTAAAATCATGAAGGTTTGAACTTGTAATAGCAACTACTGCATTGGATGAGAATATATTTTCTTCAGGGAAATGTTTTTTTTAGGGTAGCTAAGACATCATGTCAGGACATAGGCTCTTTTTTTATTATTTAATGGACAGATATGACAGTGGTATTGATCTTCTCATCTAATTCTCTAACTTGCCTCAAGTCAAAAAAACTTATTATGGCACTAAGTGTTATTAAAATACTTTGTTGGTGGATCAAGTCCTGAATGACATAAGTCATGGATTATTGTAGTAATACTACCTAGTAAAACATAAAGAAGCATCAAATGTAATACTTACTTCAAGGAGACAAGGCCACGGTTCAGCCTCAGTGCTTTGGTTAGAGCAGTCATACCCCTGTTGCTTATTGAGTTACTCTGAAGTCTGCCAAAGAAAGGTTAACACAACTATAATGAATTACTTGCAATACAAACTGTCATATTTTACTTGATATGACCTAAAAAAAACTAATAAACCATATTAAAATGTATTAGCAATAAACTGAATAGGAGCTAATACAGACACTGCTGTATGTACTGTAAAGGTACTGACTGAAGCGAGAGCAGAGTGTGGTTCACTGTCAAAGCCTCTGCCAGAGCAACTGTTCCTTTGTCCCCAAGCTGGTTACTACAGAGGCTGCAGACAAGAAAAAGAAAAAATAGATAGGACAAATTAAAGAGAATTATATGATTTATCTTAACGAACAGTGTGTGACCAAATTGCAGGCTGTAGTGTAAACAAGAAACAAGTCAGTCTATCAGTGTGCTAGTGTACCCTTAAGCATAAACATAAAAGATGTACTAAGGACATACAGTATATGAAGTTGACTAGCTTACAGTATTGTGGTCTTGGGCTAAAAGTAGAAATTATTCTATAATTGTACCAGCTTCACTTATTTAAATTACAGTACAGATAGCATCAACATTAGTGGAGTGAATGAATATATAATTGTAAGATTACATCAGCTTTGTGAGAGTCTGGTTCGTTTTCAGTGCATCCGCAATCCTCTTGGCTCCTCCTGCTCCAATCGTATTCTTCTGCATACTGAATCAATCCATGCATTAAAGACAGATATATGATTACGCCACAATAAAGGCATTGGCACACACATGCAGTATGTATACTGTGCATAGGAAATGCAACAAACAAGTGCAACAAAGACAAAACTCACTTCAGAGACACCAGTTTGCGGTTGCACTGCAGTACTTCTGCAATGGCCTGAGCACCTTCCTCCTCAATGGCATTATTCTGGAAGCTGATTAAAGATTACAGAAATGGAGTATTTGCACCAACTTAAAGTTTAACACTGGCATTTTGTAGGATAATGTTGTGCATAAACACATCTATAACAATTATACTCACTTAATTGATACCAGGACTTGGTTCATTTTCAGTGCTTCTGCCAGGAACTTTGCACCTTTAGAACCGATGTTGTTGTTTCTGAGACTAAATTATAAAGGCATAGATGATATGCAGTCATGTAAAATCATAAATCAACCATGTAATGAATATGTTTATGAAATATGAAGATAAAGATAAACTGCAGAAATTCCAGTTAGATAGGATAAGCAGAAATTGTGAATTTTATTTGTAAAAACTACAGTTTACAAGACATAATTGCTATCTAAGGAAAGGCTCCAATGAATTCCAAGAACCAATATTTACAGAACACAACAACATTCAGAAGTAAAAATCTGAGAGTTAATTATAAATTCCTCCAAACTAGTTGCAGGTTAGTGCATTTTTTGAACTTTTGCCTGACTTGTAATTTAGGTTTTCTTTGGTATAAAACACAGACTATAAACTATTAATTTTCTAGAAACAAGCTTCAAACTTTATACCCAATGTACAAAGGTATATCTAAAATTTTTAAACATCTATCATTATAAACTGCCAGCAAGCATTTTCGCTTGTGTGGCAACAAACATATCTCACTTGAGAGAAGTTAGTGTCCGGTTCACCAAGAGGGCTCGACTCAATGCTTTGGCACCTTTGTTGCCGATGGTATTCTCTGCCAAGCTGAAAAAGTGAATGAAAGAAGTTCATCATATTGCATGTATTAGTAATAAGTTATAAGCATATTCATCATCATTGATGCACAATCCAACAACAACATGATAACTGCTCAGTGTCTCGTATAGCTTTGTAATAAAAAAGTTTCAACATTTATGTATGTGCCCAATGAAGCAACTTAAGTTGATACAGTAGTTGACAACTAAATATGTATGTAGCTTTAACTCGATGAGAAGTTAAAATTTTAGTCTAATCTCACCTTATCCTCTGAATATGGCAGTCTTTGGCGCTCAGGAGGCTTCCCAGCAATTCCATGACATCATCTTTGAAGTGATTATTCTCTAACCTGTCGAACAGATAAAACATGTGTTTCTCCATTCAATCTTTCTCCTGTGTTTTAATTTACTGGGAGACATTATTTTGAGGGAGCTGACCTGAGATGGCTGCAGTACAGCAGCTGTGGGAGCAAACATTTCACTGTGGCGTAGTTCAAAGAGCCCGTTAGGTTGGTATGTTCACTGCACTCTGGAGACACATGCAGCAGATATCCCAGCACAACACAGTGAGCCCTTGTTAGCTTTCCTGCTAGGCTACCAAGTCGTAAATCCTCCTCTACACTCCGCAACAGCTCTGTATGCTGCAGCTCCTGTAAACAATAAGCCAGGTTGACAGCACGCAGGGACACAACTGCACCCCCACTGACCAACAGGCCTTGTAAAAACCCTGCAGCCCAGGCCTTCTGATTGCCATCTTCTTTTCCAAGGGCCAAAAGTCCAGCGAGAGGTTTCTGTGCCACTGGGCACAGTAGGCCTGTCAGGAAGCGCACAAACACATCGAGGTGACCATCTTCAGCTTGTTGTGAGTGCTGAAACGCACTTCTAAAGTGGTTCTGGAAACCAATTTTGGGCCAGGACATGGTGCTTTCTGAGAACAAGTCAAAGATGGCCCGCTTTGAGGAGATGTGGTAGAAAGTAGCTGCAAGAAACTCCTGCAGAGTCAAATGAGTGAACCGGTATGTCGTGTAAATGGCTGACTCCTCCCGAACAAGAACTCCAGCACCAAGACTACTCTGAGTTAAGAGTAGATCTATCCCATAGGCCCTGAGGTCCTGCTCACTGAAAGTGTACTTGTGTTTGAGGAGCCCATAAAATGCCAGTCGTCCAAGATTCCCCAGCAGTTTACGGTTGCTCCCATGAACCTGCTCCATTTTTACAGGCTCCCTGCCTCTTGGTTCACCTAATTCTGCCTTCATAGAACAGAAGTGAGCATAGAGCTCAGTGCAAGTCCTTGGAAGGCTTTCTTGTGTTCCACTCTGCATGATGTACATCAAAGTATCAGCTACTATCCAGCAAATGCATGGTATGTAGCACATCACCATTAAAATCTTATGCGACTCCAAGTGTGCCCATATTTTGCTGGCATAATCCCTCTCAGAGAAATGGTGTTTTAAGAAGATCTGGATGTCCTTAGGGCTGAATCCTGGAATCTCAGTCACCCTGTCAACCAGTCCTCCAGGGATGAGTGAGGCTACACCTGGCCTAGAAGTCACCCACACTGCTACATCAGGGAGCAGATTCCCCCGTATAATGTTAGTAACTAAGTCATCAATGGACACTTCTTTCTTTGGATCATTGCAGGGTGCTGCATCAGAGAAATTTAAAGTGCATCGGAATTGATCCAAACCATCAAATATAAGAAGTGTCTGGCAGGAGCTGCTCAGGACCAGACTGGGATCTGTTAAATGAGGAAAAGCCATTTTCACCAGCCTCTCAGCTGAAAGCTTCTCAAGTGAGTTCAGCTCACAAAAAGTAAAGGGTAAGACAAAGCTCACATCTGTACAGATGGTGCCTTGGCTCCACTGTCTGATGAAGTGTCGGAGCCAGGTGGTCTTACCAATACCGGCCACCCCAACTGTGAGGGAGACCCTGGGAGGCAAACTGACCCGGGTCATGGGCTCCAGAAGTTTGGCCGGGCCCAGCTGTCTGAAATGATTTCTTTTCCCTCCTCGAGTCGCCCCCACCTGCATCAGATCATGTTCCTTTTGCTGGAGGTCAGAAAGGCCATCAACCAGAAGTAAGGTTCTGTTTGAGATATTCAGTTGGGGGCAGCTGACTGAATCTCTGTCTCTGTATTGCTCACATCGCCGTAACAACACCTCTTTGTGCTCCTTCACTATGCTATCTGTGAAGGAGAAAGAAAAATGACAGATCTATCCCAAGAGTGGTGTGAATTCATGACTTTACATGCACAAACACTTCTAAAAACATCACTGAACTAATTAAAAGGAGCAGCAGTGCTCAGTGTCTTGATCAAGTACACTGTTGTTGTTAAAAGGTTTCCGGAATCAAACCATTACCCTCTACTATTACTGGGTGACTCCTCTAGAACATTCCCACCTGAATGGCTAATTAACTACAATTTCTCTTCACTCCTTGAAAGAATAACCAACATAGAAATCTAATTGCATTTGAAGCCACGTACCATAGTTCACAATGAGCTGGGCCACCTGAGAGTCTGAACTCTCTATGAAAGCACGGACCGCATCAGAGCTTTGACCCTCCTTGCCAGTGACAATAGTTGTGAACATGTTAACTTGGTCCTGCAGTCGGCCTGCTTCCTTGATCTTTGTCTCCTCAGCTGAACTCACCACATCCACCTTTTTCAGAAGCGTTAACATCTCCTCCAGGAAGGCGGTTGTTGTGAAGCGTTGCAATTGGCCTTGATGCTTTTGGATCCAGCAGGGATCTAAACCAAAACACAGCACAGAACAGAGATCACATTAAGTCATGGTTAAAGTGATTATCAAATCACAGTAAGAGTAGTTGATTTTGTGCACCAGAGCATTTAAAACACATTTTAAAATACAATTTAGCCTGTTCTTCCTCGGGGTTCATACTGCTCTCACTATTTTACAGTTCCATTAACATTCAAGGGCAGTTTTCCAACTTATTTATTTTGTTTTTCTAAAATGTTTATCTTCTTTTATTTCCTGTTGAGTGATCAACTTGCACAATAATTCTTAATAACAGTCTGTTCTTCATAGATTCTTTTTCATTTCTCTTTTTAACCTAACCTTTTCTGTGAATTTCAAACATTTGGTCAACATAGATAAAAGAAGATTAATAGATAACATAAATTAGGATACATTTGTCCATCAGCTATGTCACACTGTGTGTGAGTAATGTTAGTACACACATACACACAAAGTGTTTCTTAAACTGTTTTATGATGCTATTATCATCACCTATAATAATGTATGAATTGAAATGTTAGCTTCAAAACACTACAGAATTTTACTTAGATAACATTATATGAAGGGCGTGGAGTATCACTGAAGATACATGACTTTCAAAAAGTCCCTGCAGCTGTTATTTGAAGTGAGAAGGTTTTGATAAGAGTGGACAGACAGTGCGTTTAAAGGAAGGAACGATCAATGCAGTAAGAACAAATTAATATAATTATTAAAATAATAATTATGTAGGGGAACTTAAATATTATAGATACAGTATTTTAGTGTCATGAAATAGAAATGATTTTACATTTATAATTTAACCAACTAACCTTTATTATAAATGCATTTCTGGCAAATCCAACTGCTGGAAAATTGCGGTCAAGTCAGTGTGAAGAGTTTAATTGTGGATAAACCCCTGCCTCCATACCCATACATGCATTAGGAAGTGTGAATTCCCTGATTCAACATGGTGACTGAGATGATGCATTGCCACCAATTGACAGAAGTGACTCATGTGGCATCTATGTGTATGGGCCCTATACTACGCCAGCTCTGTACAGCTTCACAGACCCAGTAGCATGATTGTTTACCTTATAAACTAATTTTAATTTACCTTGACATTGTGCATAGCTAAAATATTCATTCCCCTAACATATAAGGATGCAGGGAGGCTTGTGCAAAACATAAATTCTGCAACTCATTGTAATCAACAATCCATGTTTTCCATGCTAGTTTTCTCACAGTTAGCCCGGATAAGTTGAGTTTACTTAAAAAATTTGAGGAAACCTGTTGCTTTAAAAAATTAAGTAATGTGTATTGAAAACTTGAGTTAATTTAACTTAAAACTTGAGTGACTACAATTGTTATTTTAAGTTCAATACACTAAATACAAAGTTTATTCAACTTAATTTTATTTATAGTATCAATTTCTCTTCCCAACTTTTCTACTTAAAACTTTATGTTTAATGCACAAAATTTCAAGTTGACTTAGGTTACAATTATTTGCGATATTAATATTACCATAATTATGCAATAACTCCACAATATTTCATTTTAAATCATTAAGCTAGAGCATTTAAACTATTACAACAAAAATACAAAACACAATATATTATTTTTCCGTTTTATTTCAATTCACAACATGAAATTCAATAACATGCCT
>JAUMHL010000012.1:8186501-8200612 GCA_032362345.1 Sandelia bainsii
TATTGTAGCTGAAAACAACTGTTTTTTAAAAGGAATATTTACATAAACATACAGAGGCCTAAATTCTGCAAACATTATTACTGTCTTCCAATAGCATGATATGTTTGCTAATGCAAATTTATTAATTTAAAGGGATAACTGATCATTAGAAAACCATGTGCAATCATGGTAAAACAACTGAAGACATGTATCTTTTCATGAAAAACATGGTAATTCCCATGTGTGTCCAAACTTTTGACTGGTAGTATAAATCTGAGTGACTGAATGAATAGGATGTGGGTGCTACTGAGAGATTAATCAGAAGGGAAGGCTTAGACCAAAGACTGAGCCTTTGGTGGATGCAAGTAAAGGCTGGACATGGCGTGCTACTTTCTGCCAACCTTTGTAAGATAATTTTCAATCAGTTCAAGTAGAATATTTCTCAATCCAAGACTTTAAATATCTATAATAAATAATATTATGAAAAGATTCAGGGACTCTGGGGGAAATCTAATGCATATACAGGTGGGAACCACTATTGAATGTGCTTGACTTTCAAGCCCTCAGGCAGCATTGCCTGCTGCTGCCATGATGCTACCATGATGAATATAATGACACTCTATTACGCAAGAAGGAAGCCATACATCAACACTGTGCAGAATTGCTTAAGAATTCTCTGGGCCCAAGCATATGTTAGATGAACCAAAACACAGTAGAAACATGTTGTGGTCAGACGAATCCACATTTCGGCTTGTTTTCGAGAAAAACAGATGACACTGTTATCAGCCAAAGGTCAAAAGTCAGTATCTGTAATGATATTGGGGGCGAGTCAGTGCCCAAAGCATGGGTGACTTGCATATGTGTGGTATATAGTACCACTGATGCAGAGAATGATATTAAGATTTGTGAGAGTCAATGTCTTTTCCCAAGAAGTCAGTGTATGCCACAGTCTAACCCCAGAGTGCTGAGCAGCTGAAGTCTTGTATCCAGCAAATATTTCACTTACACAACTGCAACAATTAATATCCTCACTCCGTTCCTAAACAATTAAGAAAAACTATTACCTTCTGTTTCTGCTTGTGATGAGAGCGAACAGGACGTAGATTGTAGATCCACATAGCAGTCGTCCTGCCACGTAATACGTTTGCTTCGGTCCAGGATAGAGTCGTAATGCGCCTTCCTCTCCATGAGAAGGCTTGATATTTTCTGTCCCTGGGTGTTCCTGTTTGTGTCTACACAGTATGAAACAGCATCACTCAATATGCAACAACCATTAACTGGGTACAGACTGTGATGAATGGACGTGAAGAAATTAATGGAGTCCTCAAAATCTTCTGAAAAATGCTTGACATATTGCTATAATATTTCACATTTCATAGACTTTTCAATGTGCTTTACATGAGAAACAACAGTAAAATCTGTCTTACTGTACTAGTTCTGTCTTTAATTCTAGTAACAGTGTTTACTTAATTCAGAGGTTAGAGGTGTGGCTTTGACACTCCAGCACACTACTTAGTTTCCCTTCCCTTTCCACGTAGTTCAGTCAATTTTAATCTTGAATCTTTGAATCCAACGTTATGCAGATGACACACAACTTTACATTCCTGCTTCTCAGTCATTTTGACAGCAGCTTAAATTCTTTTACAGTTAAAATAGGACAAAACAGAAACAAACATTGAAGAACTGGCCAAAAAATGTGATGCTCAGTGGACCAATGCTTGGAAAACGGTCTAAGAAAAATTGCAGATATTGGTTTGCATCTATATCCAGAAATAACTTTGTGGCCCGGGAGGGTAAGTCATACTTAAGGTTAAAACTCTGCTCTCAGCTCTGTTGACCCAGAATGCTTGTTGCTACAGTGTCTAAGTCTCTGTGAGTAATGCTGCATTTAGTTCACACTTCCTGTGCACTTTCTGTACTTGTACTTGACATTATCAAATCGTTTCAAAGAGCTTCTCTCTTTTTTTTTTAAAGAGCTTATAAAAGAATTATATTGCAATCACATGAAATATGCTACGTATATACAGTAAATACAACTTATTATTGGTTTTTAATATCACTGCACATTTATAAAATTATACAGTGAAAGTATAGAAAACTTAAATTTAAATTATATTTGAGGTTTCGGTGAGACAAACGGGAAATGGCAAATGCTTTCCTGTGTGGTTTGTTACTGATCACGTAACTTTTCACAAAGGAAGCTGATTCAAACACTCATATGTACCAAGATAGATTGCCTGTTTCTGCTGTTAAATTTAAACGGTCATAAGGGTGAAGACTACTTAATATAATTTTGTTACAAACTGTGTTGGGGAGACTGCTAAATGGTTTGTGACTGTGTTAAATAGCCATGTTATACAGCACAGTCTATAAAATTACACAATAATTATAATCAGCAGCAAGCAAAAACATAGATGTAACGGTCCATTCATCAATCCATTATCCTAACTGCTCAAGGGTCATGGGATAGATGTAACTATCATTTGCATAATACAAATGCCAGCTTACCACCGCAAAGAGCAAAACAGGGCAGATAAGTTGTAGATTCACTATTAAGTATTAATTATGAGGCACCAATATATGCTTGAGATGTTTTTTTTTATCTTATGTTGAAGTTTACTTGGCCTTGAGTTTGACCTGGACACAAATTCAAAGTCATTCTGGAAATTAACTTTATTAAATCAATTAAACTTTTTGCATGGATCTAGTTTTATAAATCTTCTCTAGATATAAAGCTAAACATTTGAAGTGCTAGTCTGAGACTACAGAGCTGAGGTAACTCACCATTGACTTGTTGAAGTTGTCTTAAGGGGTCAAAGAATGGTAAATGCTGCCCACACCGATGTGTTACGTGGTAGTGCCATAGTTATCACAAAAGCAGATGTCGTAAATGTAAACTGAAGGAATCTCTAAGGAGTGAAAATCTAGTTGAAAACTAGCAAACAAAGTATACGTGTCTCAAATACACTGCAGCCGAAGTCGTGGATCTAGTACTTCATACTGCAGCTTCTTCCTGTCTCTCTAATCTGCCTTCCTGTGTTGTGGTTAGCAGGTTGATGAGTGAAAAGAAAGAACATTCTTGCTTTGCACTTGTGCACACAGTGTGACACGACCCAAGGTCGGAGTTAAACCACACTTCAGTCTTTTTAGACACACTCACGCTATACAGTCGGTGTCAAACCAAAGATGAGAGCCAGGGTGACAGATTACTAATGTTAAGGGTTGATAAAAAGAAGCAGAAAGAGGTTCAGGTTGCAAATGAATTAGTACGTACTATTGCAGACAGGTGCTACACAAACAAACCAAGTGTTTATGGTTAGAAAACTGTAACAAGCAAAGATGTAACAAGGCAATATCGCCTTAAGTATATATCACAAGAAGATTATGCATTATGTAGAGAAATATTATTATTATACATAATATGTCAAAATTATCCTACATAATATCTAGGTACAGCACAGCACAGAGATGTCACACAGTGACTGGATAGCATAATTATATGAGTCCAACATGATAACTGAAAACCACACATAATATCAAACAGAGACAAATGACAGCATGACACAACAGGTTAATAAACAACTGTGAAACTTAATTTCAAATCAGTGTAAGTATTTTATTTCTAATCTGCTACACATATCACTGAAGGAAAAAACACTGAAAAAGTTTGTAAATTACAAACTAGGGATGCAATTCATACATAGTTTGTTTTTTTTCCAGTGTTTTCTCTGACATGTTGTTCAGTGTTGATATTGTCTTTGCTCAACCATACACTTCTTTTCACTTATACTAGATATGAAGGGACGGATGTGATAGTTAAACACTGTCTCATGTTAAGTGCTAAGTTTGTGATCAGCAATGTTCAACATTGTGTAGCTCAGTTTATTATTTAATTCAAGAGTCGACACATTCTCATGTCAATATATTATTTGGGGTGTAATCTTGAGATGAAACTGCCTCCTCCTCTTTTTGTTTAAAACATATTCCATGTACTATTTTAGTCCACAAAGAGGCTGTAACCTGAAGATAATTTTAAAAAACATACAACAAATTTCAGAAACACTGAATAACCTAATTTTAATGTGAAAATATATTTGCTCACTTTGACAGCTAGAAAAGGCCTTAATTTACATCATTTTGCTGCATTTACATGTAGGTTTTCATGTTCAATATAGCTTAACTTTTATAAAAGCAGCAGTTTTGCTTGTAAAATAAATCTGACTTCATATGTATTAAGAAATGTATTAACTAAAATCACCACCAAGGTAATACAAGCAAACAAGTGAAATTCTTCACACCTTGGCAGAAGAGTAAGGCATCACTACAAGGCAAAATTGACATTATCAAAAATATAACATATCCAGGCATACTGTATATGTTTATTTCAATTTCATGGCACTTCGACCTGGCAACTTTATGATTATTTTGAATAAATCTAGATTTTAAGTATATGCTAAAGGTGAAATCAAACTAACTTAACCATTCAAAAACATCCCCCTATTTCTACAATAATTTAACCTTTCAGATTGACGATAAATGACCCCACCCCACAGAATACTAACATCATATTCATAGTATTTACACTTATGGCTGTAGCAGAGGTGGCTGTACTTTCCCTCTTGTAAGTGAGGAATCAGCAGACCGAATAACACACAGGTCAAAGGAACAGTAGGATAGACACGTAAACATAGCAAAATAGCCAAGCAATCTCATCTCTAAAGACAAAATACTCTTCATTCGTGACATTTCTTCAAAATCTTCCTATTATATCTTTTTCTTACAATTGTAAAATGTAAACAGTTTGCTTAAAGTAAGCACACAAGAGTGGTTACAGATACTCATTGCAAGTTAGCTAAAGACATTCACATTTAAAAGATGATTAAGCCCTTTGAGTGACTATAGCCTAAACCAGATTAAACTCTATTACAGCATGTAGCAGAGAAATTAAGCAGGAAGTCGACCCAGTTTGAAGAGTAAATATGAGCTTAACAAATATTACCTTTGTTATAAAGCCTGTTGTTAAAACACTGTAGTGCCAGCAGAGAATATGGTGATTGGAAGAGCTTCCTGCATAAAACAAGATTTTTAATTTAAAGGCTTTTTCCACAGTAACATAAACAAGTCAACAAAAATGACCATGTATTAAAAAAATACTCCCCTTTTTCTTCCTTTTCCTTTAAAAGTAGCAACCAGCACTGCTCACAGGCAAAGGTTGAACACTAAATATGATATTATGTTGTAAAATTCAACTCATGGGTTGCCTGATTTGATGTTTTAAGTGTCACTGGTGTCATGAAATTAACACACATTGGATGCAACCACACTGTTAACAATCACGAGTCATTTTCATTAGTGAGCTCCCGAAGTTGCAGAGAAGGACACTTGTGGTGGCATTTCATTTCAAAATAAACACACATTCAGTTGAGCACAGGTCAAATTAACCACTGATTACCCTCCTCTCTTGCTCTCTCTATTGAAATCTTTCCACTCATACAAGTGCTTCCAGATGCAAAGCCTGGATTATAGATCTGACAGACCCTCTGCGTGTTCACTCAGCTCCATGTTGTAATAGTCCAGAGGACGCCTGAGAATAGAGACAACAACATTAACAAACTCATACATGCTGCATAATCATGCAGTTATACCCTGGGACTGTCTATGCAGTATCTCATGTTCAATCTCTACTTTCTATTCTATTGAATGATGAGTGAATTAATATTTTTATTTTCCCCTCATACTATTGACATGGTCCATCCTACATGGGATTACATGACATATAATCTGAGAGTGGTTTTTACAAAAGTCAACACTTTCAAATTTGGGAAATGTAAGTGAGACACATAATGGTTAAAAACATAAAAAGCAGAAATATAAATATGCAGGTTTTTATCTATAATGTCTCAAATCTCAATTTTTTTTTGGTTCTATTTAACAAAGATGTGACTCAACAGCATTTTGCCTTAGACCCAACTTTGTTTGCAACAAACCTTTATTTGTTCATCTTTGTTTAAGCATTTTTTTTTTTGGCATTGGATCACATATGAATTATACTAGAGTGATTTGTTAAGTAAATACATTTTTAAATGGTTTTTAAAATATCGCTAGTAAGATAACTGGTAAACTTTATCAAAGTAAAATGTTTTGGGAAATATCCTCATTTGCTTCTTTCACAAGATGGATGAGAAGACCAACACCACTGTCATGTCTATTTGTTGGATATGAATTTACAGCAGCTGGTTAGCTTAGCTTAGCATAAAGACTGAAAACCTGTAGAAACAGGTAGCCTGGCTTTGTCCAAGTGTGAAAAAATCTTTGTACAACTATTAGCATTATCAGCTCTCAACTCCACACATTTCTTGTCAAACATCCTATTCACAACATTCACTGTGCAATGTAGAGTTAATTATTTCTAGGAAATGCTGCTAAAATGAAATACTGTTGTCATGGTGTAAAGAGGTAGTTTGAATGATCTGTGATAAGTGTGCACAACCAGCACAGAAGACAGAGAAAAAGAGAACAGTGCAAATAACAACAGTCTTCACCTCCTCCTGTAGAAATATGTGAAGAGAGCAGCTCCTAGTCCCAGCATTAGGAGCACTGCGACTATCAGTCCTATCTGTAACCCCAGGGTAGATACTAGGAGAGAGAAAATAAAAGAGCACAACTAGCAACAGATTAGGGAAGGGTGTATACTTCTATGTACATACAGCAAATGTGGTTTAATACTACAGCAAACACAGACAGAACAGAATAGAAAGAGAAAAGCAACTGGGGTATCTGCTTACAGTAGCGCCAAATAAACTGTGTGTGTGTTGTTTTAATGAAGTCAGTAATTGACGGTTTACCAATATGCACGAGCAAAACAATTTCCACTTTAAGTAATTTCAGGTCACTCCATGTAGGAGAATCAGAGCGCAACACAGCGGGTTGAGGTGTGTCATACAAAGGACTAATTTATGTTGTCCTGCAAGTTTTTCTTTTGCCCCATTGAATATTTTTCATGGGCCTGCTTGTCAAGAGGCAGAATTTCTCCTGACATCGGAGAGCTTTAAATTTATAGTAATAATAATAATAACAACATACGTTATTGATCCCCTCAGGGTAATTGCTGTTTGGACAGCTGCAGTAGGTGACGGTGCTACTGTGGGGTTTCAGCATCTTGTCCAAGGACACCTTGACATGTAGCCAGGAGGAACCTGGAATCGAACCACTCACCTTGGGGTTCCTAGACAACTACCCTACCCACTGAGCAACCTGCTGCACAATTACAGCTCACAAACAAATGTTCACCCTTCTTTAACGCTTCAATGTGACGAATGACAGTTGGAGTCAGAAATAATTTTGATCATTTAATGACAAAATTATTTCTGCTTCATATGTTTTCATTCGGGACATCTGAATTTGTTTTTGTGATGTATTCTTTGTGATGCTTTTGGGAAAATGATAGGCTTTGAATGTATAAACAAAAATACAACACAGTCATTTCACTTTGTTTGTTTTGCAGGTCTTTCTAAGTTTTTGATGAAAATGGTTCTAAATCTTAAGGATGCTCACACTGAGGAAAAACGGAGCTACAGTACATTTACTATAATATAATAATAATAATAAAAATAACTGAAACTTTATTGATTCCCTTGGGGAAATTCTTGTGGACAGGCTGCCCCGTTAAGGTGCCAAGGGTCTGGGGTTCAGTTTCTTGTCCACTTTTTAACGTAATATATAACAGATAGGATAACAGAAGAAGTAGGTTTGCAGTGGTGATGGTAGTGCAGTTCCAAACTGCAACACAAGACCACGTACATTAGTGATGTGTTTTGGTTTCGGTTTCACAACCGTAACACGCTCAGTGCTTACCTGTGCCCGTGTAACGGTCCGTGGTTGGAGAAGAACAGACGTCTCCCTGTGAAGATGACTTCATGTGTGAAGTCTGGATGATGAGGGCCTTCTGATGGTCTGACAGAGCCTGGATGTTCCCCCACACTCGCAGCCACCCAGACACACAGGAAAAGTTGGCTCCTTAAACACAATCAGTGTTACATTATTATGCATGACAGTGTTGAACACATGCTTTAGACTCTGCTATAATGGCACGTTCATGCAACATGAACTCAGCTCCTTAGCCCTACTTTACTACGACTCCATGGTAACAGTGTCCTAGACTGCTGCGCTGATTATTCTCTGATGAGCAGCATTGCCAGTGGTCTTTCATATTTTCTTTTTAAAATCAAATCCTTTTCACAGCTCAGGGATGAAGCAGACGATTCATACATTAAAATCATCCAAATGTGATAATCAATGTGACGGTGAATGTGCCTAACCTTGTAGATACAAGGCAGAGATGCCACAGTGACACCTCTGCTCCAGGTAGTGCGCCACCTCAACAAGCCTCCTTCCCCGTATCAGAGCACTGCAATCTGTGAAAAACACACACAGGCTGTCAAGTTTGACAAATACATATTTCCTGTATTATGACCATTACACAACAATTTAGATTTTTGACAGAAAAATTACAAAAAAGGTTTTTACGTTAAAGAAAGGGGCCCATGACATGCAAATTTCCCCTGCTTGGATCAAACCAGGGACACTGTATCCACTGTATCCATATGGTAAACTATGGCTTAACCATTAAGCAGCAACCAACTTCACCAGCATGCACCTCATTGCTTTATCTTTAAGTGTGTACGTAACATAGCAGTGACACCCTCTACCCTTAGACCTTATTCGGTTTTACATTTGATCTATTTTAGTTCTGTTTATGTTGACTAACTCACTTCCTGACTGCTCCTGCCAGTCACTGGACAAGGGTCCGAGGCAAAGGTCAATGCCACTTGAGAAGGTGGAGCTTGGACAGAGGTTTGTGCTGTCAGGTGTGGGAGAGGAGCTTGTCCAAGATGAGGGGCTCCTCACCTCACAGCATGAGCACCGGCTGAGAGAGACAGGGCCATCTTCCACTGACCTGAACACACATGCAACAATAAATGTATGGATACACATACAGTATATGGCACAAGCAGCAGTAATGAGGGATGATAAATTTTAAAAAGCAAAACAGGAAGCTATATGCATGCAATGGTTTAAGGCAACACTGTAATTTGCATTTGCAGGATTATGATATGAGTATGTGCAATAGTCTATAGAAGTAAGCAGTTGTCAGGTCAGCACGTAGTTGTAATTACATTAAAAAGTTTTTTTCACTTCTGTCCATGCTTCTCCACTGCACTAAGCAATATCTAAACTTAAAAAAATCTAAACATAAAAAATACATAATTTGGAGCATGTATGTTGAGCAAGTCTCTCATTAAGTCTAATTTTGGTGACCCTGGACAATCAGCTTCATATATAGTGTTGTCAATGGCTTGGTTAAACTCTAAATTACTGAACAACTACTTGCATGTTCACATGAATGAGATGAGTGCTGTTTTATGAACTGTGACAACCAACAGATTAAGCTCATCAAGTGATTCAGACCAGAGCAAACGCCCTAATTCTCTGAGATTTATATACCCCGGTTAGCAGCAGGTACAGTTCAGGTTACTATGGTAACTTTCTGCACTTAAAGTGAACCGGCTGCGATCAAAAGCTAAACAGAAACAAAAGTAATTTGACCAGGTTCTTACAGTAGTCTGTCAGAGGCCTTGACCCAATTAACATAATTAGGTCTTTACCTGTCATTTCAAGAATCAGATTATATCCCTAATTAGGTTTATGATTTATCTTTACTGTAAAAGTTCAAACTTGTAAAAGTTGTCAGGGATTTCACATAGTTCTTTTCGGTGTGTGTTTACCTGACAGCTGGAATGACTTGTCTCCCTCTGGTGGTGGACAGAGAGGAGAGCAGCAGCTGGCTTTCGCTGAACACGAGTACATCTCTCAGACTGGAGTTGGTCAGTGCAGTGCCAGCTCGGCAGACACTGAAAAGGTCATAGCACAGAACCACTGCTCCTCGTACCGGCACTGTGGAGCCGTCCAGAAAAGTCTGATCTATCCAGGTGATGGAAGAGGCGAAAGAGTGTGGTGAGAGATGGTGGGAATGTGAAGAGGAAAAAGAAGTGAAAGGACACAAAGAGAATGTGGGAGAGACATTGTAATCAAGGAGGAGATAGGAAGGGTTGTTTCATTCATAACAGTAGTCCATCAAGGGTCTTCAGCAAGTTCTTCCACAGCTCTCACCTGCTCCAGTGACATTTCCAACAACGTAAAATCCATCTTGGGCAATTGACCCAGTCAAGGGAAGGGCAATGACCGTCCCGCTGCGCTCCTGGTCAAACACAGTGAGAACCAGCCCTTGCAGGTTTGTCATGGGGGGGCCGTGCAGCTCAACAAAGGCCCTCTGCTGACTGTGATTGGTCCAGTGGCAACTGGACACCTCACTGATGACCACGCCCTCAGGGGCTGGAGGTGGGCGGGGGCACTGGTTCTCCCTCAAAGGAGTGGGTGGGGCCACCTGCAGTAATACATGCAAATTAGACAGTCAAAATGAGGGATATTTCTCATAATCTAATACAGAATTTAAAGTATTAATGCAAAAAATTTAAAAAGCATTTCTCTTATGTGTTTACCACAATGGTGTTTTTCTGAGAATTTGTAATAGTTGTCTGGAGCATGTCACACACACTAATTTACGGTTTCATTTTAACATATTTTTTGTACTCACTGAAAAAGCTGACAGGTCATAGGGATAAAGGCCTCTACAGCGGCTGAGAGCTTCATCACCAGGCAGAATCTCTGAATCCTCCAGCAGAGGCAGCTGTCCGGGGGTCAGAGCTTTACTCAGCTCTTGTGCCTCCTTATCAGATCCTCTCTGCCGGTACACAACTGCATCCAGAAGGCCTCTGGTAGGAATCCCCCTTTGCACAGCTGATGGTGGGCCAGACGGGCTGCGGTAGAGAGCAACAGCGTCTGGTCCGTTCTGGATGGTGTTGGGAGGCAGGCGAAGCGATGGAGCTGGCACCAACCTGTCACTGCCGAGCAAAAAGTAACCCTTAGAAGTGGTAAAGTGTCCACTCAGGCTGATCTCTCTATAGGGTCTGTTGTTGTGTGCACTGAACAGCAGAATCCAGATGCCCTGTAGGGAGACTCGGCGACCTGACGGGTGCCACAGCTCGATGTACTCGCCGTCCTCAGCCGCACCAGGTGTATCAGTATTGAGCTCATTTATCAGGAAGTCACTATTCCCCCATGGTGGGAGGTGAGGTGGTGAATCTGTACCTCCTGGAATCACTACAGCATAAAAACGTCATTTATTAGTTGAGAAATTCAAGAAGATGGATGTTACTCAAGTCTGTTAAGAATAGACACTGTGTGACTGTTAGTTAACACACTGGGAAAAAAGTCTCAAATGGTTATCTGGCGACATCTTAGCTATGACAAGGCTAATACTAAAAAGGCCTGTGTAACCACCGATACATCCATCCCTCATCTAACCCTGCTTATCGTGTTCAGGGTCCTGTGGAGGCTGGAGAAAGGCAAGCTGATTGTGTCATGTACATGCAGACTTTGAATGGAAAAATATAGAAACCTGGTTACATAGTACAGAAAAAAGTGTTCTCCAGCAGAAATCTATCTCTGGAAATGAGGTAAATCTAACCAGGGCCCTTGTTTACATGGTAGTTAACAAAATACCCGGGTAACTTGTAATTGAATTAAGTTTATATAAACACATTCAGTGATGCATCATCTCCTTTTAGTTACGTCTTTACTAGTAACATCCAATCATGCTCATACAAGTGTACTGGGTGGTCTTCTTTAACTACAGCAACTTCATCCACCTCCCCAACCTCCTCCTAATGGCACTGAAGAAGTTTGCTTCCCTAAAATGCAGAACCTTTTCTTGAAAGACCTAACTGCATCTACTGTACATCTACAGTATATTCAATAAAAAGGTCAATTTCTTGACCCACCTGTGTATGAATGATTAAAGTTGAACAAATAGGCTTTTGTTTTCTAAGTTTGTTCAAACCTGTCTTACCTGGGTGTAACCAGGAAAAGGCTGACATCTCATGCTTAGTACTCAAATAAATAATGATCAGAATCAGAACTGATTTAGAGAACCAGACATAGCCATCCCACTCAGACAGTCTACTAACCATTTTCTGTCATTAAGTCTACTTGCAGATTGCTCTTGGAAATTATACAATACGCAACATTATTAAAACAAAAATCTTGCTGTGCCATCTGACATTTTATCAAACTAATACAATACTTTGATATTAAGGGGGAAGGGAAAGGAGTTCACATACAGTGCCTTGGAAAAGTATTCATACCCCTTGAACTTTTCCACATTTTGTTAAGTTTAGTTAAGCTGTTGTTACAACCACAAACTTAAATGTATTTTATTGAGATTGAGATATGATAGACCAACACAAAGTAGTGCATAATTGTGAAGTGGAAGGAAAATGATACATACATTTTTTACAAATAAATATCTGAAAAGTGTGGCGTGCATTTGTATTTAGCCCCCTTTACTCTGATACCCTTAAATAAAATCCAGTGCAACCAATTGCCTTCAGAAGCCACCTAATTAGTAAATAGAGTCTACCTGTGTGTAATTTAATGTCAGTATAATTACAGCTGTTCTGTGAAGGCCTCGGAGGTTTGTTTGAGAACATCAGTGAACAAACAGTATCATGAAGACCAAGAAAAACAGGGTTAGGTTATAAAAAAACATATCCCAAGCTTTGAACATCTCATGGAGCACTGTTCTATCAATCATCCGAAAGCGGAAAGAGTATAGCACAAACCTACCACGACATGGCCTTCCACCTAAACTGACAGGCTGGGAAAAGAGGGCATTAATGAGAGAAGCCGCCAAGAGGCCCACGGTAACTCTGGAGGAGCGGGAGAGATCTCTAGATGTACAAAGCTGGTAGAGACATAACCCAAAAGACTTGCAGTTGTAAATGCAGCAAAAGGTGGTTCAACAAAGTATTGACTAAGGGGGGCTGAATACAAATGCACGCCACACTTTTCAGATTTTTATTTAAAAAAAATCTTTTATACAATGTATCATTTTCCTTTCACTTCAAAATTCTGCACTACTTTGTGTTGGTCTATCACATAAAATCTACATTAACATACATACATTTAAGTTTGTGGTTAGAACGTGACAAAATGTGGAAAAGTTTAAGGGGTATGAATACTTTGTCAAAGCCTCCTTCCTTAACCTCAGCGTTTGTGACGGGAGAATTTCACAGCTGATTCCTTCTACCTTTATCTTTCATTTCTCTCAGTAGCAGTTCGTTTCTGAAGCAGTGTCCATCACCTACTCTCAGTTCCCTACTTGCCAATACTTGTTTCAGTGATCAAACTTTGTTCCCTTAGCAAGTGGATGATGATCTAAAACCCTCCTGAGGTCAGCATACTCTCTGTGGATGTTTGAGAAAGTGCATTTTGAGTAGCTCTCTCTCTCTGAGAACTTCTCCATAGTTCACCAAGATTAAAAAAAGAATCTGTTTGAAGTTTTGGTTTACATGCCCATACACATTGCTCCTTACGCAACATGTGCCAAGTACTCAAAAACTATCAACAGTCTCTTGCTGCAGATGACTCATCCTTATATTCTCATGGTCACAAATCATCTTAATCTCACACATGATTGTGTTTACACCATCACATTCTCTTGTACTGTATATCTTACATTTAGAGTATTAGTTCTGGTCTTCCACATTAATTGTTTATACACATTTCCCATTTTCATAAAGGTTTTTTCTAAAATGAAACAAAAACTAAAATCTGTGATTTTTTATGCATCTGACAAAAGCTGGATATCAGACTCCAGCTGCTTAACAGTCTGTGGTCACTGTTGTCTGATTCTCCTCTTCTTTTCAATATGAGACAGAACTGGACTGCATGCAGCCCAGTCAAGCACATACAATATGTGAAGCCATGATGTTGTAGCATGTGCAGAATAAGGCCTCACACTGTCCTGTTGAAATATCCACTGACTTCCCCGGAAAAGATGTTTGCCACGATGGCAGCACGTGTCTCCGTAAAATCCTAATATACACCTCTACGTCAGTACTTCATATACACTACTCACAAAAAGTTAGGGATATTTGGCGAGGTACTGTTGATCAATTGTTAGGTGTCGTCTTGGTCTCATGATGTCAAAATGTGAACAGCATGATGAGGAG
>JAUMHL010000012.1:8207884-8227668 GCA_032362345.1 Sandelia bainsii
ATGATAATGGTGTTTTGGTTTATACTAGTGGTGATATGTGGTTAGAGTGCATCTGAAATCTGACTTGCAAAAGTGCGTCCCCCCCAAAAATAATTTCACCAGCCGCCACTGATAATTGACCCCAACAATTAGTTTTCACGTACACTGTTGTATTGTCATATTTAGTCACTAGTTTCAAAGTTCCATGTCTGTTTCCAGTGAAAACAGGGTTAAACATGTAGCTACATGGGAAGTCTGTGGTCAGGGAGTTTACAGTATGATGAAAGAGTCACATTTCCATTTTTTAATAAACCAGCTGCATTTAAAACGTTTGAGTATAGGGTAGGGTTGAGTCTGATTCCTTTTTTTGGAACTTATTTAAGTTTCTTTTCTAATAGTTAACACAATATTCCCTGACATCTATACTCTTAGTCTTAAAGTAGAAAAGGAGAAAGAGTTTGTTATACAGTATGTACCTCTGGTCTGCGTGATACAACTTTTTAGAGACAGCACCCAGCACAAATATCATTGGATCTAAGGAAACATAATTTCAGAACAACATTTCTAAAATATTATCAGTTGCTTTTTTGACATTTTCCCAGAATCCTTTTAACCTTGTATTGGAGGACAACACTAAAAAGATATGTGTATCCTATTTTCCCGCATTTTCACCAATGTAATCCCACATAGCGTTCTTTCACAGATACTGGAAGGTGTATTAAAAAATTAAAAAATCTCGTTTTCAGTTTCAGTCAAATTCCCTCCATAGTTGACTATGAATTCCTTTATGACAACTTGCACATATAATTCATACGTTTTTCTGTAATGTTAGCACAGTACTTTTTGTGATTTGTATTAAAATAGCTTATTTAAATCTGTTGATGGGTTGAGCCTGATTCTGAGTTAAGTGTGAGGGAGTAGTAGGCAAATGTTAGTTTGTACCTATTATTAGCAGCTAATATGTCATTCTAATGTCGAAAGTGAAAATGAAGTGGTTAAGTAAATTTAAGATATTAATGTTTGTTGTGAGTGATTTTGATTTTTTTAAAGGTTAGAACTGCTCTGTGAATTAAATATTTCTGTGACCTTTTCACTTTTGTACCCACATTAGAACTGGGTGTCCTGCCTGAGGAATTTAATTTGGCTTCAGCAATCAGTTCAGTCATCCATAAAACATTTGTACACTAGACCTGCCTTTATTATTTTCCCTTTACTTCCCTTTCCCTATTTTATTTTTGATGTAACAAATATAACATTTCTTTTAAAGCTTGTATTGACTTGAGAAAGTCTTTGGTTGCTTAAAGGATTTCATGTTTGTAGTCTTTATTGCTTCTCAGTCCAACCATTTCCAACAAATGTTGCTTATCTTATATGGTGGAGATAGTTTAGCAGCACTGAGGCCACCGTGCAGATCTCCCCTCATGAGATTAGCCACTCTGTAGTACAAACTATTTAAGGGAGAAGGCGGTGTCATTTGAAAGCACAACATAAAGAACCATGCAGCATCACACATTAGAAATGCTTATACTGTATTTCATGAAATGGGATTTATATATTTCTATTTTTGCTGCATCATCATTAACAACCAGAATTTTTCATAAAATCTAGGTTGTTTCTTAAAGTCTTGGTAATTTACCACTGATATTATTTTATCTAAATGCCTCTTAGCGCCACAAGATGGCCCTATTATCATGGAAGTGTGTTTGAGCTGACCTCTGCAGGCTGTGGACTGAATTAAACTGTCAGTGGGGAACATAAACAGAAATGTCTGTGATAAGTGAGGTTCCCTGAGGTTAAACTGTTTAAAGGTGATTCTGATTCAAATGTGCCTGTACAGGAAGATTTTCTCTAATATTCTGGAGTGTGGTGCTTTTTGATGAAGCAGGGTTTATTTTGACATAAAGGTCAGTTGAAATGTTAATGACGTACATGTTTTGTTTATGGCGTGTGGCTGAATTTGCACCACGGTGCGAGACAGTTTTTGAACATTTCAATTGAATTTCTGTCAAAGCGCCGCTCCACTTTCAAGAGTCAACAACCCGTTGACAAGGTACATCTAATTTATTTGACTGGTTTGTTTTGATGACTCACTACTTAGTTGTCATTGCATCTGATTCATCATTGGTGACTGCTTGTGGCAGAAAATACTTTTCCCCGCACATAATATGGAAAGATGGTATGGTCAGTGTAACATAGGAGAAGGAATTAAATTAACTTGATGATTTAGTATAGGCTTGTCTGTCCACCAGAATCATTACAAAGTCAATTGGAGTTTCACTTAACACTTAGAGGCAACCGAGGAGAAGGTGAACTCAACCTCAGCTGACAGACTATTAATCAACACTGAGATAGTTTTATTATGCCAATTTTGTGCAATACATCAAATAAAGTGAGTTTTGTCAAGTTTCTTTTCATATGAATTATTGAATCTCACACTAATTGGTTACTTAGGAATTCCTCTGCTGATTCTGACTCTGTTTTCAGACACTGGGCTTGTTTTCTTTTGTTTAGCGTATCATTTATCAGGAAAAGACAAAGCCACTTAAAGCGCTCCGAACCTGCGTGGCAGGAGTGCAAAAATGCATCCAGCTCAGCATTATGCAGCCGGATGCACATTTTATCTCAAACTAATGTGCTGTCATGTCATTGTTTGATCATAGTGAAGAGTGTGACAGCGATTGGATGTGAGTGTTGAGTCATTTGAAAGCAGCCAGCATCATTGCTGAGCCAATCATCAGGAGCGATGGTAGCAGGCTTGGAAGGATATTTTCATCCTCTGGGAGTGCGGGGCCAATTTCTAGACAGATCAAATACCAGAGCAGAGACAGTACAAATAAAACCACAGAACATCCTGCACCAAACTCCACATGGCAGACCAGCTCTAGCACAGTACTAAAATCATATAGATGACACTACTGCACTTAGAATAGTAGAATATATTCACTCATACTGTAGCATGAAGTTCTGCTTGTATGCAAACTGATTAACCTGAGGGAAATTTATAAAAGATGTAACAGCCTGTTGCTATATTAAAACAGCGTGACTTCATTTTTGGTGACTTTCATGTTTGAACATAAATTAGATAAATAGATGAAATGCTGTGCTTTTTTCTTTAAAGCAAAAGGCTGAAGACTATTCAATATATTCCAATTTATACTTTAGTTTGCAGTGATCCTGTGTGGTCTATTTTCTACTGAAGAAAGAGACATGGCTGAACATTTACCCCCGTGTGCTGATATGTATTGTAGTTTGAAACAAACACTTCTTGATGACCCTATTTTTTAGTTTTTGGTTGAGTGGGATGTTCTTTACCTCTACATAATATATATTACAGCATAATTATAGTTTTTTTTTCTCTTTAGTGAGGTGGAGGCAGTGATTAATTGCACAGTTGCATCATTGCACTTTGAAGTTTTGCTGTAATCAATATATCATTTTTTTCAACTCAACCAAGACCAAAAACCTTTTTGCTACATTTTTATTTTTTGTTTGGACGTGGACAGAAACACATAAACATAATAAGAAAAATATACACTTTTGTTAGCCTTTTCATTAAATAAAACTCAAATAAGCCAGTTTGCCACTTCAAACTGTCTGGCCTTGACAATTTTGTATGTGATTTGTCTCTGATTCAGCAAACCACTAATGATCTTTTAGCTGTTTGTTTTAATCATCCTGTAAATGCAATGCTATATCTCACACCAAAAGTTGCTCAGTATGCTGCCTAGGCAGACGTAAGAACTGGGGCACTGTGAGGACAAAGCAGGTTTGTGTGTGGGGCAATGCAGTGGAAAGGGAACCCAAGTTAGCTGTGTTAGTACACTACTGTTCTCAGAGGCATATTGACAATGAACGGTATGATCAGAAAGGGCAGAAATGCATCACCTACGTGTGACCGTGCATACATATGCATGGTCTAACCAGGATGTGAGTGCAGGGATTGACATTGATGAATAATGTGGGAGGGTCTGTTTTCTCTCCTTCTCTGCCTTCCCCTCTGTCTTGCTGGCACAGAGGAAGCTTTCTACCACTTCTCCTTTTTGTCAAGAAAACACCCAAAGAAGCTCATCCACATTCAGTATGCATTACCAGCTCACTGCATCCAATCACATGCACTTACCATATAGAGTGCAAGCCTGTGCATGTGTGAAGAATGCGTGTGTCTAATGAGAGAGACAGGGAGAGACAGGCAGGGAGAATCCCTTTGTGTTGCCTGTGAATCCCCAAGGTCATGTACAGGCACTCGTGAACCAATCCAAGATAGGCACCAAGCGTGAGGCAGAGATGATGTTCCAGGGATTTTTTTCTCTGCAGAACACTTAACATTTATGTTAATGCCATCAAAGCTATCAGCATTCTGCTTCTGGTAACCAGATGATAGATGTGTGTTGGATTATTGATGCTTCATGTCCCTTGTCATCACCGGCAGAGTCTCACAGGCTCAGTCTGAGCTTGTTTTGACCACGTTAACGTTCACAGGTGAATATTTACACATAATGGGAATGATGGGATAGGAGGTGCTAGAGCAGGAGCTTGGTCACAAGACGATTCCTCCAAGATTGCAGTAATGTTTAATACCTAGTTTCCATGGCAACCAGTGACTGTGGCATACCTGACCTACATATGTGCTGTATACAAACATGGGCTAGCCATCTGTTACCATCACTTTGTACAGCAGCTCGTGGAGACTTTGAGTGACTGTTGAATGAGTCTATCAGATATTGTGAGAACAAACAGAGGAGCCAGGAGCTGCTTTCGCAATTTTTGAGAAGCTGTCAATGAGTTGTGTCAACAAAGACTGCATGTCACACTGAGACAAGCAGCCATTCTGTGTTTACACTAGGCACTGTATTATTGTAAATGAGTTGATATATAATGTGAAAGATGGCGATACATTTAATTTTAGATACACGAGAATTGTTATTGTAAAAATATATAATCTAAAAAAAAATTTTCGACTGTATTTTTCTAATTACTGGCTATAAATTGCTTTTGTGACACCGTTCATCACATACACAAAGTCCAGTTCAGTGAATTATAAAGTGTAGTCTGGTGGTAGATGAATGAGAAAGATTAATGAGAGGATGGATCGTTTGTGAGTAAACAAGACTGTCTGATTTACTTGCGTTATGATTGATAATGGTTGAGGATCCACACTTTTTAGAAACAGTAGTGACACTTACCATGAGTCATCAAGAGGAGGTATAGTTTCCCATACTATATGACACTTCACAACACCTCATCAAACAGCATGCAAATCTGATAAAAAAATAAAAATGTTTGAAAAGAGACACTTTTAAAGACACTTTAAAGGGAAAGATCAATGCAAATGTCAGAGTACAGCATGGTGATTCTCAACTTGTGACACAGAACCTCACTGTGTGTGAACCAGAAAGGAAATTTAAATTTTTTTTTTTAATTATTTCCTTTCCTTATTTTCTTCTTTTGTTTTTGCATATTTTGCTCTTTTTTCTTGTAACGCACAGAATAGCTCTATTACAGTATATTCTATTCTTCAAACCGGCAGAATAACAGATTTGTCACTCTACAGGAAGCAGAAACAAGCTGTGAACATAACACTGACATATAATTACCCATCAGTCACATACAGAGGGGGTAGGTCTGGGGGCTGAAGCTCCCTCCATTTTCCAAATTAATTGAAGGTGCCTCAACATGAACTTACCCTCTTGGGTATTAGTCTTTTTGGGTTTTTTTTCCCAATCACTAATATTTAAAAAAAAATCTGGACTGTGACTACTGACCTTGCAAGTCATTGATTAGTTCATTGATCAGGTTCCTTAGCAGAGCAACTATTGCAACGGACTATTTGAAAATGTTTGCATTGCATTTTAAAAAGTGAAATAATTTTAGTTTCTCAAAATCGTATCAATTCACAACAACAAACAACTACGTGCAAAAGTTTAATGTCTTCACATGTACAGCCCCAGGTGGGAAGCTGAGTGAAGCATTAAGAAAAACAGCCTTTCTATTGCAATTATTCCAGGCAAAGTGAAAATAAAATACCAGAATTGACAATAAAAAGCACTGTCTGTTTATAATCTCTCCCAGGGAGATAATGATATTGGTATAAATATTAGTATTAATATCTTGTAATTGTAATATTGGAAAACTAGCTCCATAGTGACATATGTCCCTATTTCCCATTAGAGCCCCTGCCATCAGCTCTCTGCACCTCCCTGTTACCCATAAGGTGAACATGTTAGCTAACAGCTGGCAGATGCCTATATTTACACATCCTACAAACACAGACAACATTACCATGGATTTGGAGTTGTGTGTCTGGTCACTTGATGAATTTAAGTTCAATATTTACTCTCCTCTTAGCTCTGCAGGTAGTGCACAGGGGGCTGTAAGAGCTTTTTCGCTAAACACAGCTGCCTGCTGTTGAACAATAATACGAGAGTGTTGAGATTGAACCAGAACAGTAACGCTACAGGCCAGGAAACCAAAGATGCTTTACAACTCTGTAGAGCTGACAGGAAACGAAGAGTTGGGTGATAATTATGAATTCATCACAATGAGCATTCCCTTAGTCATGTGATCCATTGTTAATGTGAAATATTGACTATATAATTGATTATAAGTTTTTTCTTTGGTTGAACTCCACCTTCCTCCTCACTCTACATGTGCAGCTTGGGAGTTGGGAGATGAGTAGGCGTCACTTTATATTCAGGACTATAAAGTCAAAAGGTCTGAAAACAACTGCTGTGGCACCTCCTGCATAGAAACATGTAGCTACTGTCTGTATGTGCCTGAAACAAGTTGTGGATCTTCTCATTTGGCCCTTTTACTTTTTCCTCTGCATTTTCCTTCCGTTTTCAAGACCTCTCTCTCTCTCTCTCTCTCCTGGGTTCACTGTAGTCCAAAATAGCTGTTTCTTCTCCTCTTCATCTTGCTCTTTTCCATTCTTCTCTTCTCCCCTCCATGTTTCATCGATTCTGCCTAGACAGGGCAGGGGACAGTGTTCCCCTGTGGGGCACGTGGAGGCTCGTGGGAAGGTTCTGGCCTACTTTTCACCCAGACAAATATAACCACAAAATGGAGAAAAGTGGGCCGAAAAAAGTAGCATGGAAGTGCACCTGAATATGTATGTTTGCTAAGAGCTACTGTAGCTAGTTCTTTGATCTGAATTATGGCGTATCGCATAGTGCTTTTAAATGAAACATTCAAACATTTAATGTTTTCACATGTACCCCCCACCACCACCACCACACCACCAGTCTGATAGAGTATTTTATACCTTAATTAATACAGGTTTATGCACTTTACTACTCCATCCAGTCTCCAACAGTGCAATAAGTGTGTAACACTTCATGCTCTATATGGTAGATTGTACTTTTAAACATCAATATGCAATAATCGTCTACCAGTACATACAGTACAGTCTTGACTGCACTGTATTGTATTGTATTGGTGTTTTTTCTCTTTAACATGATTTTAGACAATTTTTAGGGATATTTGTTTTCATTTTTATAATTGGATGTTTAGCTCATACTACCTTTTTTATGTGGTTGCACCAAACGGATCGCTCTAATTTCGCTGTACTTTGTATAGAGATAATAAAGACTCTTGAAATACTCTCCTGAAAGGCTTCAATAATGCTAAATAAAATAAATCTGGGTTATTGTGATTATATGTAATGTATGAATCATTTTCTTTATTTGGTCTGGCACTGGACAAAGCACTATCCATCGTTAATAATTGGAAATAATTGGAAAGAACAAGCCCAGAGCATGTCTCCTGGATACACAATATATGAAAATACAGGAATGAGATCACATCTGTTAGCAGCTTTTGCACAGCTGAGAATTAGACAAAAAGTAATAATCACATCTTCTCAGAGGTTTGTGAGAAAAAAACAAACTAGTATAGCGCTTACATGATCAGACATAGTAAATTTACCATCTGGTTCTGTACAGACTGTATTGCACTGATTGAACAGACAGAATGGAGATGAAAGTGCGCTTTGGGATTGTAAAGTCAAATGGCCTTGTCAGATTTACTTATATAAAAGCAGGATGCTACAGAGCACCAGCTGTCCAAAACAAGGGGTACATGCATCCCTCTTCTACAGTAAGTTGCTCACAGTTACCTGCAAAGCATTGTGTTTTTTTCATCTGCACTATGTAGAGACTGCTTTTTGTTTACAGAGGGCAAATTCACTAAATTGAGGCTAAGACAAGACAAGACAAACTAAAAAATAAAAAATAAGAGCAATAACAGGTTAGTTACTTGGGTGGGTGATATGTCATTTATCCTG
Organism: Sandelia bainsii; assembly: GCA_032362345.1. NCBI lineage: Eukaryota > Metazoa > Chordata > Actinopteri > Anabantiformes > Anabantidae > Sandelia > Sandelia bainsii. Next base: position 8,216,145 of record JAUMHL010000012.1, read on the forward strand.
AGTTCAACCAACAAACCAAAACTATTTCCCTATTTTAGTGGTTTAGACATCAAGCTCAGTTTCAGATTTCTACATTTAAAAAACAAACTATATTTTGCACAGTTAGTGAGACAGTTTTCCCACAGCCTGAGCAACATTAAGTATCACTGTGGTTTTGGGCCATGACTGCACATTTTCACCTTTGCTATCTCTTTTGACAGGACCTGGTTTCGTATCTTGTGAGTTCAGCTGCATGTGGCTTCTTGAGAATTTTCTGCCTGAATGTGTCATAATAATTAAAAATGGAATTTATACTCTGGAGAGCAACCATTTCTGGGAGTTCATTAATTTGTTATGGTTTCCAGGAAGGACATTGGGGGGTGGGGGGGGGGAGATTATGTAAGATACTTCATACTTTAGTTGTCACACTGCACAAACAATATTAGGTGATTAGGTGACAAGTCAATTTTGAGATCTTCTTCAAAATACACAATAGATGCTTAGACTTTTAACAGATACGTTTTCTTACCCTGCAATGTAATACTCCTGCACTCTGACCTCAGGATACAAAAACACTGTGTGACAGAAGTACATTCGAAACTAAATGGAGATTCCTTCCATGTCACTTCTGAAAGAAAAGCTGGGTATAAATTCTTACATTTGTTCATTTTAGACACAGTTCATTTCCTCACAGCTGCCCACAGAAGCCTGTTTCTGCTGGCACCAAGTACACAGTGCTGTGCGTGCTAATACACTATGTATGAGAAGCTACCACAATTAGCACGGAAAGCCTTCTCTCTCCCTGAAGTGCCTTTTTTTCACCCTTTCATCTCTCCGTTTCTTACATGAGTGAGCTATTTTTAACTCTGTCACCGATGAAAAAAAACAAATGAAGACACCCTTCTTTGTTGGGAGCCCTTTGTGTTTTTACCCTGAGCTGAAGGCGAGTTGGTTGACTTGGCACCCGGATTAATCACATCGGAATGTCTCCTTTCATTTAGTAGCATTTCCTCCATGCCCAGTGACATTGTTTTTCCCACAGTTGTCATTGTTTTTATCCAGAGATGTGCCACCTCACTTGAAAGTCCAAGACATCATCGGAGCACATTTCTGCATGCATAAAAAGAGGTTTTGTAGATAAATAAACAAAAATTCTACTCACAGTCTCCATGCTCCTACATAAACACATAAATAGTCTCTAGCTGCTATGGAGAGAATATAAAGTACTTTTTTTCTTGTTGTGCCAATTGATGTGGAAAAATCCTGTGGACCCTTTTTACCTGCTGCCAGAATTATTTTCTGCATGCGAAGGAGAAACTTTTGTTCCAAACCGTGCTCCAACATACAGTATATGTATGTGCACTATGTGAAAAGCTGCATATATTGCAATTGTGATTCACAACAAATATACACTGTAAAGGTGCTTTTCTGTTTCAGCATTGTCAATCACATTAACCACAAAGTATTTTTTTTACAGGGAAATCTGAAGGTTATGCCTCTATTTCTTCAGCAAGACTCTTGCCCCAGGCTTTGGGCTGTTAGCAGAAATGAATCGATTGTTAAGTCTAACTCTGCTGCTCTGATGACAGGAGTCCTGATTGGTCACCAACCTGGGAATATGGTTCACAGCTGCAGCCAGGATTGGCCGCCACCGGCTGTGCTGAAAATGATCACAGCAGATTTAAGAAAGTTAAAGGGTGCTTTTCCGTTAACAGAGCCCAATCTGCTTTCTGTGTTCCCATTCTGCAAGGTCACAGGCTCATAAGCCTCCTCGTTTACACATATGCATATTCAATCACTGCTGCCTAATGAGTTTTACAAATTTAATCATGTAGAAGGTTGTTTGGTTCACCACCAGGTCCTCAGAGTCCTTAGAGTCTGAGGATACCCAGGACTCATTTCTCTTCTCTGTACAACATGAGTCTTCTCGAAGAAGACACAAAGCTATAACTCACATTCAAAACTGATTATCATATGTATTCTCCAAGTGGAGAGTTGTGTGTCTGTATGTGTTGTCATTAATCTCATGAGCACACAAATGCTTGGAGAAATGATGCATCAGTGCTGTGGGGGAACACTGATACGTTGATGGATATGTTTTTATATCATTGCACGCAGTTTCTTTTCAACATATATTTCTCAAAATGAAACCAGCAACGTGTTTCACATTACTTCACTGAATCGCTTGCGTGCAGTTCATGTTTTGTTAAACAAATCCATCACATCCCAGCCCAATCTAAGATATCTTGCTGCATGGTGGTGCTATTTATTTATTTAGGAGTTTGCTAAAAAGGCAAAGTTCCTCGGTGAACACATGCTGCTTGCTGCCTGTATGCCTGCTTCTCTGCAGAAGTGTTTATGTGCATGAGTGCTAGTAGTCCTGAGAAAGAAGATGTGTAATATGGTTTGACAAATAAAACTGTATGTGTGTATTTTTTTAAAATAAATTCACTAAAAATCACTAAAAATATTATGTGCCATTTTCTCTTTGCATTCTCTAATTTTCTTGCACTGAATCACATGTATTTATTCTTGGACATTGAAACTTTCCAATCCCACATCCATCCGGTACTGGGTTACCATGGCAACTATGTGATCAGAGCCACCCAGGTGTCCATTTCCCCAGCTATATTGTTCAGATCCCAAATATTCACAGTCCACCAGTAGGATGTGGTCCATGGTGTCCTCCCCACTGTTTGCACCAATATTCTCAAAGGAAGACTGCTTATTAGGTTGTGTCCATGTAGGAGGCATAGAATGAAGTCCAATTAGAAAAGCTTTGCAGTGTGGCTCACAGTGTCTCATAGAACGAAATGAGGGGATAGTTAGGAGAGAATAAATCAGAGTTGTGCTTTAAACTGGGAGTAAAGCTCCATGTCCACTGCAGCTTTACTGACGTTTTTTTTTAAATGCCTCCCTCAGTTTGGGGAGGAGTTAATGGGCCTTGCTCAAGGGCACCACAGTGATGTTGATGAGACTTTTATTCTGCTGGTGTGGAGATTGAGCCAGCAACCTTGCAGTCACAAACTCACTTTCTTAACCCTTAAGCCACCACTGCCTTAAACATCTAGTACTGGGACAATAAGTGAGAATATTTGTGAAGAAAGTGTGCTGAGCTATGTTTGGTTTAATCTGGAGCTTTTACAGACTTGACAATTTACAGGTATTATTAACTTGAAGCTAAAGCAAGCTGCAGAACCAGGAGGTTGTAAGATAAAAAGAAAAAGCACACACCATGTACACTGTAGTCAAAATACAAATATAAAATAAATAATCACAGAGAAATCTCACATCGACCCCTGTGCAAGTTTAACCATGCCCAATGATGCACATCCCTGTTCACCTTCCCTTGAAAAGCTTAGTGAATGGCTGCATGCTGCTATTTAAAGTTAACCAGAAAATGAAGTCTTTTCTCTAACTAAATACCACTTCTAAAGCACAAATCTTACTTTTTTGTTGCTGTAATGGGCTCATTGCTATCCCCTGAAGCTGAAGAACAGACACCCACTCTTACTCTGGTAATTGCAGTAAAGGAAGTTTTACCCCCACTGTCCACAAAGGGCAACAATGAGCCCATAACACACTCAAATTTAAAGTTTGATTAGACAGTTGTGTCTTTACAGAAATGTTTGCAAACTTTTACAAAAGTGAACGCTTCAATGACATTGTGGTTGTATTGGCATTTGTACTGCACTTATAATAAATAGAAGCAAATTTTCCAATTGGGAAATTACTACAACATTAATGTTGCAGAATTGTGTATGTGCATTGTACTGTATGTTATAACTACATAAATGATATACTGTTCCTCCTAAACCATTTTTATTCTCCTCATACTTCTTCCTTTTGCTCCATCCACTTCCCTTCACATGTGGTCTGTCAGCTGTGCCAACGGCCTTACTCAGTGAAGGAAAATGGGTCAGAAAGGGACAGTGAAGACGGATAGAAACCCTGAAACACACAGCTGGTCCCAGATGCAGAACAGACACACACATACACTCCTGCACTGATGAAGAAGGCTGTTCAGTGCATCAGGAAACTCAATTGTCAATTGCCTCAATTGACTGAGGCGAGGAGCAGCTTGTGATGGAAGGGGGGCTTAGTGTTTATTATGTAGACAGCTCTATTTTTAAGACATGCATTGTCTTTGCCGTGTTATTGCTTGCTCACCTGAATGATCTCTTAATCATCCTCTTTTGTCATTTAAGCTGATAAAATCCATTCAATAAGTTAATTTGATTTTTCAAAATGCACAAAACCTGCACTTACATATGGGTCCCTGCAATGTAATGTCAACAATGACATTAACACATTTGAAGTGATACATGTCACAGTCACATTAGCCTATTAAATCACTACAGACGTATGTGTTCCATCACATATGTCTGATTATATTTATAGTAACTAGTCAGAATCAATGCCAGAATTGAGTCTGTCAAGGACAGATGGCACTTCCTCTGTTAGCCACAGCTTAAATAAAGACAAAAAGACTGAGAGAGAAAACTGAAAAAAAGTATGATATAAAGAAAATACAATGAGTGCATGCAGCAAAACATATCAGAACACAGAAAAGCAGAAGAGAAAAAACATTTTCCCTGCAGGTTTGAGTCACACATTTGAAACTCAGAGGGTCATATTTATTGACAAATTCACCTCAGCAAGTGCTTTTTAACTACAGTTTATTCAATTTCCGATTCCCTGATTTAGATTTCCTGGCAAGTGTGGTAGAGTATTTTTGGTCTTCTTTTAATAACTGCCAGTTTACTGTAGATGTGATCCATCTTTAGCAACCCAGACTGGGGCACCTCTGACGCTGACGATGATGTAAGAGCTTCAGTGAGCTCTGACTGTGAGGAACCCATCATTCTGGCAGGAGACAAGGATGCAAACACAAAACCTGTTCAATTTTCAGAAATACTTTATATATTTGTGGATAACAGTCAGAAGAACATGTGAGAAATATATTCCATGATCAAGTTAAAATACTTCAACATTTAGAAGCTACAGTTTCCCAAATTTCTCCACAGCTTTCATTTCCAAAAGCTTAGTGTCATTTGAAGATAAGAGAGAGAAGATTAATGAGAGATATGTCTCAGAGCCTGCGATAGACTGGCGACCTGTCCAGGGTGTACCCCGCCTGTCGCCCGATGACAGCTGGGATAGGCTCCAGCACCCCCCGCGACCCTTACGAGGACAAGCGGTTAGGAAAATGGATGGATGGATGTGTCAGAGCAATAATACCAGACCAGACTTCAGTGTCAGGGTTGAACTTCCCCTCTGCCGTTACCCGAAAAGCTGCTTATTTGACATCCTTCTAATGTCATCATCTTCCAGGATTTCTGTCATGTTCGCCAGCTTATTGAATTAAAGCCCAGTATAGACCTATGAAAAGGATTGGGATGTGATTATATCAAGTTGCAGAGAGCAAAGAAGCATTATATTATGAGGGAATTCTTTGTACAAGCTGTCATAGAAAAACTAGAAAAACCTAAATCATTTGATTTAGATTTGAAGATCTGATTTGATTCTATGAGAGAGAAAGGACACAAAACATACTTGTCCAAATATTTATTAAAAAAGAAAATAAAAGAACAAACAGATTCAATCCAACAGGAGACCTGAATATTCAAAGACTACAGAAAAACTTGTTAAAAATTAGGCAAAACATTGGATAAAGATAATAAATGTAATAAACCATTATAACAACAGGTTGAGCTAGGTGGAGATTGAATTATCATTATAGTTATTGTTACTCACTATACAAATAATACATTTTTATCAAAAAAGAGTAACCAATTCATCCTTCCATTTCCTTCAGTAAAGGTTTTTACACCTCTGCTCTCCAGGAGTTGGGCCTATGTATATCTAGTAGGCTATTTTCAACAAACATGGGGTCATGACATGCAGCAAAGTCCCCATTAGGAATCTAACAGATGCTGAAGGGAATATGTGGTGCATTTTGACCACTTAATACAGGAATGTTAAGGCAGTGTATTTGTTATATACAACAAAATGAATTCTTTGTTTTCTTTAAGCATGCTAACTGTGAAAACCGTCCCAATATGCTGTGTGCAAAACTAAAAACACAATGTTCTATCCTTAGATTGGGATCAGGGGCAAAACGTGTGATATCAATGCCAGTTAACCACCCTGCATTCAAGGGTCCTGAATTTTAAAGCAGCAGAGCCCTCACCATAACACTCATCTCTGCACCACACTACTCTACTTTTTCTCTCGTTTGCATTTCCTTCTTGTCTTCTTCTTCACTCTGTTTCCTCTAGTACTTTAGCCTCATTCATCCCCATTTCTTGCATTCACACTTCAAATACTCGTCTTTATGGACGACAGTGCATTTTAAAAACCTCTCTACCCCCTCAGGATGCTTAAGTGGGTCTGACGTAGTTTCATGGGAAGAATGACGCAGATGTATTCATGAGAGTAGGTGGTGTAGTCCTCTGGAGAGAAACAGAGGGGGGAAGAGGCAAAAGAGAAACAGGGGACTGAGCAAGAAGGCAGGGAGAAGAGTGAGAAACGAAAGGAGATGAGAAAATTGGAAAGGAAAGCGAGTTGGCTGAGGGAGACAGATGAAGAAGGGGAATGTGAGAGGGGACAGACTGATGTTTAATACAGAAAAAGTTAAGTAACTTGAGACACAATTATTAACATTTACAATTGCAATCAAAATGATTGAACTCCCATTGCAAATTAGTTGTATTGGAAAAACTTACAAACTTTCAGATGTTTGCAATGAATAAATGAAACAAGAACAATCTGAATATCCCAACACAACTAATGTTTCGAGTGGTTCTTTTAATGACTACTGCAGTCTGAAAATCATTCAATCCCCTGAACAGAATCCATCATAAGACAAACATTTGCAAATCAGGTATTCTCAAGCAGACCTGATGGAACTAGTCAAGGGCTTGATTAGTTGCACCAGGTGTGCTTGCGATAGAACACATCAAATACCTGAAGGGTTTCATGTTTGATTCCAGGTTGGAAATGTGGCACAAGTCAAAAGAATTGTTAAAAAGGTTAACAGAGCATTGCCTTTCACAAACAAGGAAAAGGATACAAAAACATAGCAGCACTGAATGTTCCTAGAGACCCCAATGGAAGCATAATTCGCAAGCTTAAAGTTAAAGGATCAGTGGCTATACATGTGGCAGACAAATGAAGCTATGAAGGGCTGCAACCAGATTTCTGAAGATGCAAGTGGAGAAAAACTGTCAAGTGACTGCAAAAGACCTGCACCAAGACTTGGTGGCAACACCCACTGTGGTTTCAGTTTGCACAATAAGGCACATACTAAACACTGAAGGTTTCCATGCCAGAACTCACTAGTAACCCAAGAAAAATCTCCAATATGCTCAAAATCATATAAATAGACCACATAAGTTTTGGGATTCTGCTCTTTGGCAGTCTGTGGAACTTTTCGGGCATATTGATCAGCAAACTTCTATGTTGAGGGGAAGAAGGATGAAGCATACTGAAAAGAACACTATGCCTACAGTGAAGCATAGTGGTAGCTCAGTGATGGACTGGAGCTGCTTTGCTTCCTCTGGCACTGAAAACCTGCAGCGTGTGGAAGGCTTGATAGGTTTATTCAGTATCAGGACATCCTGAAATGAAAACATCATGCTGTCTGTGAGAAGCTGAAGCTTGGGCATAATTGGACCTTCCAACCGGACAGTGAGCTCAAGCACATCTCAAAGTCCACCAAGGCTTGGATGCAGAAGATATCCTGGAAGATTCTAGAGCTGAACCCCATAGAAAATCTCTCTTTGGATTCAAAGAAGGTGTTTGCAACATGCAAACCCAAGAATATTTGTGAAATGGAGGCGATTGTCCATGAGGTATGGGCTGAGATTCCTCAGGAACAATAAAGACGCTGGTGTCTGGCTATGCAGGTTATGACAACAAAAGGGTGCTCTACCAAGTACTGAAGATGCTTGTCACGAAGGATAAAGTCATTTCAGTCTGCAGTAGTCATTGAAGTTGCATTCTGCTTTGAATTTGGAGTTCTTGTACCATCAGTTGTTTTGAACTATTTAAATTGTTCTTGTTTGATTTGTTCATTGCAAACAGCTGAAAGTTTGTTGAAATTTTGCCAATACACCTAATTTGCAATGGGGGTTGAATAACATCGACTGCTGTCACAATCCTGCCCTGATATCCTGGTTTGAACCTTTATCTATTTTAACAATAATAATAATACTTAATTCCCCTTGGGGGAACAAGTTGCCTCTGTGAAGCACCAAGGGTTCGGGGTTCAGTGTCTTGTCCAGGGACACTTTGACATGTTGCCTGGAATCTGGTGGAACCGGGACACAAACCACCAGCAAGCCACTTCCTGTTTAGAGCTGATTACCATTTTGCCTGTCTGTCTCCTTGGTTTCTAGTAATCAGTGGTACTGGCTCCACTTGTGCTGAGACTATTTAAGCAGTCTGTCTGAAGAAGGTTGCCAAATACCAGGAGCCAGCAGGAAGATATGTCATGACAGGCGGTTTGCTCAAAGAGGTTTTCTGGAACTGGACTCAGCTGTTCGCCGAAACTGGTTTGTGAATGGATCACGATGGAAGCTCAGGTTGCAGATGTTGATGGTGAAATGAATTTTGACAACTGGATTCCAGCTTTTAGAAGAAAGGGACACAGGGAAAACAGCCCAGAAAAATAAAGCTATACATATTGAAAATATATGCAATATATCCTGTTGGACAAAGTAAAAATTGGGTGTATGAATTTCCCGGTTATGGCCTATATTCCGCCACCACTGCAATGCTTCAAATGCCAGTGGTTTGCCAGTTTGTGAAGAAAGGCAAAGGTGTTCTAAATGTGGAAGCGATCATAAAGTTGAAGAATGTGGAGATAATGTGCAGAAGAAATGTTGTAACTGTGGTGGTCAGAATAAGGGTGGTGGAAATTCTGGAGGTTAAAACAGTCAACAACTTAAGCTATGCAGAAGCAGTAAAGAATGTTCAAGGAAGGGGTGAAACTAACAAAGTTTACCAAAAATCTGCATTTTAGGTGGATCAAAGAGAAGAAAGTAATATAGCACTGATTGATTCTGTTTATTGCCTATGTGATCAGTTACACTGATCATGTCAAACACAAAATGAAAGAAAATTATAATAATTGTGAAGGGAGATGAGAATTTTTTGGCAACAAAAGATCTCCCCTAGGAACAAATTAATAAAAGGCTTGAAGCAGAAGGGAAGTCAGGTGATAGGATAAACAATGATAGATGAGTTTACAATGGAATGCAAGAAGTTTCATAGCAAATGGACAGGAGTTTAAATTATTTATTCAAGATCTCAGAAGGAAACCAGATGTTATATGTGTTCAGGAAACTTGGCTTAAGTCTGTCTTAGATTTATTTATTAAAGGTTATGACAGTTCATGGAGAGACAGAGAATGGAAGTCGAGGGGGTTGTAATTTTAAAGCAAGGAATGCAGTACAGATCATTGAAGAAAGGTGTATGTAATCATTGAAATCTGGACAAAAGATGGAAATGTCAAGATTATAAATTTTTGCAATCCCTGCAAGACGTTTTCTGTGGAGAGATAGCTTTATATTTAGACGGAAAAGTTATGTCATATCATTTTGGGTAGGGTAGCTCAGTGGGTAGAGCAGACATCTACAAACTTGAGGGTGAGTGGTTCGATTCCCAGTCCCGCCAGGCCACATGTCGAGGTGTCCTTGGACAAGACAAACCCTGTAGTAGTAACAGGTACTTTCTGGCACCTATCCAAACAACAATTTCCCCAAAGAGATCAATTAGTCAGGATGTTAATGATCTTAAATGGTTGTATTTGTGAACTGACTTTAGAAGCAGCAAAGCAGTCTGTTCAAAAAACAAAATGTCCACTCCTAGCTGACGATGAATTAACAGCAATAATATTGCATGTATTAGTGCCCTGACCCACACTCCTTTCTAGTTGGTAATGTCGGTAATGCACCAATTTGTTATTTGCCAACCACCAATAAATGCCAAGAAGAATCATGGATTGTGGATTTTGGAAGAGATCTGACAAAGGACTGTGATCTATATTGTGGATTGATTTGAAAACTGTTATGAGAGAAAAGCCTGTGCTGTGTGCTGGTCCTTGTGCATACTACTGTTTTTCAGTGACACACCATGGGGAAGATGCCATTCCCCTGGGTGCCGCCATTTTGTTTGCTGACCTCCACCGACATTTTGTCTGTGCCCACCTGTAATCTCACCAGCTTTCCGCAAACACACTCCTATCCCTACACTCCCTCTGACTCTTGTTTCACCCTTGTTTATTTGGACACAGCAAGAGTCGCAACAGTAAGAACATTTCTTTAACTTTACTCACCATAACTCACTGCTGGGTACTGCTCTTGCCTGTCTCATCCTGTGTCTTGTGTGGTGTGGTCCTCCCACCAGTAGAGTGTTGACAATTCAAATCCTGCCACCTCCTCATCCCCTCTTCAGTCGCGAGTCGAGTCCAGGTTTCCCATTCACACATCAACATCCTCTTTCCTCTACCTTGGTTCTGTGTCCCTGTGTAGCAAGGCATGAGTGTAGAGGAACAGTCTGGCAGCAAGTGAGAGTGTTAAGTGTGGCTTAAATACTAGAGAGCTAATCACATCCAGTCCAGGTGAGTGTGGGTGGATCAGGGAGAAAGAACAGAAAACAACGACAGAACAAAGGGATTTGCTACGAAACCAAGGGAGTGAGCAGGTAACTAAGGGATGGACCACAAGGGAACACGTTGCCAAGAATAACAAAAACTCGGTGGCCAGACCCAGAGCTGTGACAGTTTGGAGCTAAGCAGGTAGTGGCTTTAGGGATTTGTCACTGACAGTAGCTGCCTGTTGACTGAACCAAAACAGAGAAGTTGTAGGCCAAACAGGTTTAGCTGAACCTTGCTATACGCCATAAAACTGAAAGCAGCTGCATTTTCTGTTCATTACCATGAGCATCCCCTTTCATATTGTCATTTGAAGCAACATTATTGATATATGTAACATTTAAAACAGCTATATATAAATTATAGCTGTTTTAAATACCATATGTGGTTTGTTGACTTTATAGCAATAAAAGGTCTCATTAACATGTGACACCTCCTGCTGAGTGTGTTTGAGAGAGCGCAGAGATCAGTTTCCACAGCGCAGCAGTCTGTAGTGAATTACCTTTAAATTTGTTTTCATTGGCATTACTCAGAGTGAGTGGAAAAACAAGCTTCTTTAAACAGATTGTTGGTAATAATGTTTGAAGACAGGAAGTGCCTGTGTGTGTGTGTGTGTGTGTGTTTTCATGTGTGACTGTGTTTTATTATATTTACTTTAATAAAGAATAATTTGTTATTGTCCCTGTCAGTATGATTGCTGAGAAAGGTAGAGACAGATTTCTGTGAAACTACTTAACAAGTCACTAGTAAAAGATCCACTTCTAATTTTTTGCCATTAAGAGTTTTTGGTCATATTTGTTATGGAAGAGGATTAGGGCCACCATGAAAATATTATTTGAGTTCTGACTTTAATCTCAGAATTCTGACTTTTTTCTCAAAAAATTT
>JAUMHL010000012.1:8227768-8246009 GCA_032362345.1 Sandelia bainsii
GAGAAAAAAGTCAGAATTCTGAGAAAAAAGTCAGAACTCAAATAATATTTTCATGGTGGCCCTAATCCTCTTCCGTATATTTGTAGAGTAGAAAAGAGATGTGTTTTTCAGTCCTTGAGGTACATTATGTTTTTCAGGTGTGACTAGCACCTTGACAGGATGCAACAACATCAGATTTATCTAATAATTCTGTACCATCCAGTTTTTCTCCACTGATCTGTCATATCTGTGTTTTAAAGATGTCAGGCTGAATTCAAGTGTACATAAAATGACAAGAGAAAAGAGACATTTGGAAAGGAACAGTCATGACAGACATGGAGTTTTGAATTTGAATTTTTCACTCGGGATAAACATCATGTAGCTTTAATGATGATTATGAAAACACTGTGATAACCTGTGCTCTGACCTGCCATAGTGTGGACTTGATTGTTGCCTCTTGTCATTTTTGTGACTTTAACTTCTGGACTATTCCTGTTTATTCACTTCAAATATGCGCCATTGTGCCAACATATGTTAGCTCCTATTAGTTAAAGCTGGTAGCGAATATCTAGCCAAGCTATGATGGATCTCAGAACTGAGAAACTCCAGAAACTCAAATCTGCAATCCAGAAAAGAGTTCGAGCTGAAATTTTTAAACAAAATTTGAGCACATTCTAGATCACTACAACTCTGTGGAAAAGACATGCAAAAATAACTCAAAGTTTCTGATGAGTTCTGAATTCAGTCTGAGGCTGAGCGGAACAGAAACAGGCACTTTCCCATAGGCACAGTTGGATCAGATGCTAGTTAACGTCTGTGCAGTAGGTACAATTGCTTTTTGAGGCAAATGACACAAACACAAACAGCCGAATGTGAGTTAATCATGCACATACCAAGTATCATATTATCATATGAGGTGATGTATTTAAGCGCCATAATAGGTTAGTTTTTATATTATGTTAGATATAGAATACATACAGTAGCTGGAGCTATTATCCATTTCTATGTTTGTTAGATAGTTCACATATGTGTGTTTCACATACAGTATTAATACAAATAGTACAAATAATGTACTTTATACAGGTATGGTTGTAGTCATTATTCCATGTCCCTGTAGTGCATCCAATAATTAAATTAACTATACGCCAAAGGAACAATTCAGATTTTCAATACGTTATAATAGTTAAATGGTGAATTAGATTTTTTCCACATGAAGGTATGAACTGTGCCGTGTGCCACACTGCCAGGAATAAGCTGGTTGAAAATAAATTAACCCCCCCTATTTTGAGCTAAAAGACCTAATTTGACCATCTGCAGCCAGGAAGTACAACGATTTGCAGCTCATGAAATATCCATCTTATGTAAATAATTAATTGTGCAAAGTAAACTCCCCACATTTTGATAAAACCCCCAGATTCCAACAATTAAATAGCAAGGACATGTCCTCAAATGTGGTCATTTTCGTATCACACAGGCTAAGACTTAAGGACTGTAGATACATCCAGAAATCAGAAATGAACCAGAGCCAGGATATGAGCTACTGCCTGAATCGTGTGTATAAACCAAATCACTGTGTGCAAAGCTGCTCCTCTGGAACACTTACATGTTTAACTAACTTATTTAAAAGGTTTAGCTGATGATGAGGAGGATGATTGCAACAAAGTTCTTTGCTCCCTCCTCAACAGGAGTGCAGCAGACTCATCAGGACAGCATGAAAACACAATTATCATACTTCTGTCGTGGTCCAACTGTCCTTAGTTAATCAGTCAAATATGAAATGACATTGCTCACATCTCTATATACTGTATGTTTTATTGTTTTTGCATAACAGCTGGGAATAAAACCTTAATGCACGCGAAAGAAGGAAAAATTTAAAGGGGGCATAAAGGATGCTGCTGTGATCTTGAGTCCTTGGGAACCCAAACCAAATTAATATGAGCAGAAGAGCTAAATTCACCTACACAAGGTGAAAGAGACATTTATTAATGTACAGGTATGGTGAATTAATGCAGTAGAGCAAGCAAAACAATTCACAGACAATGCAATGACCGGGCAAAATGCTAATTAAATTCACATAGTATGCACAGTGGTAATTTGTAAGTGTGAGCATGATTTCATTGGCTGAGTTTGAATAATTGCAAAACTAAAACTCACATTAATCTCATATGGTGTGTTGCATTAGCCAAGACTAGTCTGATAACAAGTTAGAAAACTTTTTTTTTTCTTATACACTAGAAAAGAAAGCATGGAGAAACTATCACCTGAAGGCTGAAATATCAAAGTGTTTCTCTGTGATTGTGATTAAAGTTATGTGCCAGTTATTGTCAATATCACAGTAGAAAATGCTCCCTGGATTATTATCACCACAATAGAACGAATAGATTTATGCAGGGCAAAAGGGAATACGCTTACTGCAGACAATACTTGTGATTCCATTCATCACACTAATTTATCCAAAACAGTGAAGCTCACAGCAGCACAGAGGGTTTGCTGAGGAGAGCAGAGAGGAAGTGTGAAGACTACTTTGTGTTTGCTGCTAGGCAACCTCAACTTTAAAGCTGTTGATTGGCAGTGGTATGTGTGTGTGTGTGTGTGTGTTTGTGTGTGTTTGGTGGTCACCAGTATGTTTATCCCTTTCACTCCAAAGCTACATTTGCTGTCTTTGCTTGCCGTTCGCTGTACAAAATACATTGTTCGTCCAAACTGTTTTCAAGGGAGGATCGTCATAAATGTTAACAGTCCAGTCTGATTTTAACTTCTAAATTGCTCTCCTGCATTGCTCCATTTGTTTTGAGCTGGGCCAATCTCACCAACACTCAGCCAGATCAGTCAGACAGACCAAAGTGCTTTAAAAACTACATTTTAAACTCTTCCTGTTGCCTACAATTGTACAATGCCAGCACCCCAGCTTTCAAGAATTGCTTACGTAATGTGTCAAAATTTAATCAAGCATGGAGCAAGTTGTGTAACAGGCTCACAACACAACCTCAGAACATATTGTAATTATATCTAGATGACCCTATCCAGATATAGAGGACATAATGGATCATTTCATAGTTAATCAGGTGTTGTTAATGCTTTTATTTAGATTGTTTTGGCTTAGCTTATTCTCTGGTTTAGTTTGCTCTGGTGGTCAGGATTCTAGCTTTACTTCCACCTTCTGTCTTTTATTTTGACATTCTACTTCCAGTCACTCCCCACCCTCAGTTGTTCTAGCTTTGTCGGTCATTATCACCTGATTGAACCTGTTGTCTATCTTCTTTATACAAACAATCTTTTTTAACATTCACCCCCTGCCAGATTGTTTGACATCCACCCTGTCAACTTTCCAGTCTCCTCAGAGAAAACCCTTGTCTGATGATTATCTGGATTTTGACCTTGCTTCAGTCTTCGACCTTCTGCCTTTTCCTTGAAAGTACTGTGATTTATTGAGTATTATGGTTTTGACCGTTGGCTTGGTTTCCTGGATTCCCTCTCTGTTTCTACCCTGTCAGACTTTTTGAATTAACTCTTGGTCATTTCTAACTCTGAATCTGGCTACTGCTTGATCTGTGGTTATTAGGATTTCTGGACTCTTGGATATCCAGCTCTGGACTTAGGATAAGGATTTTGGATACGTTTTGAATTTGCTGAACTGTGTTTATCAGGATTCATCTCTGTACAGAGAAAGAGGACTTTCCCCTGGAGAAATCTGCCCATCACATTCTGACTGTTAACTCACCTGTTAACACCTCTGCTCTCTTCTCCCCTTGCCTGTTTAATCTATCTCCAGTCAACATATCATGTGAACATCTTCTGTTCTGGTCTCCATTCCCCATCAGCCTCCACTCCGCTGCACTTCCTGTTACTCTCCGAGACTACACATCCCATCATTCCCTTTTCAAGTCTTCTTCCTGTTCACTCTTGCTCAGCCACCAGTTTGTTTGCAGAGATACTCACTCTCCCTTTTCTCTTTAGAGGCACCTGTGATCTCCTTGCCATCATCGTGACTCCAGACCATCTCTTCATCTTTACCATCACATTTACCTGTTTTATTAAAGAACCTTTGACCTTTGACCTTGACTTTGAGCTTTGTGTCTGGCTATTTAATTTGGTCCAGAAAGAACTTGTGAGTTTATCCTCACACACTCACACTGGTTTGGTCTGCCATAGGTGGAGCTGGATCTTTTTCCAGATTAATTTGTGATGTAACTGGCAAGAGTTTTGACATTCTCATGTGAATCAAGCCCAGTGATCAGCAGTCTATCTGCACCTGAAAGACAAGGGACACTCCTTTGAAGACAGCAATGATGACAGGTGGTATGAGTGCAGCATAAAGGAAGCCATTCATGTCGAGGTGGAGCGACCCTCCTTCGACAGAGGAGGTGGCCTAAGGCATCATCTATCAAAAACGTACACTGCAGTTCTATCAACGCCCCAGATGGTTTCATGTCTGTTCACACTTTGTTTCGGGAGGTTCTAACAGCATACATGAAAGCCAGGTGGAACAACAACCCACAGGCGCCCACCAGAGTGTTAACAACTTAATGACTTCACAGAGCTTATAAACCTGTTAATCCAGTCAGAACTAATGAAGCCTTTCGGATGAGAGGTGAAATGTTTTCTGAACACCACCTTTGAGGTACCATGATCTGGATCACAGAGAATCTTCACAATTGGACAGAGATATTGTTTCTCTCTTCTCCTGCTTTGAAATGTGGAGTCATTTTTGTCTTTTAATAACACACATAGACAGATTGGCAATCTTACAGTCAAAAAATCATCCAAGCTGCTGGTTTTCCAGCATCTCATCTTTTTTCATGAGGTATTATCTGTTACAGGAAGTGGATGGCTCTCTCAGTGGGGTTCCTGTTTGCTTCATAAAAGTTGTTTTAATGACAAACAACAAGCAACCAGTCATATCCTGTTACCAACCATGACGATGAATTGAGATTACCCTGGCAACACAGGCGTGTGTTCACACCAGATGCATAGCAACCACTTCAGACTGCAGTGAACTTGCTTTATCACCACATGCAAACCAGGGACTTGTTTCGTTGCCCCAGTCAGATATTGTCTCTACATCACATATAACGACAAAGATCACAGGTGGTGACAAATGATTTTGAGCGTCAGGACATTGTCGGCAGTGAAAGCAGTGAGTGTGATTCATATCTCCAGTTCATTCACAGGGGCATACAGTATGACTCATTCACTTCTCGACCCATGGCACATAAACATACCTCTAAATTTTTCAGTTCAGAGATATTTTCAGCCACACAACTGTCTGAGTCTGACTCTATCTCCGGTCTCACTCTGCAGCAGTTCTACTGAACTGTATGGAGTTCTGCAGCAAATTAAGTTATGTTATGCTTTATTATTGTGTTATTACTAATGTGTTAGGCCAGTGGAGCTAATGCAACTATACTATTGGTAGTTATTACATCCTTAACGAGAGATTGTATTTTACCAAATGATCATTTCTTTTGTGTGTAGATTCTTAATATGTAATCAACATTTTGAGTACAAATTTCCATCCTCTCCTGGTTATGTAAAACAGGCTGGCTGCAATAAATGGTTACTGCCAGTCCAGTCCAAGCTTTAGGAAGCCCTGATAGCATGAGAGATTTATCCCCTGACATTATCAGTCATTTACGAAAGGATCAGACAAGCATTTATTATGTCAACAAATCCTATAAAAAGACTAAAACCAGCAATGAATTGCTCTACTCACTGTGTATATTCTATGTTAAAGAGTTACTTGACTCCCAAGACTATAAAGAGTGATGGACCCTTCTTAGCCTTTGGAGCTCCTTTTTGATATAGCATATACTAAGATCACATTTTTTGTGAGGAAGAAGGAACATGTCGCTCAGTGCAGTGGTTTTACTCACTGTTTTTATTACTTTTTGCACAACCATAACAGATTAACAGATATAAGCTAAAATCAGGTAGCCTATTGGGTTCACAGACATTACAGTGAGTAGACACAATTCATTGTCCTCTTGTATGGGCTTTGCAGACATTAACAAATACAGAAATTCACTGGTCTTATCATTTAATTACCAGTACAACGTGATTTGAGAAAAGTGAATCAGAAATGTACCTAAAATGTTCAGTTAAGTATGTGTATTTTAATTCCAGGCTGTGCTTTATAAAGCGAGTTTTTAAATTCATCTTAACTTTTGGATTTCGTTAAATTTAACCACTCAATTTGAATCTGACAAATTCAGATTTATGAAATTCCAACGCAGTCTCTGCTGGCTCTAATCCTCTTCTGTAAGTGTGTCACACAGTAACTGAAATAGATTCACTATTTCACCGGCAGCAACTGAGTGCTGTGCTGGGTCACTGGTGGCTGAATTATCTGTTACAGACAGGAAAGTGTTGTCCCAGAGTATTCGTCCATGGCTGCTGATGGTGCCATGGGTGTTGAGGTAAGTAAGTCTAGTCTGTGATGTCAAAGCTGAAACTTCTTTATTAGCTGTCAGTGCAGCAGGGCACCAAGCTTCATTAACCAGATACTAATGTTAAAAAACTGCAGGGACAGGATATACGGCAGCACTCAGTTATTTGAAACAGGGTGAAAAAAGGAGGCCAGCCAGCTAAATGTGTTCTTACAGAGAAGACTGACTTCTTTTTACCATCCAGATCACTGCAGCTTAGTTCTTTGATTCACTGCAGCTTCAGGCAACGCAAACACTGTGATAAACAAGATGGCTGCAGTTTATGAAAAAGCCTGTTCTGGGCAGTGGACAAGTTGGTTCAAAATCAAGTCTTTTTTTTTTCCTTTAGGTAAAAAAATGTTTCTTCTGTGTGTCACCAGACTGAGGAAAATCAAAACATTTAAATGACGTGATTAAAACGTTACCAGTCACTAGCTAGAAATGACTGCAGATTGAAATTTGATTGGCTAAACAACCATGGTAGAGATAATATCCAAAACCAACAATACTACTAATATGAGACGTTACAGGTCAGCTCTAACACACGGGGAATTTTAACACAGCAAACCAAGGATGC
This sequence comes from Sandelia bainsii, assembly GCA_032362345.1. Lineage (NCBI taxonomy): Eukaryota > Metazoa > Chordata > Actinopteri > Anabantiformes > Anabantidae > Sandelia > Sandelia bainsii. Next base: position 8,234,750 of record JAUMHL010000012.1, read on the forward strand.
TTGGTTTAAAGAGGCAAGACACACATTTCATGCATTATTCTAATATTAAGAAATTAAAGGCATTAATTAATCAATTGTTTGTTGGTCTATGAAATGGTGAAAAAAGAGAACAAGGATGGAAAAGCCCATTACAATTCAGCAGAAAGTATATTGCTTTAAATTGCTTGTTTTATCTGATGAGTCCAAAAGCCAAATATGTTTTTTTACTATCCTATATGGTGTTTTACTCAAAATAATACAGGAGGGATCATCTACAGTAAGTGTTGTTTGGCACTTTTTTGGTAATCTGCCTTAAAATGAATAGAAGTGCTGTCTTAAAGTGTTGGAGCATTTCAGCTTGAAACAAGGTAGAGAAAGTTGTGCTGTCTCCACAGAGGACAGGAATTGGACGAAAGCAAAGGAAATCAAACTAATTTTGAGAAACATTTTGTCATTGTGTGAAATCAGATTTCTACTCTGAAGAAAAAAAAAACTAATGACAAAAAGAGATGCTACAGGCTGATTGTGGAGAGGCAGCCCACATTATTGTGGTGTTTGCTCAGCACAGGTGAACTCACAGTGTTCCTGTGCTCTTTAACAACAGCATGGAACAGGTCGACCTCTCCAAAGGGGGCAATCCTCCCCCAGTAATACAAAATCCATGTCCCAGCAGGTGTCTGAAATACACCTAACAGTAACTGAGAGACTGACTGGACGGCAGTCACTGGACAAAGCTGCAAATTAAAGCACTGATAGAAAGTGTTCCCTACCATTTAGTTTGTTGTTAAATGTCACAGCTATTGAGCTGGGCAGTTCAAGTATTGGTTTTCTAAAAGAAAGTACATCTTGCTCAGGACTGTTTGTAATCAGGGGAAATGATTCATCTCTGCTTGTCTCGGCCAAATGAGAAGTCATTTAAATTAGCCAACCAAGACAATGCAGGACATCATCTCCTATGTCCAGCCGGAGATGGCGGTCTGCTTTCCTGCTATCGGGGAATTGTGGTAGCCATGGATCATCTCTGCCGAGCTGCTAGCTGTGATTCTTCCGTCACAGCTGCACTTCATGTTTCCCTACTTGTTACCGAAACTCATTAGTAGATAATTGAAAGTAATGACACTGATTATAAAAAGCGCTTGAGCAGCATCCCAGGGGTCTTTGCAATTTACATGGTGACAATGACATGCAAACGATGCCATTGTCTACCACAGTCCAAAAGGGAGTTGTGCTGTTTACAGGCAAGAAAAATGGTTTATGATTAATAATTATGTTGTGTTTTGGCATGTCTCTACTCATATCACCAGAGCTCACCTCTAAGATGAGCTATGGAGTTTGCTTTCTCCCTTGTTGATAAAGAACTATCTCAGCGAATAAAGGGGGAAAATTACAATATGCAAAAGAAAAATCCTCCCAAAGACATTTAATACTGTTAAAAAGACTGGTGTACTTACTAAAGTTGTTGGGATTACACTTGCATGCATAGCTATAATGCTTAAAGAAATAGTCTTGTTACAATTTTTGTCAAAAAAAATGTCAGAGAAATTCTTCTAACATTCCTCTAGTTGTCTATCCTATATGTAAGCTCAAAATCTCTGTAAATGAGAAACAAACAAAGTGACCTGGGCTTCTCCATATCCATGATAGGGTATGTATCAAATTGCATCATTTCTGTAACATTACACCTTTAACAATCATTCACTGCAAAATTTACCCCAGAGGCAGGTATACACAGTATATATTTTTTCCTTCTGCCTCAGTGGACTCTAATGCAGTGTAACTACATTTTGAGAAAGGGCCATGATGGTTTCTTTTTCTCTATTGTATTTATTGGTATTTCCACGGCTCGCAGACTTTTCACTAAAAATTCAAATTTTTCTAACCTTTATCCATTCATTCCACTTTATTTTACAGGAACACGCTGATCACATTCACACACAGTCATAGCTGGAAGCTGCCCAGTACAACCACAGTCTGACCTACTGGAGGCCTTCGGGTTGAGGGTCTCAAGGACCAAACAGAGGTGTTGATGAGACTGTTTTTTAACATGTTCCTTCCAGTCTCAAGTTTGCTTCTCTGACCATTAGGCCACCACTGCACTAATAGATGTATATTGACATATGCATGTAGTTGGTGTTTTTACATATTTCTTTTTGCTCTGCATTATAATATTCAACTTAAAGTTTACACTTATACATTCAAAAACAGTCAGGCATATAGAAAAGTATTAGTGTGTTTTGTATTGCTAATACATAACAATGTTGTGGATTCATCACTAAGGCTGAGAGTGAAGAGCTGGGAGAAACAAAGTATAGGACATGACAGATGTTGGTGGGTGGTGCGCGGTGCACGCAGGTCTCGTGGCAGCCAACAGTAGACATTCAGACTTCAAAATGCAGGGAGAATTTGTGCCCTGAGTGGTGATAGTATGAATATGAATGAAAATATGAAGGGGTTCTTTTGCAGTGTGCTGTGAACAACATGACTCCTAACTGTGACTTCTGAATTCAAGCAGTAATACAGGATTCAGACAGTTTGTAACCATCTGAGTCCTGATCTTGCATATAACATTGTAATCAATTATTGATTATGATAGATTTTTTTGTTTTTGATTTTGGTTTTGGAAGATGCAGGGGTTATGGTTTAGGAGAATAATGATGTTATGTGATCTTTTTATTAGATGGTTCTTCTGGCCTGATTGTGACACTAAAGCAAATATCAGGAGGTCACCAAAAATAGTATGATTGATATTTTATGGAATATGAATATCCACAGCCACTTTGATCAAAGGTGGATGGAAGGTGAAGCGGACATCAGAGTGTATGCATCATGGGAGATCAGAGTAAATTTCATGAGGTAATTTTATTATGTGAAAATTTTCCATTTTGGAAAAAAAAAATTTTGTCTGGAGGTTGATTTTTGGTTGCATTTTAGTGGGAACTGATACTGTCCAACATTCATTTCAAGACACAGCACACACTGTAACATGCACATATAGTACTATACATATACACTGTACCCTGTTGTACAGACTGAAGTTTAGATATGATACAGTTGAGAACAAACCTTAACAAGAACAAGAAATCTGCAGTTGAAACAGAACACCCACTTTAATATAAAGAACAAAATGTTTCTGTTCTATATTAATCAGCAAGTGGTCAAACAATACCTTCACAGCGAGGAATGTAGTGCTGGCTTCTAAAACAAGAAGAAAATTTCTGAGCTCTTCTAAAGTTGGATAATCTCAGTTGCTATGGCAATGGTGGCAGACGACCACACACTGTCTGAGAGTTTATGTCTAGCACTGACAAAAAAATAGTGGCATACCTCAGGCAACACACATACAGTACAGTGCACATAAATAGCTTTCCGATGAAGAACAGGTTTGCAGCGACCTAAAAACAGAACAAATGTAGGATAAACAAGGTTGTTTTCTAATGATGCCTATGCACTGAACATACATTATTTGTCCTTGTGCGACTCCTTTTCTAGCACACGCTTGTCCCACTTGACACATCCTCTCTCGCTCATCCTCTCCCCTCTCTCTTCTCTCTCCTCTCTCCTCTGACATTCTTTTCCTCTCTTTTCCTTTTTCTTCCCAGCTCTACAGCTGTGATCAGGCTCTATTTCACATGACACCCAAATCTAGATTTGAGGGAGCGGAGAGCATCCTTTCACATAGGACCCCTGCTGAGATCACTGTCAATAGTTTCTGACTTTCAAATCTTTCTCTTTGGCTACATTTTTAGTGTCATGCTTGCAGCGGTTTCACAAAATACATCAGGGACAGGAGAAAAGTTTATGGTGCATCTATCAGTTACAGAGTGAGTCATCTTTAAGAGCAGAGTCAGAAAGTGGAGGTATAATACTGTACAGTATTGTCCCTGTGGTGTTAAAATGAGCAGAAAATAACATTACTCTGCAGTCTGCACTTTGGAAATTTTAAAAATATCACCTTCTTTTGTTTACTATGCATACAACCTCCAGAAGAACACTTGTTTGCTCACAGCTGAATCTCCACAGAAGAAAACCACAGTAGGTGGTTTATGTAAAGACACAGTTGAACATTTTATTGTTCAAAACAGAAAGACTGTGTTCAGTAATTTCATATCTGTGAACTCTTTTTGCTCAATTCTGTCCTTATTTTTATGTGTGAAAGAGCCTTGAAAAACAAATATAGCATATACAGGTATTGTGATTGTGTGCAACCGGATGTTTGAGCACTTTCTATCCATGTGTAAAGGCCATGTACAGCTTTTAACTTCACAACAAATTTCTTTCTTCATGGTGGAGTACATGCTGCAAGTACACCTGAATGATTTATTTTTCTTTGAGTTCACTTTCAGTTATACAGCTCAGTGAAGCTACAACAGTTTGACAATTTGTCTCATTTTCTGTCAAATATTTCATGCTACAACAACCCCAGGCTGAGAGTATGTATTTTTGGGAGGGTTCTGGTGGCACTTTTCATGTCATATTTATCCAAATGATACATTGCAGAGATCATGGTGAAACTTGGCAACTGACAGTTGAGATACACACACAGTCACCTCATGTTACCGACAATAGCCTTTGCTGAGAGAGCAGAACTGTAGAGGATTTAACACTTGGATTTAACTCATGGAGACAGCTGCATCCAAGGAGATCATTTTCCTAGCTGTCCATGCTCCTGGACCACCTACTAAAAGCTTAACATCCAGCTTCCTCCAGTCCTGAGAATCAATTTGGTTTAGCACACGGTCTTTTAAAAGCTGCACCTGAAGAATAATCCAGCATTGCTGGATGTTTATGAGGTCAGTTCAGCCTAACAGGAAATAAAAAATCTTTTTGACTTTATCTAGCCATGTGTCTAGCCATGCAGCTAACCCTGTTTTCGAATAGATGTGGGAATAACACATTAGTAACATGTCTGTGAATTGTCCTGTTTCTGGAAAGACAAATTGCTGTTGAGTAAAATGTCTTTTTTGATGCATCATGCACAGAATAGTAGACACCACAAGGATTAATGATGGAAATGTATTCTTTATTAAATACCTCCACTTTTTGTTTTTCACATCTTCCATCTTCTCAGCTGAGCATTGGAACTAACACAATTAGCACTCACTGCCACTTGGTTTCTCTAGCCCTTTAAGGGCAGTGAACAGGCTATCACAAAGGACAAGCTTCCACACACCACACAAACCTGTCTGTCATGGTTGACCTTTCCTTTCTCTTGCACTGTCTGAACTGATTAGTTTTTCTCAGTGGCAGATACACCACAGCCCAAAATCAGTCTGATAAAAAAAAACTCTTTCACTCAGACACAACAGATGAACAAGAGATGCAGTCAGATGAGGCAGTGAATAACCGTTCTCATCTTCAGCGCCATATTCCAACCGCCTTTGAACTCATTTGCTCTTTGAGCGCAGCAGATAACTCCTATCTACAGATGTGTTAATTGGACTTTCAGAAGGAAGTCACCATATTAAAGTGGTCTGGGGGCTCACTGGCAAAGCAGACCAAAGCCTCGGGAAATCACATGTGATTCAAGTTGACCTTCATCTAATGGGCACTCTGAGAAGCATACTGTATAAAGCTGTGCTGAATTAGCTTTCCCTGCACTGGCAGAAAAAAAAGCACGATAGTATTGCTAACTGCCTACAGAAACACAAAGGAGTCTCAGGATGTGGTACATAAATTTATTTCAACACATATTAACATTTTGTTTATTCTTTTTTCATTTTGTTAAAGACACAATATTTATTTACAATAGATTACAGATACAGTTTGATCACTGGATCAGCGTAACTGGGAAGGCTTCTCTCTAGAGCTTAAATAAAACTTTATATAATTTGACACCCCATCATTAAACTTGACAATTCCTGTCCTAACAGTCCATGAGAAACAATAATAATGTTATGTTATGTTTACTTTCTGTTGAAGGTCAGTCTAATCCTTGTCTTTTTCTACTCTACTAGATTCTACACTATCACACAGAAAGAATAACAATCAGTAGTGGTCATGGCTGATTCACACTCCACTACAATCTACTGACAGATTACCTTATGACAAATCTTCTGAGGTAGACCCCATCACAGCATGCAACAATCCCTTTGACAAGGCTTCAGCCTCAGTCATATCACCTTTGCAGAATCAAGATGGAAAAAGACAAAGAACATGATAAGGACCATCAACAGCTTTTTATTATGTCTGATGCCTGAATAAAGACTTTGGTTTGTGAACTGTCTCACAAAATAAGGAAAATGTGTATCTACAGAAACATGTCATCCAGTATAATAAGCTAAGCAACTGTCATGAGGAATTATGGATGACTCAAAAGGGGTTTGGTGACTACTTGTTTCACCTGGGCTCAATTAGACTTGATGTTCAAGAAGAGGACAGAAGCTGATCCAGAGGAGCTCCGGCACTGTCACTATAGCGACAGAGTTGATGGGCTGTCATGGGAGGAGAAGGAAAATAGGAAATGGGAAGACAAGCACTCATTCGCACACATGCACACACACCAGACTGACATAACAGTAATGCAATTCAAGCAAGAAAAATAATGGTAATGAGCACCCACTGAAGCATTCACACAGAACATGCTGTGCTTTTTAGGTGCTTCCATGTCTGGCAGCATCTCTTTGGAAGCTGTAGCTGTGCACTGGTCAGGATCAATCAACAGCTCACATAACATCAATGGCTGACACAGAGGTCATCCCTCAATAAACACCTGGACTCTGCTATTTAAGTGATATATTTGGATGAATTCCCAGAGAGAGGGAGGAAGATTCAATCAAAGGTGAGTACAGGGGGTGCAGCAACATATGCTGAGCAGTTTCGGATTGTGTGTTTAGTGTTGCATCCTGTTAATCAAACACTTTTGTGATACAGGAAAATTAATTTGTAGGCTGTAGATCTGCACAGCAGCCCTTATGTCTGACTGACTAAATGAAGACAGAATGGGCTGTACTCACTGACAACCAGGAAGCGCGATGATTGAAAATGAATGTTGCTCATGATAAGGTTATGGTGACGGGAAAATGAAGATATGAGCGTTGTCTATCCATCAATTTGTGTGGCATAACTGTGTGAAGAAAACTTGGTCCAGTTCAAATGAAACTCAACAAAAATAAAAAATAATAGTAGCTGCTACGGTACCATGATATATAGAGCATATTTCTATATATTTAATTTGTTACAATAGACTGTACACTCTGTCATATTTTGTTGCTACATACAGTATGTTTCCCCAGCAGTTACTGTAAAACCCCTAAAACCCTTTTCCCTGTTGTAGAAAATTAGTATAGCTACATACTTGAACTACCTGATATTATGGTGCACTCCTAGAAATATCAAATTATTTACAATATAGAGTCATAACTGTTTCTACAAGCTCTCCTCCTTTACAAAAATCTTGTGCTTTAGCATTTGAAACACTCACATACACATCCAAACACACACAACAGGCACAAAAGAAACAATGAAAAGACATTTCTTTTCCTCTTCTTTGCTTGCCACCTTTTTCAATCAGAAAATGTACAGTCCCTGTATTCTGTTTTCACTGGAAATTAATCTCATTGGGCGCACTTCAAAAGTGGCAGATGTTTTTCCAGCCAGTCAATGGATTTCCATTAACAATAAAACAGAAAGTGACCCACTGAAGTGTCCTGAGGTGATGCCTATCACTGAGAATCTGCCTCTCAGTGTAGACACCTACATGAAAAGATGTCTCATACAAATTGCTACATTAAGAATATGTTTCTTTTTCTCCTTATAACACTTTCTCTTCTATGAGTTTTTATGACAATTTTATGCATTGGAAGTTTGCAGGAAGTCTGAGAAACAGCAGTAGAATCTAGTTGTGTAGATCGCCCTCAGATCACTGGCCTCTGACTGAACAGTATCACCTTATCAGATGAAGCTCTGGCCTCCCTGGAGCTTATATTCAGAGATACATAAGCACTAAAGTAAAGATACATAGTATGGAGTAATGAATGAGGAAGGACAAAATCCATTTTTATGAAGTATCTATAGAATCATTAGCACCACCACAGTGTATGAACAAAAATATGAATGTCTGGATGGTAGAATGAGCTGTTGGGAGGAAGAGCATCATCAGCTAACTATTAAACGCTTCCTGAATGGCTACTCAGCTTGGGAAGCAGTCTTTGGTCACAAATCAAAACCTAAACGCCATGTGCCAGTAAAGAGTTGTCCAAGTGTGTACCACTGATTGATGATGTCCATTTCCACCTGAGATTCTCTTTCATGGTTAAAGTACATTTCCTTTTTCACTGGAGTCTCTGTGGTAGTGGTAACACCTCTTCACAGCTTGTTATTACTGTGAAAAGCTATCTAGTCTCCAGTGCTACCATTAATGCGGTCACACACAGATTTCGATGGCAGTTGCCATCACCATCTGGCTTTTGTTCTTGTCTCGGCCTGGGGACTGGTGCTGTCCAGACTCTTCTCTAGGAGACAATGGGTCAGACAGGACACTACGCTTGAGTGGTGCCGGGCGCAGGCAGGATGTCCCTGGAGGGGTGGAGGGCTCAGGGTGTCTGTGAGAGGAACGTGCTGAAGTGGACGAGGAAGAGGAAGAGCAACTGCCAGTACACACTCCCGAGCTTGACCTCTCACCTCTCTTGGCTCGACAAGATGCTCTGCGCCTGAGCTCACTGACCAGCTCATACTTGACAAAGCAGAAGACGTCCTTGACTCCGCAGCGTTTTTCTGGCTCAGCAGCAAGCAGCCTCTGAAACATGCGCAAAGCATCATCAGTGAAGCGGCGCCACTGAGATGGATATGTCCCCACAGGACATCCTGCTTTCTGCCAGCGCCGAAACTCTTCGTAAAAGGCATCGACCGGCAGCGCTGCCTCCCAGGGGAAATTGCCCGTCAGCATACAGAATACCAGCACACCAAAAGCCCACACATCCAGACTGGTGGTCACAAGGAAACCTTCTGTACGGCTGGCACGACACACTTCTGGTGCTGTGTAGGGGATGGTTCCACTCACCCGTTTCACACGGCAGCCCACGCGCCGGGTCATGCCAAAGTCAGCCAGTTTGATGCGGCGACATTCGCGGTCAAACAAGAGCACATTTTCAGGTTTGACATCCCGATGTACCAGGTTTTTACTGTGCATAAAGTCCAGGGCCAATCCCAGCTGCTGCATGCAGCGTTTGACCATTTCCTCTGGCAGACCCACCTGAGAGTAGGACAGAGAGAAGGGAAGGAGCAAGTGTTGCGAGACAGAAAGAGAGAAAAATACAAAATATTTTGTTTAATGCGGTCTAACAGATATGGTATATTGAGTAGAAGGTGAGGCTATGGGAGGTGATACAAGTAAAGAGCTTTACAATGAGTATGTTACAGTATTGTTGAAAAGAAGAGGTAATGATAGAAAAATTGAAAAACTGAAACAAGATTCTCAGTTTTGACTTCTGCTGCAACCATTTTAATGAGTCTTTTGAAGAACCTTGAAGTCAAAAACTTCCAGCAAATCAACTGGAACAGCGCTAAAACGAAGTGAGGGAAAACCGGGACTAAGAGAAGGCTCCAATCCCAAGAGAGCTTGTTAAAACTGCCGTGACTGAACACGGCAACTGATTGGAGCAGCTCTGGCTGAATGAGGATGGTGATTGGTGGAAGGAAAGATAATAGTGTTACCTGTGGGGGAATGATGTCGAAAAGGTCCCCAGCAGGGGCATATTCTTGTCCAAACACATAGCTTTCCTCTGTCTCAAAAAGCACGTCCACGACTTTGATGATGAAAGGGCTGCAGCTAAGTGAGCCAGTTAGACTGTATTCTCGCAGGAAACTCTTCAGCTTCGTCTTGTTCTTGGTAACAAATTTCAGCGCCATTTTGGTGCCTACAAAGTCAGATATAAATATCATAGTATACCTCAGTCCTAGGCGACATTTTGTTATTCAAAATACTCAAAGCATTGTCCTGGAGGCACTTAAAGTGAGTTTGAAAGTGTTGCCTGATGCCCAACCCTGACTTTGTAACAGCTGCTACATTCATTTATATAAACACGTACCATGAATGAATCTCACCTCTGTTACACACAACCAGCTGTTCTCAACCAGCTGTTCACCATCACAGCTGAAGAAACAAAAAAGGCTCCTCCGTGCACATGCAGCACTTTTAATCTCAGATGCTCTCAGCCTCACGTTGCACTACTTTACTACTGTACAGTACTTTGTTATTACTGCTTTCCGGCAGAGTCATCTCTCACTTTGGATTAAACGGTAGACCTAACAAATCTTTGACAAAGCCTTTTAACTGTGCTGAAATTAAGTTCTTGGACTTACTGAAACACAGATCTGCCTTAACTGTTATCCTCATCTGTGAGGCATAGTGGCTCAGTGAGACCAGAACAATCTGCTTTCCTAAATATCTTTTCATATTTATGCTTTATTAGGATTTTGAACGCCTGATGTCTTAATCTACTCACCCTGTGTTCGGTGTGCCACCAGGTCCACCTTGCCGTACGTGCCCTTCCCCAACTCGCGGATGTGCTCATACTGTTTGGCTACATCTGCTGCTGAGAGAGAGGTGATGGCTAGGGCCTGCATGTCCTCAACAGGCACCCCTCCACAGAAGCCCATTTTGGATGTAGGGGAACCCCCGCCGCTGCCCACCCGTCCGGGCCCAGATGGAGAAAGAGATAGGCTCGCCTTGACACTGTTGGGCAGACTAAATGAACAGGAGAGAACACTCAGGTTTTATTCTGCTGTGATGATGGCAAGCAATATTAATTTCATGCATGAATATGTTTGTGAAAGAATGCTTTTGAGGATCTATATGTTTTAGGTGCATATCCATCCATGTTGGTACAGCATGTCCCAAAAACTGGTTAAATCAGGAAGGCTTTAACAGACCTTCATTTCCATACAATCAATTCAGCAAAGGCATCAACAGGGGAAGTGCTTTCAGTAAATGTATTGGGCTTTCTGCTGACCCTGTAGATCACTCTTGTCAGCTTTCAGATATAGCTGGTCTCAGACAGCACTTACTGGCAGACAGCAATGGGAAAATCAATATGACCAGGTAGAAAGACTAACAAATAGAAACAAATGGAAAGAACTGGCAGCTTCCAGGTGTATATGGTATGCTATAGGTCATCTGTGACATATAAATATAATATATACATATATATATACACTACCAGTCAAAAGTTTGGACACACATAGGAATGACCATGTTTTTCATGAATAGATACATGTCTTCAGTTGTGTTACCATCATTGCACACGGTTTTCTAATGATCAGTTATCCTTTTAAATTAATACAT
>JAUMHL010000012.1:8246109-8282617 GCA_032362345.1 Sandelia bainsii
TTGATGTTATGAAATCTGCTTTTCTTTCACAAACATGGTCATTTCTATGTGTGTCCAAACTTCTGACTGGTAGTGTATATACATTTATATACAGTAGAAAATATCAGCATCTGTCTGGAAATCATATTTGGTTTGCACAGAAGTTTCTCTGAGTACTTTGATGAAATTTCTGAAGACGAAAAAAAAACTGCAACAGAAAAGTTATTGCTTGTTTTTAAAAAGCTCCACATTTGAAAAAGGTCAAACCCGTCGTGTGAGGGAAAAATATATCTGTTTTAATTGCAGGCTCAAAAGGAGTCGGCAATACTAAATGTACCAACTGACAAAATATTAGAAATCAGAGCTGAGTGACTGTAGATGTGAGCCTCTGTTAAAACGACTGAGCAAATGGTAAGTAAAGGAAACTAAACCTATTTATCAAACTGGTCAAAATAGACCTTTTGATGAAATGAAGCAGATCACACTAATGATCTTACCCATTGTCTCTGCCTCTCTTCAACCCCTCTCCCTACACACACAATCAAATTTAATTGTCCAATCATGCACAGCATGCACACACACATACACTAATAGGCACCAATTTTGCTGATGGTCTTTTTCATCCATCATTCAAAGGCAACTGCTTTGCTCTTTGTTCTTCTCTCCCTGGAGCCTGTTTCTCAGCACCACAGAGAAACAGCCACCACTGAGAAACAAGCCCAGGTCTTACCCAGGCTTAAATCAAACGAGCGTGTTTGAGTGGACTGGTGGCTACATGTTGAAAGAAAATGCTGAACTAATGTGCAGTATCTAATGTACAAACATGGTACAGGAAGTATTGTTCAGACTTTCTAAAGGTGTTGAGGTTCCTCAGTTATCTTGTGGGAAGAGTGTGATAAATATAGCTATTAGACAGTGAAAACTAAAATAGACTGAGACCATTTGCAGCCTTGTGTTCTTGGCTTAGCATTCTTTGTTGGAAAAAAAACACGGCAAATAGAAAATATAATGTGCCCGGTGTACCATTTGTGTGTCTGCAGATCACACTTGCTTCTTGATTTTATCATAAGCATAGAGATAGTTATATAAGAGAGTATGAATATTGTAGCCTACTCATTATAAGCGTGCCCACTGTATAGCCTTAAGAGAGTCAACATAAAAGTCGATCACTATCCAGAACAGTCTATGGTCCAAGTTTGGTGATTAGACATTTAAACAGGACAGACAGACAGACTGGAAGCACATTTCCTCCGACCACCCACCCTGCATGGCCCCATAGCCTTTATCAGAGCGAAGCAGAGAGAAGGGAAGGCTTGTTTACTGACACTGGATTCCAGTCATCTCAGCAGGCAGAATAAGCAGCACTCCACAATGGATCTTAATCACATTACTCAGCTCCCACAAAGACAAAAGCACCCCCCACCCAACAGCACAGGACACTTAGCTCTCATTTCCTTTGCAGAACTAGATTAAGAGCCCTGAAACGTGATGAGTAGTTGGGAGATGGTGCTGTCTGCAGCTGTAGTGACACTGTAAATGTGAACCAGAAACTGTAGGGCCTTGGAGGTGTGAGGATGAAGTTACGTGGTTCCTGGAAGATGACTGTGTGTGTGAGCGTTTAGAGGGGCTGGTTTATCAGTTGCACAGTGACACTCTATCAAAGGTCCTTTGTGTTCCTACCTTTGAGAGGGAGCAGCTGCGAGCCTCCGCACGACTCAGCATTCGTGCTTGACTGCAGCCACATGCCCCACTGATCTCCCATGCTGCCCTCTGTAACTCTCCTGCTCTTTCAAGCAACTAAAGACAAGGTAACAGCAACACGCTCCACATACAGATGACGATTTGCCTTGAGACACATAATGTCTGTGGGTTTTTGAGCCTGTGCCACTCATTGTTAATCATCTGTAAGCCATTTAAAAACAGATCCCTAAGCGGCTTGTTTATTTCTTTATTGGTTTTGTCACTGCTGTTGTGGTAAGACCATGTAACTTCAATATTTGTAACTTTAGTGTTTTAATTGTGGCAAAAATGCTTTGACATTAGATTATATAAATATCAGTAGATAAGCCCAAAGAAGATGTTTGGAAGACAAGGTGTGTCGGAAAACAAGCCTGTTTTATTAATTCCTCGAGATTTTTCCTCAGCAGCGACAATCCATTTTCTAACCACTAATTTCCACTCAAATACAGATTTCCAGTCTCACTCCATTTAGCAATTACTCAAACAGAGATAAGTGCATTCACAGGATAACCCTCTTTAAAGCCAGGCTGTTCCTGGAAAACGTCAAAACATCAATTCTTACTTCCTAAAAAACAGCCAGAGAAAAACTGCAGAAGCAGGTGACCTTTTCATCTATAAACACTTAGCTGGAAATTAGATGAACCTGGTGATGCCACTGGCAACCAGTCCTCTTGTTACTGACTGTCTCTACATAGCCTCAGGGTTGTTCTTGCTACGTGTCCTGTCCAGTTTCTAGCCTCTGATCTCTGAGGGTTTCACTCACTCAGAGTTTAAATCTTACTAAACTTCAGGTGACATTTCGTCCACAAGGAAATCACATTTCAACTGTCTTTTATATTCTCAAATATAAGCTTCATTTTTAGCCATACCAGCTAAGTGACTCTAGGGTTGAGGATGCCCAGTACCAGTTTGTCCACTACTATGGTTGAGACTGTAATATCTAAACAACAATTGGATGGACTGTCATTAAATTCAGTATAGTAGACATTAACCATCCCTTGAGCATCAAACCTACTGACATTTGAGATTTGCTGTGTTTGTGTCCCCCTCAGAATAAACTGTAGTAACATGTTGATCCCCTAACCTTTCTTCTACTGCCATCGTCAGATCAAAAATGATTTGATTTGATGAAAGATTTTCATAATACTTTGGTTTATGAATAATTCCTGCAAAACATTCTCAATCCCCTTACCTATACTTTACTAATTAGCTAATCTTACATGACCAATATTAAACCTGCTCAACATCAGCATGTTAGCATTGTTACTGATGTTATTTTGTTAACTTGGTCGTGCCACAGCACTGTTGTTGAGTATACCTTCACAGAGCCATTAGCATAGCTGTAGACTGTTCTTTGTCTATTCTCCAAAGACTAACAGTTGTACAATTAACAATTTCTTAGATTGGAATTCAGAGCCTGGAAATGGACAAATCGTTTGTCATATTATTATGTAATGTGTGCATCAGGGACAATAATTGTGTATTCAGTGAGCTATTGGTTCTCCTTCAGTGTAAACTATGTGAGTGATAGAGTTGCAATGAACTGTGACATGACATTGATTATAACATAAAGGCTTCATATAGGTGAGGTTCAAGCATGAATACAGAATCATATCTCAGAAGTGAGTTGATAATTTAGGTATTAAGAGTCTGTAACAAAGGTATTTTATCACTCAACATGATGAGTGATAAAATATACTCAGTTCATGTACCTCATCCCCTCTTCATTGTGAGTACATACTCCACTGAAACTTCATGTCACCTTACTATATCTGTCAATGCAGAACAGTTTGTGGTTTTTCCTTCGTGTTTATCAAATTCCGAACACAATGTCCTGCTGCTTTTTTGTATGTCTGTTAGCTACTTGTTCTGTTTTTGTCTTTATTCTATTCTTGTCTTATATGTAGATTTGAGAAGCTAACACTGAAACACACTTTTCGTTTTCTTGCACACTTGGCTAATAAAAGAGATTCTCATTCTGATATAATATAACACAGAATGAGCGCGCAGTGTTTGTGCTTTTAAGTCCAGCCTTCCTTCCTCGTCTCCTCTTTCTCTCTTGTCTGTTCCTGAAAATGTAAACAAGGGACTAATGAAAGAAATAAATAGATTGTGGAGCCTGCCTCATGTCTCTACCTCTCTCCATTACTAATGGACTAGTTGCTTTGCTCTTGGCAGAAGAGTCATTATGAGCCTGATCGGTCCAATTTACTGTCAAAATGCCCAGTGTGCCCTGCCTCTGGGTCAAAGTGAAACCAGTGAATGAAATACGATGTGACTGATGTGGTTTATCTCAATGTCCGTATCTAAATTATCCAGCTGTGTGCATACATACACATGTACTGTAGATGGCATGGTACAACGCTGTATTTTGTTTCACACTTCTTGGTGTCTCGGTGTAGACAGATAGAATAAAAACAAATCTGCACTTCAAAAAAATCTATCATTCGATCAAAATCCAAAACGGCTTCCTTATTTCCTTGCTGTCAGGACACTCTGTTCACTACTCAGGCATGAAAAACTCAAATCACTTTCCTCAGCAGTAAAGAACAGCAGAGCTGGCAAGCTGTTGAGTTTAGAGTACCTGTGTCAACACATGGCTGAAGAAAACTCCCGCTGTGCTGTGATAGGTGAACCAGCGACCCAGGCCACGGACACTCACTTTGACAAATCGCTCGCTCTCAGCTGTGCCTGGAAGCCCATATGGAGGATCCCTGCTGAGACTGAATGCTGTGTAAACCATACCTGATTTATCTTGCCTCTACTCTCCTTCCCATCATCCCCAATCTCTCTCTCTCTCCACTGTATGTTATACATCCCACGGGGCTACCACTTGCTGAAAGGCCCTAATAGAAGCTCTGCCAGCTACTGGCCTCCTGCTGTGATGACCTAAGTTCCAGGAAAGGATAACACAAGGTTAAATGGAGCTCTGGTCACTGATACAACAAGGACATCAGGCTCAATGCTGATGAAAATTTTTAAATTAAAAAAAAAAAAAGGCACAATGATGAACCAAAATAAACAAGGCACAATCCATCAATATTGTGGTTTAAGGTTTGGGATAAGACTGCAGAGCATTTGATTGTATATGCAAGTCATAATCAATGTCATCTTCGCCCTTGTAATAATGTCCTGACAAAAGGTAGCTGTCGAACATACTGTACCTAAGCCCGACTCTATCACAATCCAGTGGTCTCAAGTGCAATAAGGAGGCTTCATGTGATAAGAAAAAGTGAGCGAGAGAGCAGTATTGGACAAATCCGGTGTGAATGAAATAAAGCATCCGTGCCTTTGTACCAAATGCTATAGCCTGCATCCCTTTGATGTCAAATGCATGGGGAAATGTGACTAATATTAGTTCAGTAAAATGGGGTCTAAACAGGGAACGTAGCTAAATGATGTAATGGCACTGCTAAGGAGGACACTGCCATTTTCTCTTTCTCTCAGATCATGTAATCCCCTCACTTCAAGACAAACTAACAGTTCACGGTGATCCTGCTCAGACACAGTACTCCCCCCCTCTCTGACCTCCATCCATCCATCCATTTTTCTAACCGCTTTTCCTCGTAAGGGTCACGGGAGGTGCTGGAGCCTATCCCAGCTGTAAACGGGCGAGAGGTGGGGTACACCCTGGACAGGTCGCCAGTCTATCGCAGGGCCAACATATAGAGACAAACAACCATGCACACACACATCCACACCTACGGACAATTTAGAGTCACCAATTAACCTAACATGCATGTCTTTGGATGGTGGGAGGAAGCCGGAGTACCCGGAGAGAACCCGGGTCCTTCTAGTTGTGAGGCGACAGTGCTAACCACTACACCACCTTGACCCCCCCCCTCTCAAATTCAAATTTAACCATACTTTAATTACATGAAGTGTATTAGCCACCATTGCAAAAAAAAAAAGAGTAAAGGATAACATCTAAAGAATTAGATAATTAAAAACAGGGAAATTATCTACTTGAATGAACCAAACAATGAAACAATTACCTGTAGCCTTTATACTGTATTATCTCTTTCAGCTGCAGAAGACATCTTCCTAGTTCTGCAAGCTGCCAGTCTGTGGCATTTACTTATTTACCGCATTATCTCCAAACTGATAGCTGGGGGTAGAAAAAAGTGTTTATCTGTTGGTTCTGCCTCATGGCTGCATATATTAGAGAGACAGAAAGCAGCACATGGAAGTAGAGTATGTGAGCAGGATGGACTGTATTGTTCAATAGCTGTGTCTTGTGGAGGTCAGACAGGCTGCATGATGGAGTTCCTGTGATTTTACTACTAACGTTAACCATCCCATTTAATTAACCTTTCTGTTTAACAACCAACAGATACAAGAAAATGTTGCTGGTCATGTTGATGTAATTATTATTTTCTAATAACAGGATAAAAATTGAATGTAGACTCTATTATAATTCATATTAGTTTTTTCCATCTATGAAGTTTTCACACATCCATTTTGCACATCACCTACTTTAGGAAGGACAGCTTGGGCTCTTAATTTGAATTGTATTATTATATTTTCGTGCGAACTCCTTAAGGCAAAGATCCCAGCCATTATTGCAACTTCTCTCGACCAATGCAATGTTTGTGACAAGACTAAATCCATGTGCGTTGGCTGCTGTTGTGTTTCAGAGTCCATTACCAGCCTCCTGGCTTTACAAGGATTTCTTTATCGAGCCAGCTGCTCATTTAAATGCATTAGACGGCATTAACGATGAGATATCACCTGTCTGCCCTGGACAAAGTATGACAGAACAATAAAAGGTGGAGTGCCCCGGATGCCCTCGCATCCATTTAAGCACCGATTGAATATCAAAAGCAGAGTGGGAAACTAATAGGTGCGGGAATCAAGAATAATGCAGAGAAAAATACAAATTAAGTCGCACTTCAAGCAATACACTGGTTAAAGTTGATCGTTATTGCATATAAGGCTCCTGGTTTATACTACTTTACACTGTGCGCACGTAATTTATTATCCATACTGTGAATACTGTGCATTAAGAGTGGGTCAAAGTTCAGACAACATGCATGTACTCATGAGGTATCAATGCAACAGAAATCATTGTAAAAGCACCAAGTTATACAAATAGCTAAAAACAATTTACTAAAAATAGTTAAAATCTTTTTCTATCCTTCTTGAGTTTTTCCACCTCTGAATCTTTTACATTGACCCGGTTTTAGGCACCTCAGGGTCCCTCTATCTGTTACTCACCTACTGGCGACCTGTCTCTCTCCTCCATGGTCCTGCATCCGATCGGCGAACAGAGCTGCTTCGCTCCGCTCAACACTGATCCTCTGGGGTCTGCAAGAAAACTGATGGACGGCTCTCTTCGTTTGTTGTCAATCAGTTATAGGTGCTAAGAAAAACGTGCATGTCCTTCAAAAACCTCAAAACCTCGCGGCTCACAGAGCTTGAACGTAGTCCGTCGCTGTGCTTCGCTTATTGCAAAGATGATTCCTGTCCTGTTTCTGGAGATGCTCTTCAGTTTGTGACTTTCTTCGGAGGCGGATTAAATCAGAGCATCATCTGCTGGCTGCTGAGACGAGGACAAAGGCTGGGATCCCTCCTCTGAGCGCCCACCATCTCAACCTGCCAAGCATCGCGAGGAGGGTACTTGTTTATCTTTCGCTCGTCCAGTGGTCTGCATGACCCAGTTCACCACCACACGCACTGACGCGAACCCATTCATTCACATCCACATAGGAGGCTCAGCAAAGCTCTGCTCTGTGCAGCATGCATGGATAAATCTGCAGGTTCACACTCCTCCTCAACTTAGTTCAGCGTCCTTGTGTCACTGTCCACTGGTCAGTGTGTTATGTCCGTCGGTGCACTGGGACTCTGGCTTTGAGGGCAGGTTGGTCTCAGATGTTTGCTCGTCTGCTGGTCCTACCAGTCAGCTCCTTCGTTGTTCACCGTCTCCACCCTCTGGTAAACTAATATGCTCACGTGTCCTGGGTCCTAGTGCCTGGACGCTCCCATTCAACCAGCATCCGACTTCAATGCATCTACGATCTTTTGGTTTTTTTAATTCATGTTTTGAATGATCACGCTGCTCCACTCTTGCATAATTCAACAGCTTATGGCCAAAACTACTTCACACGGTGACTTTGCCAGCTGTCCTTATTAGGCAACAGTGATGAAAGACTCATTTAACTCGCTGCCCTAGCAGCTCCCCTTCACTGTACGAGTTTAACTACAGGCCTCCTGCCAGACATGTTTGCCAAGCAGAACAGATTGGTCTGGGAAAACAGCATCAACATGAAGGGGTAACCTTGATGCATCATTATCAAAGATCACTGATCAGTTGCATAAGAGGTGAAATCATTGGAAACTGTGATTTTTTCTAAATGAAAGTTTATGATGAAAAAAATTATAATGAAAGTGCTGGATTTTTATGTTCTTTTCTTCCAACTTGAATTTACTTCAGACCACAAAGTCACACAACATATAGCATATACAGTATCGTGTAGCAACTTCTCCTTCCTGCATCCACCATTCCTGTCTACTCTGATTTCAGCTTTTTTGTTTTTCTACTAAACAACTCTACTTTTTCTCAGATGTCTATAAAATATTACTTTTAAGGCCATAGCCATGACTAAACATATTGATGGAAGTATTTTAAGCAGCCAGCTTAATCAGCACAGCGGAATATGATCTTTCTTGAAACAAAATTGTTTGACAGAGGGTGTTTTTTATCCTTGTTTTAGGAGATTGGTGCATATTGAATAGCTGCAGCTTCAGCACCTTTTGAGCAGAGGCAGTTTCCTCATCGTGGGAACAGAGCTGTCATAAATCACAGTGAAGGTCAAGCTGTTTGGCCTGACAGCAAAGAGCACCGAGGGTCAAACACACCAGGAAGACACACCTCTGAGCTGTGAACAAATAGAGCAAGGCTGCGCCTCCTGTTCTCCCTCTCTCCTTTTTCAGATTCCAGACCCACGTCCTAGTTTCTACTTTTTATGTGTCACCTCAAGTTTTCCAACCCTTATTACAAGAGGGTGACCTTGTTTTTTCTATGTTCTCAAATTTATCTTCATGTAGAGTTGTGCAGAGTTTGTGTCCTAGTTGCCCAATAGACTGCAGTGTCACAATGGGGGTGGGGATATTTAGGCAGGGATTCAAACACAGTGGGGGCTTTTAAAGTTTCAAAACCGAAATGCATTTTGTGGAACATCATACTACTAACATCATACTTTTATTTACTGAATGTGTTAACTGATGCTTGAATTGATTAGGAAAAGCGGAGGACATGCGACAACTAAATCCATTGCTTTCATCAGATGGCAGCTAACGTTTATACAGAAATTAGAATCTTTGTCACTGTGGGTGAACCATTTTTTTTTCATTGAATACAGTTAACATTTAGGCAGAAAAAATGCTGCTCATGAACAAAGCTGTAGCTCACCTCGCAGCCCCACACACTGGCCCACAACAGCTATTTTATTTAGTGTGTTCTTTAGATCTCTCTTTTGTCACTTTCCTTTTCTCAGTCTCATTTGCGTCTCCCACTGAATCGTAATCCTCCCCATCTCTGACAACTCATATTTCTCTTATATTATTGTAACCTTAGTTAGTGTAATTTTATTCTACTGATTTATGTTATTTATTATTATTATGCTTTGCAGTACACTCTGTTAAGGTTTACATATATGTCTGACTTCCACAGTGTTATGTTGAATGATCAATATTAAGTATTATTATTTATTATCATAATGATTGAATTCATTATCAGTTACAGCACTTTATTATTTTATTTATATTTACATGCGTCACATTTAAGTTGCTTAGTTTGTTTTCTTGGTTAAGAGTAATATTAGTTCCTATCTGGCCTGGTTCACATGGGACAGTTTGAGTGTAACTCAAGGAAAAAACAAAAAAACATGTTTGCAAGAATGAGAAGAAGTAAGAAGGCGGTTATTTTGGCGTAAATTTCAGTTGAGACTACGTTTCCCACAATGCCTTTGGTCGTTAATGACGTTAAAACTATGCGCGTGTAACCTTGCTCAGCAGTGTTGTTAAATGAGCTGTGAAAACAGCTTTAAGGCATTTTTTGTGTTTATTTTGACATCAGCTTTGTTTCGGAGTCATGAACAGATATATTTTACCTGTGTCTGTTTTTGGGACAGTGTTTGGATGCGCTGTTTTACTGAAGTGAGTAACTCATAATGTGACCTAATGCCACTCTATCATGATGTAACTGTAGATTTTATATTTCATGTCATGTTTCTGCTGATATGAATGTTACATTAGAGAGTGGACACAATAGGATGATTGTCCATATATAATGCATGTAAGAGCCATAGCCTGTAAAATTAGGTTTTTGCTGAGACTGAGACTTTTGTTCTCCCATGGTGAAGAAACCACACATAACTTCTACTGTACAGTTACAGTAAGTATCACACAAAGTACAGCATTAATTGCTAAATCAGTATTGTATAGTGGGATGTGCTTCACACAGGTAGGACTTCTAACAGGCTCATTGTACTGGATGGAACAGACTGTTAAGATGTTAGTGATTCACAGTTAGTGAGGATGGTGTGAACTTAACAGAATAATGTGTTATTCCATGTGCTAGCTTGCGTAATGAGATGGAGCAGGTTGTAAAGATCAGGTTTAGGTCAGAGCAAAAACTTTGCTGTTTAGATAGATAGATAGCAAAAGATAATACAGAATAATCCAGAACAATACAGAAAATACACAAGATAATACAGATGAATACAGAAAAATACAATTAAACAGAAAGATATTGACCAACAAATTTACAGAATAACCAGAAAGATTATTATTCTTTTTGTGTTTTTGTATGGATGGAGGTTAAATTGCTGGAGCAGAACCACCTATTATCCCGTTTTTTTCTGTTTGTGCCAAGTAAAGTATCCCAATGATGGACTGTTAAATGACCCCAATTTTGCAATATGGTAATTTGATTAAACACATAAATGTAAACATACCAATAAAAGATAAAATGTGACTCTTCTTCAACACAAGGTAAAAAAGCAGGACCACTCTAAAGCATGTATATACATCCATAGTGAATCCATACACGTGTTTTCACTTATGTTGCTGATTAGACATTGTCTCAATACTGGGTCTTCACAAACGGAGTTTGGTGACATCACATAATATTAAACATATCTTCATTCAACTTAAACATGGCTAGAGGTGTAATTGTAGACACTGTAGATACTGAATACACCTGCAAAGTCTGTATTTTATAATGTGATATTGTGCATTGGTGCTGCGTATTTCTTAACATATTATATTAACAGAGTAAACCATCATTTCTGATGATGATGCTTGAATAGGATGTGTAGCAACCACAGGAGCTTAAAAAAAGATTGCACTGAACTTTGGTTTAATTCCTCTCACAGGAACCATGTGACTGGAGGACGATGTCCTAGTAAAGCTTCAATTAACGGAAAGACTGTGGTTATAACAGGAGCCAACACAGGCATTGGGAAAGAGACTGCTCAAGAACTGGCCAAAAGAGGTGTGAAGAAAATATGATGTTACTTTGATTTGGTGTAAATAAAATCTTAAACATTCACTTTGATCTCAGTGACATGCTCCTGTTCCTATTCCCACATCGTCAGGGGGTCGGATCATTATGGGATGTCGGAACATGGAGAAATGTGAGGCAGCTGCAAAGGAAATACGAGGGAAGACCATGAATCCTCACGTTTATGCGTGTCACCTCGACCTGGCCTCCATGAAATCCATTCGAGAGTTTGCAGAGAGAATCAAACAAGGTGAGGTAACATATCACATGCACTGATTAATTTCACTCTACTTCTATCAATAATGGAAATAAAGCACAGCTGGCAATGTTATGAATGTTGTCTTTATTTCCTTGCAGAGGAGCAGCATGTGGATATCCTTATAAACAACGCAGGGGTCATGAGATGTCCTGCATGGAAGACAGAGGATGGCTTTGACATGCAGTTTGGAGTTAATCACCTAGGTACTTTATTGACTGGATGAAAAAACACATCAAGAAACACAGTGGTGTCTGTTTTTCTATATTCTGTCATTACATTCTAATAAAGTCTCTCCTTCACCATCACAAACTGATTTCAATAGTTTCTGTCTTTCTCCAGGCCACTTCTTGTTGACAAGTCTTCTGCTGGATAAGTTGAAAGAGTCCGCCCCCAGCAGAGTGATCAACCTGGCCTCACTCGCCCACATCATTGGAAAGATTGACTTTGAGGACTTGAACTGGGAGAAGAAAAAGTTTGATACCAAGCAGGCGTACTGTCAGAGCAAGCTTGCCAATGTTCTGTTCACCAG
Source organism: Sandelia bainsii (assembly GCA_032362345.1). NCBI lineage: Eukaryota > Metazoa > Chordata > Actinopteri > Anabantiformes > Anabantidae > Sandelia > Sandelia bainsii. The sequence continues at coordinate 8,258,122 of JAUMHL010000012.1, forward strand.
AGAGCTCGCCAAGCGATTACAAGGCAAGTCTACTGGTTGTTTCATATGTGGGCATATGTGGGAGGGAGTACGGCCTGTGTTCTTGTTTGTAATTGGCCATTGAATATATATTTTTAAACAGTGCTGGTGTGTGTGTGTGTATAACAGGCACAGGAGTCACAGTGAACGCTGTGCACCCAGGCGTTGTTGCTACGGAGCTTGGGAGGCACACCGGCCTGCACCAATCACAGTTCTCAAGGTCTGCTCTCAGTGAGTATCCTGCTTCGTTATTGGATTCTGAATTTAGAGAAATGAACAAATCCAGCCAGGTTTTGTGAACTTTTTATTGTTATCTTCATGTTCTGTATAAGTAGCAATAGTGAAACTAAAAATGATCATTATCATATATTTTTATGCATTATTATTATTATTATTATTATTATTAATACCAAGAATAATTATATTGTTATAGATGGTTGAGGTTTCATGTACTGAGTACTTGACTAGTTCCTCTATAGCAATGTATTATAATTTATGATATCATATGTTGTGCTTGTAAAATCTTATGTATGTATAATGTATAATATGCAAAGTGAGTAAATGTAATGAAAATGTATCTTAATTTTAACTGTAATTACACCATTGGTTTGACTTTCACTCAAAGGTGTTGTCCATTTTTAGAACCAGTGCAAGAGTGTTTCAATTTCAACTGAATTTCAAACAAATATCACCAAAATCAATGTTTCCTTCTGCACCTGCAATATTCTACATCACCTGAAACACCCTTTAAAAAAAAAACGATATTACAATTTAAATAAAATGAGAACAAAATAAATAAACTAAACTCACCAGTGGTACCACGGTTGTTGCTGCTACAGCTCGTCTTTACTCATTCTGGGATGGATGTATTTTGCGTTTTCTTTTTCACAATGACTATTTTTAATTACATGCACTCTGGTGTAATAGGCAGCCTCCACTGTGGGTAGAAAAGTGTTTCATGTTGGGATGATTTACAGTCAATGAAGAAGAAAGTTTAACAGAATGTTAAATGTGCCAGTTTTGGTTGTGAACAAATGTAACTGAAACACATAAATTATACACTGATGAGCCACAATATTAAAATGACCAGGTTTCATTTCATCATATATCAATGACAACAGCAGGAATCCTGTTAGTACTTGGATTGATCTCTGTGGTCTCTACCATCACTCCTGCAGGTCCCGTTTTTTCCCTGTTGGTGAAGAGTCCAGAGCTGGGGGCCCAGTCTGTCGTCTACCTGGCTGTATCAGAGGAGATGGAGGGGTTGACGGGGCGGTACTATGATGTTATGGCCGAGAAGGAACCAGCACCACAGGCCCTTGATGAAGAGGCAGCTCGCAGGCTTTGGGAGGTCAGCAGCAGACTAGTGGGTCTAGAGTAGGAAGGACAGTACAGCAGGTCAAACCCATCAGCAGAAGGCCAAAGCAAACCTGCACAGACACACGGATGAAGCACAGAACCAGCTGTCAGGGCTGTGGGGCTGTAGTTTGACTCTGGTCTCTGGGTCAGCAGAGAATAAAGGACCTTTACAACTTGAGCTGTACTAGACCCATAGGAACAATGAACTGTCCGAGTCTGTTATTGCGGTTGGCTGTATAATGGATGTCTTCTGTACATGCCTTAATGTGTCCTGCATCGGGATATTTTCTTAAAAAATGTATAACAAGCAGGCATTGGCTGTGGACTCTTTAAAGAAAAATCACTTTCATTCTCTAACGAATAAAACGTGAAATTGATGGACAACAAACAACACTCTTGCTCACTTCAATAGATTTATTTTGCTGATAAAATCTCACTTGTTCTGGTATGAGCAGTAATATATGATAGCTAGTGTTAGAACACTTTAAATAAATATTAGAGATTTCTAGGTCAACTTCTGGTAATTGATGTTGTTGAATTTATGACTCTCTCTACTTGTCTTATGCTGTTACAAAGTGTTTACCAGTAAAAAATTATGTTTTATCAATGTACATTATTTCAATGGAATTCTTTCAAATGCATAGGAAAAAATATAATAATGACAATTGTTGGACTGCAGACAGACAGTGCATGTCAGCGCTGCTACTGAGTTTTCATACCTCCACATGTAGCCAGGAGGCACTGAGAATCGAACCACTTACCCTGGGGTTTGTAGATGGCTGCTCTACCAACTGAGCTAATGCTCAAATACAGCAAAGACAGACATATATTGAGATGTATACTGCAGGTAGGTTTGAAACTGGATCTTAATGTAACATCTCATTTGAAAATAAACAAAATAGAAAAGGAGGATGACCTGAAATGCCACTGACACTTAAAAAGCTCACAATCAGCATACATACAGACAATACTGAGTTGGCTCTCTCACACAGAAACAGCAGGAGAATGTGTGAATCTAGTTTTTTTTAAGTAGGAGTCTACTCTGTGTTCCCATCTGGACTGTTTCAAATAGTTTCATCGTTGTGAACTGGAGAAGGAAATGCTGATGTATATAGCGCCATCTGGCTGCCAAGCACTTAAATACAGGAGCTAAGGAACCCAGCAGCATTAAAACTCAGTAGTTTATACATGTTTTTCACACTTTTTTATATGATTAATGCCGTTGTGTTTAGTGTTTTTCATCTTGAAAGCTGTTAATGTAAAAATCTGAAAAAAATCAGTTTGCAGCCACTCAACTGATTTTGGTAATTCATCACAGAAACATCCCATGTTTTTGTTAGAGGATACCACAGTATGCTTTGAGATGTTGTCCGTAAACTACGTAGTTTTGGCTAAAGTGCAAAAAAAAAAAACACTGGCGCTGTCCTTAGAAGTAAACAGTGTTAAAGTTAAAGAGTCCACGCATCCTCTTGTTTACTCACACCACTTGAAACACAAATCACGTTACAAAAGCGCTCATTTTACATTTCTGATCCTCCATCCCAAACGTATTAGAAGGATCTATTGCATAGGGCTTTTTCCAACTCTAAATCCCAAAGTGCGGATCAATATGACTCACTCTCTGCACTAATGCGCACTGATCAGCCTTCAACATGACACCAGATACAGTGGATCGTTTATTACACTGCTACTTTGACCACTTGAGACCTTTGTTGCTGCAACACTAGAAGTTAATGGGTTATGGACACGAGCTAGAGAATCGCAGGATTTTCTTTTGCTCTTTGTACTGAAATGACATTTACAGTCTCTGGGGTGTGTTGCTGTCTGATGTGGATTCTATTTCTGGCATGAATCAAATCCCCTCTTAAGTTTAGTGCTTGAGTCATTTTTTGAATATTTTACCCTTTTTGTATTTGTATATTCTTCGTATTCTTACATATTTTATCTACCCTATGCAAAGGAGAACCCGTTTGGACAGCTAGATATTTGTGCTCTTGAACACACCTCGGACGTACTTCATTGCCCACAATGCATCACTAAAGGATGTCGAAAAGTGAGCGTCTAAGGTAGAAATAGTAGCCACTGAAAGGAATAACAGGTAGTACAACCTTGCGAAGAGAAAGATAAAAAACTAATTAGATCTAGACAGATTTAGACAACTGCTTCGTGTGCGGCTCGTGTTTCACCACAGGAGTTGGACGCTTCTTCTTTCGTGCTACTAAAACTTCAGCAGGTAAAACGACGGCAGCTGGTAACAACAGGACTTCACAGCTAAGTCCTGACAGTGAAATGCTACTAACTGTGTACTGCAGAGAACTTATTTCTCCGAATATAACTGCGCTTCACTTTAAAACATTGGTGACTGTGGGAGGAAATAAATGCACCGAAATACATCCAAATAAAAGAGTCGAAATTGGAACAAGTAGTTCAAAGATTCTTCTCAAAACAACTGAAAGAGTAAAATAAAACAACTAAATTCAACTAAATGCTTTTATTTATCTGACAAACATGATATAATGATATAACACCTTCACCAAACTCCTACAGAAAGCGGTTTTTGTTATTTTGTGTGACAGACCAGACTTTGATTGTGCTAATGAGAGTGTGATTGAATCCATTTGACGTGCATTATTTATCAGTATGGCAGAGCTGCAGAGAAAGGGAGAGCTGCTGCCTGAAGATGTTGGTACAGATGACTGCCTGACTTCATACACACACATATACAGTCCAGATCTACTAAAGTAAGCCTGACAATGTGCTTTGAGTATGTGATCTTATGCTTTACTGTATTGCACACAATTATCTTTGTTTGTCGGTGTAATAGCTACGTGAAGTGACCTTTGACGATTTGCACTTTATATTTCAGGGATCAGGTTGCTTTTATCACAGGTGGAGGATCTGGAATTGGATTCCGGATAGCTGAAATCTTCATGAGGTCAGCTGGCCGTTCCTACATAACATGCCACCATGTTTTGGAAATATCAATATTTAAGTCAAATTATTTCACACCTCTTACATTTACATATATTATTTTGCATAGTTAAATCTAAAACATTTAGAGTCAGTGCAACAGTGAATGTGCGAATGAGCTGGTAGGCAGCTTCCAGTTGTGTTATCTGACTGACAGACTTTCATCATTTTGTATATGTGACAAAGTTGAACTTGAACAATAATTTACTCACGGGATGTAAATGATTTATCAATTATCAAAATTTCAAAACCCCTAATATCTGTTGATATGCTGTCTGTTTGTCCTGCTGGCAGCTGCATTTATGGATCTTTCTTTATCCCTAACTTTCACGTAATAGCTCTTTTATCATAATTTGGATCTTGCATTCATTGCCTCTTGTCCCTTACTCTTATATCTGATCTGTTTTGTCATTAGTTACTCTCTTTTCTCTCCCCTTTAGCCTTATTTATGCAGACATTCACTTTTATGTCATTGCAATTCAAAATGTGCACTTTACTGTTGTTTCTACGTTTCACTGCAAAGTAACACTCTTTTTTCTCATTATTCTCTTTCTTTCAGGCATGGATGTGACACAGTGATTGCCAGCAGAAACTTGGAAAAGCTCAAAGAGGTTGTACATCTTGCATATTTTTCACAGTCCTGAAAGACATTTCCTAAACCATGACTAAATGTGTATGTGCTGACACCATTTAATATGATTATGTATTTTCCTAGGCAGCTACAAAGCTGTCTGCTGTGTCAGGACGCCGCTGTCTCCCTTTGTGTGTAGATGTGAGGCGGCCTGAGACCATCACAGCAGCGGTGGACGAGACACTGAAGGAGTTGGGTCGTATAGACATCCTTATTAACAGTACGTGGTCTATTAAGTCTAAAAGATGTGCATTTGTGCAAATGATTACTGAGTTTGTGGTGGAGCTGTGCTGCACAAAGTCTTTGTTATTCTGTGGTGCATCCTGCCAGGATAGGTGCAAATGCATATTAAGGTGTCTGTAGTTTAATTTAAACAAAGGTCAGTTGTGAAAGGCTTTGGTTTAAACATCGGTGTTCTGATGCATTTATTTGTATTTTCTGTCCTTGCATTGTAGTGCCCATTACAAGCTGTTACTATTAGTTATCAAATTGAATGCAGATTGCCTATGCTTGGTGATCTCTTTAATGAACAGTTGTACATATTGAAGTCATTTATAGTGTTAATGAAAGATTTTGTTCAGCAGTGAGCCACAATTCTGCTCTTGGTTAGAATCATCATTCTGTTTTTGACAGATGCTGCTGGAAACTTCCTCTGCCCGGCTACATCACTCTCTTTCAATGCCTTCAAGACAGTTATGGAAATAGACACTATGGGTACATTCAACACCAGCAAAGTGGTTTATGAGAAATGGTTCAAGGTACGGTACAATTTTGTCTGTCAGTGTCCATTTCTATATATGCCTGTGCATTTTTGTGTATGTAGATTTTTGTGCAATATTTCTTAGTTTCAAATTAAGGAGCTACTGAAGCTAATTTTATTGTTTAATCATTACATCATTCGGTTGACAGGATCATTGTGGAAACATAGTAAACATCTCTGCAACACTTGGATACAAGGGACAGGCCCTCCAGGTGCATGCTGGCTCTGCCAAAGCTGCAAACGGTAAGAATGAGAATCCGTGTTTAAAGTATCATCTGTGAATCTACTCCATGTTGTCTCTCCTGTCGCCAGATGCCATGACCAAGCACCTGGCTGTGGAGTGGGGGCCCAATGGGGTGAGGGTCAATGCTGTGGCACCAGGTCCTGTCTCTGGCACAGAGGGCTTCCGTAGACTAGGTAAAGATTTAACACTGTACTGACAAAATGACTCTTTTATTGGCTACTAGGCATTTACTTTTTTATTATATACAGTGGTTTAATCTTTTGGGGCTGTTGGGGCTAATAGTGAATTTACATGTTTGCTTAAATGATTTTGTTTCAGATATCACGTTTTTCTCTCTTTAGTATTTCATTCTCCTATGACTTTACTATTGCATCAACTTTACTGATATTCAAAATGCTGGAAATGTTATGAATTAGTAACAGAATATTATTAACTTAAACATCACAGTTCAATGTGCCGCAGTGATTGCCAGGCTGGTACTTGTACCCCAGTGGGATAACAGGCAGTTGCAATGGGATATGTGGAAAGATCAACTAATTAATTTAAAAATAGAAATTAAAACTTGAATCAGTTGTAGCACAAACACTACAGTATGTTCCAATTGAGAGTGTGATAAAACCAGTTAGCAAGCTCGAAATAGTTAAAAGTAAGCTAGCTAAAAGTAACGAACAAACACTTGAAACGCCATCTACACTTACAGTAAAGCACTTTGTCATAAATATGCAAACCAGCAACACTAAAACACTGACAGTCCACTTGATTGAAAGCAATAGCAATAACAACCGCAAATTTAAAGTTTAGAGTCAGGTATATAAAATACAGTTTCAAGCTAAATCGCAGTTTTTATGACATTTTTGAAAAAGTCTTTTCTGGAAAATGGCATTAAGTAACTTAGTAGCAATAACTAATTTTAATCCCTCAGGTGGCTTCACGGCAGAGGCTGCTGGTGCCTTCCAGTCCATTCCTCTGCAGCGTGCAGGCAACAAAACAGAAATGGCCCACTGCACTCTTTTCTTAGCCAGCCCAGCATCCTCTTATGTGACTGGAGCCATCCTGGTGGCAGACGGTGGGGCATGGCTGACCTCAGCCAATGACATCTCCATGCTGTTGGGTATATCCTCCTCTAAATCTGCTAAACTCTGAACAGATGCTCTCCTGTCCTCCTCCTGACCAAGGTGTGTAGGAGGAGGTGCACATGGAGGTTATTGTACAGTGGATAGCATGATATCAAAGTTAATGAGATTGTTTAAATGAGAAGAACATAGCATAACCTATATTAATCAACTTGTTTCTCTTATTTTTCAGGTTACTGGTCATCTGAAACAAAAAGAGAAAAATAAATGCTGAAATCAAACAAGTATTTTATGGAGAATCTGTAGTACTGAGGTGCTAAATGTACAACGTTTATGATCTCTCTCATCCACTGTAGCTTTAAGTGAGTATTTCTAACTGGCTAGAGGAGTTCAACACTAACATACAGTACTTGAAGAATAAAGAAATAGTGTATTTACCTTTTCTGTGAGTAACAAATTTCAGTAGACACAGTTTAACATCCCATCTTCAGACACTGAGACACTTCAGGTTTCAGTGATCTTTGTGAGTTATAACAAAAAACTGTTTTCAATACTTGCTGTACTGTATTGTATGTGTTTATAATCTGAGTAATGCATAAATGGAAAACAATTCAGGGATTTTTCAACCATTGTAATGTGTTTTGTCGTCATGCCTTTCAAATACACTTGCTAATCATAAGATAAAGTTTTATGTTTTTTTTTCAGTGACTCTCATTTAATAATAAAACATCTATAGTTAGTTAATGGTGACAACTTTTTGCATGTATTATTGCAAGTTATTTGTTTTTGCTAATGTATAAACAGCTGTCTCCTTGCCTTGTGGGTCTTTGACTGGTTGAATGATTCTTTTATTGTTAAAGATCGGATAGTACCTCAAGGACTGCAGTTAAATTGGTGGTATCCAACTGGGGGTCGAGAGTCCACATATCACAAGTTGATGGAGTGAAAAAACAATACTATCACAAAATGTAGTTAAAATTTTCAATGAAGTATTTTCTGAATTATTTTATGTGCAGTGCTGGATATGTTTAACTTATCTGATCTTTGAAAATCCCACAAACAGAACAGAAGACGACACGTGATATTTGCTTGCATTTCATGCCTCCACAAAGGCTGTAACCTGGGGGGGTTGTAAGTACATAATCATTTGTCCTCATGCCAAAATGTTTGAGATGCACTGGATTAAATGACCAGCAGGATGAGGTAGAGCATGCAGCAGAGCCACTGCAAATCAGATGAGGGCGCCAGAACATCACAGTTGCATCCAGTTTCTAATTTATCAAATTATAAAGATCTCGGGTTCAAATGAGCTGTCCACCACTCATATCGGTTTATATGTCATATCAAGAGTAATTAGAGTTTAAAGAGTCACACACGAACAGCCCCGCAGCTTAAGTGCCACTAATGAAGTCACATCCCCATTAGAAAACTCCCCCGGCTGATCCTGAACTTTGACCTCTTTATGATCGAATATTATTATATATCTCCGACATGTGACAGGTGACTGTTTTGTATTTCAGGAATGGGTTTTATGAACAAACACGAATCATGAGCTCCCGGGGCTGCTATAAAGCCTGTGACACTGCGGGGTGTTTTGTACGCTTGCGTGAAACGTCACCGGAGTGTATGCGGCTGGAGGAGGAGAAGGAGGAGGAGGAGGATGGGACGGGAATGGACGGGACGGGACATTGCTGATGCTGATGCTGATGAGAGAGCTTTCAGTGTCTGTGATCAACATCGGTGGACTCGCTGCCAAATCACGGAGCTTTTTTGTCCTCATTGAACATCCTTCGGTTCCGCTGAGAGTTTCGACGAGGGACACGGACACAGATGTGTGTTTGAGACGAGACTAGAGGAGGAATCAGAGGAGGAGAGGACGGTTTCGTCTCGTCACTCGTCTGGCCTGTCTTGTGAGTGACACAGGTGGATTGCAGCTGGAAAACGGCATCCGAAAAAAGAAATAATCCTGGGCTGTCAGCAGAGACAACTGCTTCAGTTATTACTCTCACACCGTGACACGTTAACTGTAACATTTGGTTTTAATTTAAATGCGAAGCTTCTGTTTTGCGTGTTAGCTAGCTAACAGGCTAATTTCGCTAGCTAGTCAGTTAGCAGCTTTCCTGACCAATGGCACGAAAGAAGTGGGATGCTCGAAGGAGGAGTTAACGCTGGTTGCTAGCATAAATTCATTTGAGGAAAGACAGTCGGCGATATAATTAGCAAAGAGCATTATAATGATAAACGTAGGATTAACGTTTCAGCTCTAAGTTAAACAAGGTATGAGTAGCCGTGGTCATGTCGTTTCCTCGCTTTACTGTTTGCTCCTCAGCAAATTAGCTTGCGATTGATACAGTTAGATAATCGGCTAAGAAAGCTAATGTTGACAAACATTCGTGACTTTAAACGCGTTAATTCGTGTTGTTTCAAACAGAGTCATTTTAGAGAGGCAGTCAGCTAATTTTTTATGACACGTTATTTCGGGGCTTTGTCGGTTTTCAGGCCGAAGTGAAGCATGTTGATGTCGGATGTACTGAAGCTGAAACGTTTGGCTGCGACCAGGAGTGGACCAGAAAGGGACATAGTGAGTCCAAATAAATTTACATCAGTGCAGTATTCGCATAAGCTAAAGACATTAATATGAACTTTGAATTTAGGTAACATTGTTGTCAGGATTTCTAAGGCAACCATTGGAGTTAAAATAACAATTTGTTAATCCTGTGCTTGAATGACACTGTTTTTGAGCCTGCATATCTTCTTAAAATTATCTTCACTAATTTACTTATAAAATCACCATACCAGCATCTGTTAAATGTCAGAGGCAGACAATACTTGAAGGAATCTCAGTCATTTATTTTGAGATTTAACTGAAAATGTGTAGTGCTATTTAAAACATGGCATTAAAGTTGAAGAACTGGATCTTGACGACAGCAGTGAGATAAGATATAATACCACCTTTTAGTTTAGAAAAAAGGAACAGACGTTATAAATGGAACCAACAGTTTTGTCTGGCCCTTTGGGGCACTCGCAGTGGGAGTCAGACCAGCCATTTCCTGTTGGATTTCATACACTAAATTCAGACAATGGAGGTGTCTTTGGTCAAAACAAGAGTGACCAGACAGGTTTGGATTTCAGGAACGGCAACCAACATCAAACATCCCAACTAAGTGAAAACGAAAATGATTTCCAGGACAAGCTGGTGGAGTTGGACAACCTCATAAATATCTCTGATTTGTCGTGTGGAGATTTAAATTGTGAGAGAGATTCCCAAGCTTCTCTCCATAGTTTTCATATAGAGGAATTGTCCTACACAGAAAAAACTGATGAACGTGATGAAAATGGTGACTGCACTTTGTCATGGCTCTTTTCTTCCAACCTCACTGATGTGGTTGGGGAAAATTCTGCTTATAAGGAACTGAGTATGACACAGGAGGCCCCTGTTGAGATTGAAAATACCTTCAGTACTGACGCTGAGTTAATAAGTTTCAGTGTACAGGACTCTCCATCGAAAATTTCTGAGGGGAATTCAGAAATCAACACAGGGGATCCATTTTTGTTGGTAGAGTTCCTCTCTAATGAACCCTCTTATCTCCTCCTGGAGTCTTCAGGTGAGTTAAACCCACAGGGTGGCAGTGAGGACCTTGTAGATCTGTCACAAGAGAAGCAGGCAGGCCTCAAGCCCTCACAAAACAGGGAGACTTTGTCACCTGAGACCGGAGGCAAAGGTTTATTCCCTGATCAAGTGACTGAGCTGCTTGTAACCTGTAGCACTACCCTGCAAGGTTTACCTGAGAACTGCCTCCCACAAAACCACATCAGCACGCCACTGGAGTGTTTCGAAGGATCTGTGCCTTTGTTGGATTTAGAGGTTCCAGATTGTGACAGCAGTCTGAGCCTGTGCCCTGCCAGTCCTGCCTCTGTTATCTGCACAGGTGTGCCCTTAAATTTATTTAAAGAGGAGTCAAAGGTGGATGATGCAGGAGCGACTGTAATTAGAAATCTGACTTCAGAGCAACCAGGTGAGAATGACTTGGTCGGTCTGGATTTGTCAGATGAGTCGTCATCACTGACAGTGGCTCTGATTGAAGATGCCTTCATCCAGGGTGATCTCACCAGTGACGGCTCCTCTGTGGAGAAAGTATCCAAGGATTTGATGGAAGACAAATTTTGTTCTGAGGCCAAAAATTACAGGAATGAGGCAATGGCTTTGGATCTGTGCCTGACTGCTGATGAGGTCCATGATGAGGAACCTTGGGACTTGAAGCCACAGGAGGATGTACAGAATGGAAGCGTTCACAATCCGACAACTGATAGGGAAGAAGAGGGGTTGACGGACATTAATGAGCTGGAGGGATCCGACTGTCATGAAGTGGCTTCTTTTGATTTTTCACTTCAGGACTTGAACACTTCTTCTCCTGAGGCTGTATGGACTAGTGAGCAAACTGTTGAGACAATTTCCTGCTCTAAGATGGTGGTAGATGACTCACTGCCATTGGTTTCAGCTGTGAATACGAAGGAGGAAGAGGTCTCCCCGCTAAAAGCTGTGTTCGACGCTTTAGACCAAGATGGAGATGGCTTTGTTCGTATTGAGGAGTTTATGGAGTTTGCTGCTGCATATGGGGCCGATCAGGTGAGATGCCTTGTTCTTTTGTTGATTTCTATCTTTTTCATAAGCAGCATTGGGTAATGCATGCTGAGTGCAGTTTTGTGTAAAACTATATGAACCTCTATTTACGTAAATGATTTATTATTGATTTTGTGCTGAACCTCAGAGAGCTTCCTGCAGAGAGCCTGCTTTAATTCAGTTGAAATCCATCTGGCTGATGTTACTTGCTATCAATAATTCAAGTTGCTTAGGATCCAAATCTGTTTGAAACTCACCATTGTTAGCAGAATTGTGATTAAATCAGGCAAGTTTAGTCATTTTGGCCCTAGTGGTGGCTGCCTAAAATGTTCTTACAGAGATTAATAGTGCTAATGGAACATTTAATATTTTTAATTCTAAAACTGGGGCCTGATTATGAGTTAAACATTTTAATGACCTGCATCAGGTTAATGCTGCTCTGATATGTGATGAAGCAGAGGTAACACAATCCTTGCTCGGGTGTTGGTGTGTTTCAAAGCAGCGCTCACTATTTGGTGAAGCGATTTAGCAAATTCTGCAGAATATTGTTGAAACCATGCCTGGATTAGTTCATCTTCTGTATTTGCTGAATGTTCACGAGCTGGGATTTGGTTTGTCACCCAGATAAGTTCGTCAAGCCTATTGTCTGTAATAAAATCTCAGGCCGGGCATGCCTCCATATGTTAAATGACAAACACTCATCTTTCCTTTGCATATCCTGTGGTTTGGTGATAATCTCCTGTGAAGTGGCTTATGCGTTGCACCCCCCACCAATGACTCTCACCCATTTGTTGGATCCCACCCTTTGCACCAGCCCTATAACATTTTTTTTTAATAACATTCCAACTACTTTCAAGTCATGAGAGAAGGGACAATTTCTAAAAATTTGAAACTTACTAAACTTAACTCTAGTATGATTTTTGAGCTTGGTAGGTTTAATTTCAAAGCAAAAACATTTGACACAGGTCTCAAACACTCCCTGGCCAATTATTTACAAGAATCAGACCAATCTTCAACAAGTGATTACAACATGTTCAGTGCACTGCAAGAGTGCATGTAACTGGTAACAGTCACTTCTAAATTATAATTCATAATGCATTTTATAATGCAGGTATATCCCGTCTGTGCTGAAATGTTGATGTGAAGTAGATTCAGGCAGCATAAGTCATTTGCAAAACCTTATCAGGCTGAAGTTAAACTATGTTTGATTAACTTTCACTGGCAGGAGTAACGTTTGGTACTGCACACACAGATTGTGGTGCTGGCTCATTATCCTTTTTTAATCCCTGTTTTCCCAGTTTAAAGCGCCCCTGGTGCCCCTGATCTGTCCCCGGTCTAGCTATAGGTGTCTGTGGCTCCCCAGGCAGAGAATTGTAAAGGATTAAGAGCAAAATGTGTTTTCCTGAGTCAGAGGGGATTCATGGTTTTGGTGCTGTTCACCAACTGCCCATGACCTTGTTTTGAGTCACAGAGCAGGGCTTTTGTTATGGTAGTCTACTGTTAATAAATTCCACCTGTTGTTTGACTAGTTGGAACTAAAGGTGATACATTTACATGACATTAACAGGTGATTTTGTGTCAAATGTGGGGTCCATTGTACTGTTATTCCACTTTGTCCGGTTTCTGAAGGACTTTTCTCAAGAATAGAGACTCTGGCAGTTTCTTTTGGATCTCTGCTTCTTAAAGGTTTTCCGTGGGCTGATAGTCAGATTGTGCAGATTGATTACGTGTGTGTGTGTGTGTGTGTGTGTGTGTGTTTTTAGCTATTGGATATCTGGTTTCTAAGAGCCCTTAAAGGAAAGTCCTTTCAGATATCTCTCCCTTTGACGATGAGAAACTAACATGTTTGCCTTTTTAATTTACTATAAGTAAGCAAGCAGCAGCAGACATACTTATCTTCAGAATTTGTGGAATGTTATATAATACATGTAACCCTTCAATAGATTGGGCATCGTTAGCTGAACTCAAGGATCAGTGGGAAAGTCAGATCTGATCTTTCAACGCTTTTACACACACATTATGGTTGTTTCTTTGCAGAGTTAGCAATGGTTCATTCTTATCATATCAGTTTGGAATACATGCGAATGTGCTTGTCATATTTGAATAAGCTCTGACCTGATATGCCCTTGTGTTTCAGTCATTTGGAGATAAAAGTGGTTTGAATAACCTCCATACCTGTGTATGGAGGTTATTCAAAAAGGGTTTCAAGTGGAGTTATCATTAAGGGCTAATATTAAGATGTATTAGGGAAGTTTATTAGCTGGAAGTATTTCTGAGTGCAGAAATAAATAATAAATAATCAAATAACCAAATAAATAGTTTGGCATAATTCAAGGTAGAAGCAGGTATTGTATGTGTATTATCCTGTACTTCTTTGCAAATATCTCAGCAGCCTGTCACAAACAGCAGGAATGTATTCATGTGGCATTTGCATGCATGTTCATCTAATGCTTTTATGCTAAGCATGCAAATGTTTCGACCAGAATTATTCCAGGATATGATAGTGACTGTGTGCATACACACGCATATGACACTGTGTGTAATTTGAATAGATTTTTTTCAAAGCAGAAGACAAAATTAAAATTGTGTTGACTTTCAAACATATTTAGACCTAAAAGAGCAGACCTGTTACTTGGCAGGGAGATTGATTTGTGGCCTGTGCAGTAGATATCAAGTCATGAAACTATTTCATTATTACTATACCTATGTAGCACTAAATTAAGAATGCTATGTGAAGTCAATGCTGAGTTGCTGTTATGTGTGCAGGTACTACACATGTAAGACCTTTTAATGAATAATAAATAAATTGCTCTGAAAAGTGAAATGTCCTGCAGGCCTGCATCAACTCTGTTACTGAAAAGATCTTTTTAACCACCACTCGCTGTCTTCATTCTCTGGTTTGGACCCTGATTCTGCACAAGAGTCGTACAGAAATGCATTGTGGAGGTGTCTCTTGTCAGTTGACACTCCCAACCCCACTTTAGCCAGCCTCCCCCCTCACCCACTGCTTTTATGTACTGCCCCTCTAATCCACAATGGAATGTCCCATGCCCTGAAACATCCCCTCTGTTGAGTTCACGTCAGAGTTGATGTTAATGTTTTCTATCCAAAGACCATTCTGAGACTTTTTTTCTTATCATCTCTTGCCAACACGCCAAACCAATGATCAGGGTTATCACAGTTTTGTGTAGGAACTATTGTGAAAACCCCTCCAGGAAAGACTCTCACCAAATGGTATTCTTTTTTTTGGGTTATGCACAACAGTGGTCTGTGTGGAGGCGGTCAGGCATGCCCCGGCACTGATTAGACACAAATAGAGGAAACAGAAAAACCACAGTGCCTTCACTGCTCTACTAAGCAGTGGAACCAACAAGAGTGGCCTCTGAGTTTAGTTTTCTTTTTATCTCACTCCTGTCTCTGTATCTCAGGGCCGTGCTTGTTAGGTGTAACCATGTACATTTTTGCAAAATGCAGTATTAATAATTATATGATGAATCACATTTTCAAAAAGAAATGCTAAAAATGTAAACTATGCGTTAACTTTCAAGAAAACCAAACGGTTCAAAAATAGCAATGACAGTAAAGACTGGTTTAGTTTGCTTCTTCAAACAAGAACATTTATACAAGTAAACGCTGTAATAACATATTGCAAGGCCCTTGCAAGAAAGCAGTAGAGGCAGTCTGCAGGACAACGGAGCACACAGAACAAACCATCAAAACAAAGATGAGCACATACATATACAACCTGTGACAGACCACAGTGCTTCCAATAACTAATGATAATAAATGCTATACAGAGGTTGCAGTAATTTGCTAAATTGGGACAGTTTGCCAGATAAACAGCTGTGGAGAAGCTTTTCCAGGCTTTTAGGGAATGAGACTGAACTGAAATCAGTCACCTCTTGTTTTTAGGTTAGACCTAGGAATAGCCAACAGGCTCTGTTAACAAAACCTGAGGGGCCTGGCACTGTTGTACACACTTAACTGATATGTAGGCCATGGTTAGTTTCCACAGCATAGGAGGTTTAAACTGTTCTGGTTGCTTTGTCTGGCATGTGTTGTGGTGAGTTATTATACTGTTCCAGTCTCTTACTGTAGAAGCAAAAAACATTTACATTTTTGTCAGTTATGTGAAAATTTCATCAGGACCAGAGACACTTAATTCCTCACTCACACCTTAGTTTTCTCACCTCACCCAGCAGGGGTGTTTCTGAATAGCTGCATGGAACAACGTTATTTCCTGTGAACTGTGATGCTTCATTGTGAAACGGAAAAGTAGAAGCTGTATTTAAATGATTCACCCTCTGATTTCTATTCATCCTGCTTTTTCACCATTTCTTTTTAAACCTAAAGAATTGGGCTAATCTAATGCTTGAGGAGGTTTTACCATAGCAAAGATGGGAGTTGGATGAGCTTTGATGCCACATTAACATTGCAGTGGTAACCACCGCTCCAGTGAGATCAGCCTCTCCCCTCCTCTCACTAAATACAGCTGGGTTTAATTCACTAAACCCACATCATAAGGCTGAGGGGGGGTTTTCGGAGTCCGTTTATTAGGGGTTTCAGCTCTCTCAGCGTTGGAGGTCAATGTTGCTAAGCAGATCAGCTTGTAACCGATATGAAAAGTGTAGGAGAGGGAAGCCGCATACTCAGTGAAAGTGGCCAAAAAATGACCACATTCACATTGTATACTTAGATTTTCAAGGAATAAGTGCACCAAAACCATTAAAACCTCAACCGACATACTATCCCACACCCTCCCAGCTAATTTTGTTATGCTGTAATAATGGCTTACTGTAATTTTACGATGGATAACATTTGACTTATATGTGTAATTGGATTTTAGTTGTTCTGTGCTGTCGATAATTCTACAGATACAGACACAAATCTAGTTCCTAGCTCAGATCTTCAGTGCCAGATAACTTTTGTCAGGGGATTTGTACAGGTGAATGATCTCTTAGCGCAGATCATATTAGACTTAATTTAACATACACCAGGAGTCCATTTTCAATCTAAATGTTACTTCACTGTACAGTTGTTTTATTTATGCTCTGAGGTCTTGTGCTTACTGACGTGAACATCCTCTTGTTGCCAGGTTACTGACTGTAGGAATATACAGTACGTAGGTGCTCTTATGTAATCCATGTAACACTTCAGTGCAGCAGGGCTTCTGTGCAGAAAATGCTATATAACTTCAGATTGTCAATTCATATGCATTTTAATAAGAGTGAATTTAAAGTAAGATTTTTTTGTTTTGTTATTTGGCTAACAGAAGCTTAAGTAATGTATTTTTTTTCCTTCTTCGTCATCTGTATAAAGAGTATAAATGCAGTGTCCTTTGTACACTTAAAAATCCTTGTAAACTCTCTATGTCTCTGAATCCAATTAAGTCAGGAACAATTAGCATTCTCCAGAGCTGCTTTTCTTCTTGAGGTCAGAACTATTTTATTGATGGATTTTTGCTCATGTAATCTAAACGTCTTTAAATATAATGATTTATTGTGTTATTGTGCAATTTTGCAGTAAAAAGTCATGGGAAGCAGCAGCAGTTTTATATAGCCTGGGTGTAGGTAAAATACTGATATGTTCAGCATGCTTTTATCTTGGGGTCAGTATGCAGACCGGTAATTTACCCTGTTGTGAAGCATACTTCCTTTTACCTATCATTTAATATAGTACAATTTAATAAAAATATTGCACAGGCTATGATAATATTTTTGTCTGTTGCTGCAATGACATTATATTTGAATGATTTGTTACTTTTACCTTTCAGGTGAAGGACCTGACCAAGTTTTTGGATCCCAGTGGCCTGGGAGTGATCAGCTTTGAAGATTTCCACCGTGGGATCTCTGCAATTAGTAATGGAGGTGAGTCCACAGTTTAAGATGGTTTTAGACCTGGTTTGCTGCTCTGAGTGGTGATGGTTTCTAGACCTGGTAAATGTATGTTACATGTAGTAGGAACACTTCTTCTAGCTTTCCCTATTTTGCAGACTAACTTGGCCTGTTGTATGAGACAATGGAGATTCCACATTAAATGTTTTCTGAAACATACCTATTAAAAATACTCAGATATAATATGTCTGGCACATTGTGAGTTCTCATGGTTTTGTTGTCATGTATTTTCTATGTGGAGTATTAAAAACCTAAAAAAAACAGACAAAAAACCTAAACCTGCTGTGAATACTGCCTCTGCAGCAGATTCTCTGCACCTACATTTAGTCTCCAGCATCTGGCTCCATCTCCCTGCTTTCCCCATGGTGCCAAATATTGTTCTCAACACATTATGTTCACTGCTATCGTTCAGCTGAGGTGAGGGATTTTTAAAAGGAAAGGTGGAAGAGTGACCTAAATTCTTTTACCAGGACTCAATATGATGTTATTCTTTCTTTAACCATTTTGTTCCCCTTCTGTTCTGGGTTGTAACTACTGCAAGGACTCATATACTGTATTCCCCTCTTTCATTGATTTAGTATAAGCCTGTCTTGATAATTGTGTCACCAGGATTCCTAAGCCTTGGTCTTGAATTGACTTTAAATGTACTATTTTGTGCTCCGTATGAAGTGTACAGTACATGACACAGACATTTACACACTTGTTGTGTCGACTGTACTGTGGTGACGTTACCACAATAGTTTACTGTTTACCTCAGTCGTCCCAGTGTATTGATTTGTAGAAGTCTTTCCCAAGGCTTTCTGGGTTGTGCAGCTCCTCTTACTCAGACTATTAATAAGTCATGCATTGGAAGGCATGAGATGCGGAGACACATGGGCTGATTGGCGAGGTTACAGAGCAGGAGTGATGGAGAAATGGGGGTTAGACAGAGAGTCCTATTTACCTGAATTATTTACCATCCTCTCTCTGTCCCCTCTGTTTCTCTGTTTTTGGTCATTAGTTGCAGTGGTGTGTTGTAAAGTCGAGTTGAGACAACAGTCATGTCTGTATTGACACACATTGTTTAGATGTTGCCAAAAGCTTTTAGTGCATCACCTCTTTCACAGCATAGGCAATCTGAAATAATTTGCTTATTAAATGGTAGATGAATGTTTACATCATAAATTAATTGTGTCCTTTAAACAAAGTTTGGTTTGTTTGGTTGTTTTGCTCACACTTTGTGTAACCTTGTACTGGGTCTGAATCTAGCCAGAGATGATTGACTCATGTTCCCATGTGTTCTGAGGTATTTCTGTACAATAAACAGTGTGGAGAAGGGATCAGATATTTCCTGCTGGAAGGCAATTTCCCATTAGTGTGTCACCCTGCTGACAGATTTCCAGTATTTGTGTAAAGGCAGCATTCACTTTGCACTTTCTTGCTGCCATTGATATTTAGATCCTCTAGTTCCTTATCATCTGTATCTTTGTTTCCTCCACCTCCGTTGTAATCAATACATAAAACTTGCTCTTTAGCTCCTAACCTGCTCTCTAGTTTCAGTATCAACTTCCCTGCACTCCACCGTCATCCTCTGTGTTTAATTTCTTCCCCATTTTTAGTGGAAAGGCTACCTTTAAGAAAGAATGATGGACGAGCTTTGTACTCCTGTAGTGGCTGCCGATGTGATGTGTTTGAAGCTTTAAAAATGGTCTAGAACATATATGTCCTTTTAACATTTTGATATTTTGACTAATATTTGGGCTGTAGGCACGCTGTTCAAAGACCATTCCAGCTGCTCCTTCACAGCCACAGTAGACACAGAATCATGTCATTTAATTGATCTGCAATGTGTAAAAGTCTTGAAGAGCAATGGGGTAAACATGACTGGGTGTACAGAAACTCTCTGCTCTCCTTGCAGCTTTTGAAAGCACTGCTTATGTTCATGTTCTCTCAGGAGGGTGCTGTTCTACTATTCTGCTAGGTACAGGAGCTGCAGTGGCTGATGGGACTCCATCTTGTTGGTCAGTCTCAGGTTACACTGCTTGCTTTCAACTGCTTTCAACAGGCCTATATTGAATTTGAATTTGATAGGGGTTGCTTCTAGTCCTTTTTTGTTTGTTTTTGCCCATGCCCTTATTATGTTAAATCTCCAGCCTTTGAAATATGAGTGTAAAATGTTACTGTGTTTATTGTCATGTCAAATCAAGCTTGACTTGCTGACTGTAACTTTACTTCTTTAGTTATATTTCTAATCAAAATTAGATGTGTGAATTAGTTAAAGTCAATATATAACCTTCAGTGAATTTTGAAATTGATTACATCTATATTAGGTAAATCTCACGTAAGTAATAATCATAGCTCTACACTGGCTTACCGTGGCTGCCCGCATCAGGTTCAAAGCTCTGACACTCGTCTAAAGAGTAGTCAACTGTGGTCAGAAAAAAAATCCCAAGCAAAGCTTTTCAGCTAAGTGGTGGAATGAGCTACCTCTGCTCGCTCAGCAGCCTCACTCCCAGTATATAAAAAACAGTTGAAGACAGAACTTTTCCTCGGCTTCAAGTGCACTTAACATAATCATATAAATAAATAAAACTTACTTACAAGACAAATCGTTCTTCTTATGGCAGTTTGTTTTGTTTTGACATAGATTTGTTGCTTGTCTCACTTAAGTTGCTGTGGATAAAAGCATCTGCCAGATGACTAAATGTAAATGTAAAAAATGTAAAGGTAAATATTCACATGTTTAGCGGGCATAGGTTCAGTGGGATGAAGATACTAGTATTTAAAGTCACCTTAGTCATTTTTGTATGAATTTGGCATTTAAATGAACAGTATCTTAGCGATCAAGTGGTACATGAATATAATTATAAACAAGATTGCTGTATCATTATCATTTTGTGTGTTTCAGAAAATATGCTCATAGCCTCCTGAAAATGTTATTCCATGTTGTGTGCTTCTTGAGAATGCATACTTAAATACATATACATAATTGCATATTTGATAATGAAAAATGAATATGAAGTCTCTTACATGCATTTTTATTGATTGGCTTTTGATTTAGTTGTGTGGAAAATGATTTTCTGTAAGAATTTTCCTGCACGCTTGAGTAGGATAAGTAATATCACAGTTCTGTACAGTTCTGTTTTATATATCTGCTGTCACACACTCCCCCTCTCTTTTCTGTACTACTGGTTTTGAACTGTACACACCAAAACTGTTTGACTTAAACATTAAGCATTAAACCGGTCGTCTTTCTCTCATATCCTCAGGTCCAGAGCCACAGCTGTACAGTGTAAACTACAGTCCAGGGAATGGAGCAGTGGGCTGTCCAGAAGAATATGATGAGGTGAGACACCACACAAGAGGCTTAACCTCCTTCTACATATGTATGTGGTCCAGTTGTTGTGCGTTCAGTTCCCACTGATACACATAAAGGCACAGTGTGAAGGTCACAGGCTGAACTCCCTGTGCACTCTTACTCTTCCCACTGCAATTCACTGAGTGACTTGCAGAGCTATCATTACCACTCTGTGAATGTTCCACAGACTGAACACCCTGGTTTGGCTGACAATAAATGGCATCTGGCAGACTGGGCGTTTGAGTATTCTTTGACAAATATTGAACTAGCTGGAATGTGCCAGAGTTGTTACATGTGTGTTTTTACAGTTGTGGTTAGCATATCTGGAATTCCTGTCTCCTCTTGCACATGAAACTTGTATATTTAACCTTCATTGTTGCTGGCCTTCACAAAATTGAAATGTTTCTGTTATTGTGTGCACTTAGAGCAGTGAAGGACGATAGCTGTTGATCTAGTTCTGTATGTTGCACAATATCAGCGCCCTCTCTTGATATGGTTTAGAAGTGCAGGCCTGTGTACTTGAGACAAGAGTGCAAATGGATTCCATCCACTTAGGTTAATTTCACTGGATGCAAAGTGCATAATTTGTGCAGTCCATAAATGATATTGCAATTATGTGAGTACAGCTGAAGACTTATATGTTTTAATGGAAAACAAGGACATTTCAAAGTGACCCCAAATGTTTGAAGAATAATGTACAGTATACAGCCCAGCATCACATACAAATTTATCTTAAGTGACTTTAAAATTATCTGGGAGGACACCAGGTCCAGTTCTTGCCAACAGGTAGGGCCTGAGATAACAAACGGAGGGTTTTCATATATTTTACATTAGTCTCAGGACAACGTGGGCTCTACTGTATGCACGAGTTAAAGTAGTTTTAAATTCTTACTGGTACTACTACCATAATCTTCATCACTTCATATTGTTCACTTCAGTCAGTATATTTTCAGTGATGTTCCGTATGTCTGTATTTTCTCTAAGCCATCTGAATAATTGTTACCTACATTATTCTTTTTGTATGTTTTTAGCAATCTTCCTCAAAACGTTGTTACTTTATGTTTTTCCCTCTATTTTTACTTTTTCTGTAACAATATCTAAAAAATGATCACAGAAATATTTAAAACTTGACAATGTCTTGGCTAACCACAAGAATTTTTGGAATTTTGCTGGAATCATTTATTATTCGTCCAGTCCCAGGGCAAATTATATTAACATAATAACAATAAATCAAACGCACGTTTTCACAGGCACTGTTTTAGCGTAGTAAAGGAGGACTCTCATGAGCAGTCGCCTACAGAGAATCCCTGATTGTCATCTCATGCACAGTTTGTCTGAGCTGCTGTCTGTGTTCTTGGAGTGAAACAGAATATCAAGAACCATCACAACTTATTCTGCCACACACTTTACTTGGGAGTTTTTCGACAAATGTCTGCCTGCCAAAACCCCACAACACTGACATCAGTTGGCTGCAGCGCGTTGGTAGAAGCTTGCGCTCAATAAAGCAATAATGAAAGCAGTAAAAGTAGTCTCAGTAGTAATGAAAAATTAAATCACAATATACATGGTTCAGAGGTGTTTCAGAACAACTTAGAAGCAATTAATAAGGCAGTTAAAAAAAGAGTGGGGGGAAAAAAAGTGTTTAAGATGACATAATCTTAGCAGATCTATTTTCTTGTTGGAAAAGGGTCATACACCTTCCTAGGACTATCATTAATATAGTAGCTGAAGTTAATTCCATGACTGTATTATTTGGCAGGTGCAATATAAAAAGAGAAGGCTGTACACATCAGAAAATATTGATATAGTATTATATAGAAATCACACTATGTTCAGAAAAAGAAGAGCCAGGCCAGAGACGTTATACAATGATCTATCGTATCACAAGCTGCACTGAGACCCAGGAAGAGAAGGACAGAGGTGGAATCTGAATCTGTAATAAGCATCATTTACCACGTCACTAAGTGCAGTTTCAGTAGACAGTCCCTAGGTATGTGTTATAAAAGAGTACTATATGATATACAGTTATTTATAATTTAATTTCTACCTGAAATACTTTCGTTGCTGTAGCTGCTGGTTACAGGAAGCTCTAAGCAGAGTTTTCCGGGAAGTTTGTGCATGTTTGAAGTCACCACACCTGTGTCCATGACTTGTTTTTTTCCTTGATTTTTTTTGGCAGAACAGTCTTCCTCTCTGTGAATGGCTGTGCTGTTTTAGCCCTGTTTGCTTTCAAAACAGTCAAGGTGAGGCTGTTCAGCTGAGGCCTGGCATAAGAGAAAAGCAACTCCCCATCCACCCTGATTTTCCTTTACTAAATATTTTTATTTAAACATTCATAACCTTCACATTCCCCTCTCACATTTTATTTCTTCAGAATAATCATCTAGCAATAGTAACCTTTTAAGTATTTTTGTTATACTGTCAAAACTGTAGTAGCCACTCAGACTGCCTGTCAAAATGTCACAACTTACAATGTTAGTTTTCTAGTGGAACACGGACAACTATGGAGTTTGTTGTGATGTTGCTGTTGTTGTTGTACAGTAAAGTTGTCATTCACTGTGCAGCCTGAGACATGTTGAACATGGCTTAGTGATAAGTAAAAGCTGGTACTAGCTGCATTACAGCTGACTTTTGTTACTCGGTGGACTTTGTCTGTCTCCACCCCTCTGACCACCCTGTGAAGCTGAACGAGGTGTCACAGTATTTTCCATTTTCCAACCGACTCTGACTCTCTCACTCTGTCAGAGAGCGAAGAAGAGGGAACATAAGTCGGAATTATTAGGAGGCTCTCATGGCAGGACAGGTTTCCTGTCAATGAGACTGGGAGGAAACAATGGTTTTGGGCATGGTGGACAGCCCTCTGGGCCCTGCTTCTCTTGGCGCTTTTATAATGGTAAGTCATGCATCCAGTATGACTCACCTGTCTTCATTATTACTTCACAGCTCTGATACCTGGATAATGTGTCTGTGGTTGCTAATAGCTTCAGAGGGTCTTTTTTGGCATGTTCCACTCTGAGTTTTGTGTTGGACATTTGGTGTTTGTTGCTGGAAAAGCCTTAGGTTAGCTCATCTTGTTCGAACTTGTTGCTTAGAGGTGTGAATGCAGCAGGTTCTGCTTGGAACAGCCATCTGAAACGCAGCAGGTGTTTTCTGAAGTGTCTTTGTGCTTTATGATTTGTTTGGTTGTTGATGTGATTGGCGTCTGTACCACCTGGCTAGACTTGAAGGTTCAAACTATTTTTGAAATGGCTTATTTGTTTGTTTTTTATTAATTAATTTTTTTATACTTTTTAATCAACTTATAGGTTTTTTATTTACTTTCTGCTTCACATAGTTGCAAATAATCCTGATTGAAATAAATACTTATTTTTAAAGCTATGTTATATTTTAATCAGAAAATACAGTTTAAACAACATTCACTCTAGATTGTTTGTGTGTGTGTGTGTGTGTGTACACTACTCACAAAAAGTTAGGGATATTCGGCTTTCGGGTGAAATTTCAGGATTAACCTTAAATGCACTATAACCTTTACAGGTGAACTTAATGTGACCTTCCCTAAACTTTTGAATGCACATGTCCAACTGTTCAA
>JAUMHL010000012.1:8282717-8303834 GCA_032362345.1 Sandelia bainsii
TGTTGTGGTATACTCACCACTGTTGTTGGCTTTTGTTTCAATAAATTGATTGAGATGAGGAAATCACCATTGCATGCAATTTCACCCGAAAGCCAAATATCCCTAACTTTTTGTGAGTAGTGTATATACACACACACATATACATATATAGATTATTTCATTCACATCCATGGCCATTTCTACTTGATTATTTGACTGTTTGGTGAATTATTCAAATCGGTATGAATTAGTGTATTTAGTGCTTGATGGGCACACTGTAATGTGTTTATTCTCGTTCTGTTTCTGTTATTGCAGCAAAATGAGGTGACTGACAGTGCATACCTGGGCTCTGAGAGCACTTACAGTGAGTGTGAGACCTTCACTGATGAGGACACAGGGGCCCTCGTCCCCGCTGAGATGCATGAGGATGTGGAGACAGACAGTGGCATTGAGGCCACACTGCATGACCCTGAAGACAGCAGCAATAGGTTGGTATAAATTTCACTATCAGCACACAATATCAGCTTTGGGCAATATACTTATATTTCCTGAAAAGGTGTATATAGTCCTTCTACTGTGTATTTCATGTTGAGATTGCTGGTTACATCAGTAGTGAGACTGGACATCAACTTTGAACTTGATAATTCAGTTATATCACATAAACACCATTGTTATGTAAAGTGGTCAGAATTTATAGTGTGAATGTAGAAATTTCTTTGACTTTCAACACACTGTTGTTCCTCAAATGTTTATATAATGTGTATAAAATGTGTTTAAAGTTCGCATCATACAGTAGATTAAATTGTAAACATCATGGTTATAAAACTGTCAATCAAGGATTTATTTTCCTTCGTCAAATGTAAAATGACGAACATTACACATTTTTATTTGTGAAACGGTTTAAAAATCATAAAAAGAACATTATATACTGAATATTATAATGCTATGCCATACAGCTATGCATGAAGTCAATCTCTCTTGTAGGCGCAATCTCTAGATTTGAGTTGAGACTCAGGGCAGCTCATATCATCTGTGTTGCCCTTTAACTTAAAATAACATTTTAGTTCATTTTGTAATAACTTGATTTTAACACATCATTAAGCCATAACTAAACATCTTACAACAAGTAAATTCTGCCTACACACAACATTTAGCGCAGACGCAGCATACAGGTTTATTGAGGAAAGGGAAATATCTATGTGGGGTTTTAAGAATTGATATTGGATCATTCAACAGTCATAAAAAACTGTTTTTAAAGGCTAAATCATTAATTGTAATCCAGTTGTCATGTAAACCAGATCAACAAAATCATGATACTGCTGTTCTTAATTGCTGCTGGCTGCAGAATTTACTGTAAATGTGTGCCACATCTCCGGCTAAGGGAAAGCCCTGAAATTGCCCTGCACTGATTGTTTTTCTTTTCACACAGATCATGTGATCTATGAGTCTTACATACCCAACACTGGATCACTTACGTTCTGTTTGGGTCACCAGACAGGCAGATTAAACAGAGGCCATAGACAGCTAGTACCTTACTGACCCAACACCCTAAACACTCCTGGATACATGAGTGTTTAGAAAGTGAGGCAGTCTAACAGTACCCTATTGTGTTGCTGTGTTTGGGTTCCTTACTTTTCTGTAAGTGTTCGTTAAATAACAGCTCCTCATATACTCATACACCATGTATTGCTGAAGGATGTTTGAGGCATCATTTCACATAGTCAGCGGGGATATTCACAGTTGATGTTTTTTGTACGGCTGAACAGGAAATCTCATTCAGAGATAACTTGAAATGTGCGTAGTGTAAGCACCTCAGACCTTGAACAGAAAAGTCCTTACACCATTCTCTACACTCATCAGTGTGTGTCTAAGTGGATCTTCATTTGTATGAGCTGAAGAGAGACTGAGTTCTGCTCATTTTTTATGAACTCTCAGGTTACGGCAGCTGTTATTGACTACAGTAAGTGCAATTTTTTATGTCTAATATATACCTTTTTTGTACCAATTTGTATATACCAATTTGATATGTTGTTCAGGAAGCACTTGACAGTCGCGTTTAAATGAAGTTGTGATATTTCCTTCTTTGTTACTGTGTTAGTGGAGGTTATGAAATTAGCGTTGTACTGAAAAATGCCAAGTTTTCCCAGTCAAATCAGCCCACTTAAAGTAGTCAAAATAGTAAAGGTCATCCTCTTTAGTGACTACTACTGAATTCCACATCTCTTACAAATAGGCTGATTTTATGTGTTTTTCAGCTATCAGTCTGGGTCACCCATCCGAATCAGTTTTTCCATAATTAATTGAATTTATGGACCTTGAATTTGGTGGACCAGTTTGAATTACACTGCATAGACATGATTATGAGTTTAGTGCACAGTACATTTTTGACTATGGAATGGCAGTAATGTGATCTTTTTCACACTTGATTTGTCTAAATTAAAAATGGTCTTTTTTATTAAATTTTGAGCATTGAGAAAATATTGCTTTAGTGTTGTCTCTTTGAGGAAAGTAAACTCTAGCATGTATAAGATGTGTGATTGACAAGTACGGTGGTGATTAATTGCTGACAATAGTGTCTCTGTACTTCTGTGATCCATTATTTGCATCAGCTAATAGACCATTTAATATATCTGTAGTTCAAACCCTGATTATGCATCCAGTATTTCTCATTTTGATGGGTTAAAGTATTTTGTAACTTTTCCATTACTGTTTAAAGATGGGTGTAGTCCATATATCTGTATGAGTGCTTGTTGGTGTAATATTTAGGGTGAATACCAGAAGTCTAGCACAGTGAGATCTTACCTACTGACAGTGTGACCTGTCCCTCTGGCTTGATGACTGATGGGAGTAGTCTGCCTGATATGGATGTGTTTGGACTTCCCATTCCATGACTGAGCCTTGAATTCTAGGAAGTGCTGAGTTAACACTTCTTTTGTTGTTAACCTTTTTTTTTTTTTTTTTTTTTTTTTTTTCTTCTTTTCGTTGCCTAATGTGGTTCTCTCCCCTCGACTCTAAGTCTGCTGGATGACTGGAAGCTAACACTCAGACTATTACTCTTTGACCTTTATATTTGTTAATTCACAGTGAAGACGTTTATACGAAAACACGAAGTAATTTTTATGCTAAAACCTTTAAGAAAGTCAATTTGGTGACGGTGATTTAAAATTCACTGTGAAAAATTTAAACAAAAAGGCCAGTGACAGGACTGAGATTTTGCCTTGCAGTCTGGGTATAGTCCAGCTAAACCTAGCTACAGCATGCACCACTTTAACAGTGTATGTGCAGGCATATATATGCACTGGACTTGGGATTAAGAGTCTAACAGGATTAGCCTCACCCCACCCTCCTCTGTCTTACCCCTGTGTCCCCACACACATTTGGTCCTTGGATGGTCAGCAGGACTGTCTGTTGGCTGTTGCTTAGCCTCAAATCTGATTAACCCGCTCACAGTCAGCCCTTTTTGGTACAGCCTCAAGTCTTGTGGGTGGCACAGACGACGCATGGTCACTTGTGTTGTACTAAAGATTGGAAGCTCATTGGCGCCACACACTTGTTTTTTTTTTTTCAAAAGCCAGACAGTTTTTGTTTGCTCCGAACTGGAGAGGTTTGGTTTTGTTTCTAATCGGTGTAGCTTTTGAAACTTCAGGATTCCACTCTGGTTGTCTGGGGTTTTAACTCCAGTTGCTCCACGGCTTTCACGCCAGAGCAGCGGAGGGCGTTTAAAGATGCGTTCTCTGTCATCACCGTCCCTCTGTGTGAGGGACCTTAATATGGGGCCCAGTACTAAGCACCTGAGTAAAGGGTAAGTAGCTTTAAAAATTGGTTGTGTTACTAAACAGCTCAGCCTAATGTTTGTTCAGAGCATTACTGCAGCTGAAACTACATTGTTGTCTGGTTAATTGTTTGTAAGGTCTGACTTATTTTTTGTATTTAATAGTATATTCCCTTTGATTTCCACTCCGTATATCAAGGCAGTGTCTTAGCTATGAATTAGACAAATGAACATCATTTCTCTTGTAAACACGCAAAACGGGCTTTGTCATCATGTGCTGAGAAAGCAAGCTTTTCTGCTGATTTGGACATCCTCATCCTGTGTGTGCTTAAGACATCTGTTGGACAACAGGAAAAGCTAGTTTTCCTGTTAAATAAAGATCAAGGAATTTCAACGTTTCAGCAGGACATTGTACTAGATTACGGTTCAGCTGTGTAAGACTACAAGCCAGTTATGAAAGCCAACGTAGCAGCCCTTTATCTCAGCGCAGTTAAGGACGTCTGTTAAGCTTGTCTCCCATCAAAGTCCACAAAGGCTCCTCTCACATGTCTCCAGTGTTGCCATCCTGATTTTGCATTAGCAGCTGGGCACAAGACATTTTGTTTCAGCCAGTTGAGGCTTTGGGATTAATGTGAATTAACAGATTGCCTTTGAAGACAAGTGATCGTTGAACTTGTCCAGATTGCTGCTCTTTCTGAGGGGAGATTAATCGTACTTGTTCAGGATTTACAGTAGGCTATAGGCATTTCCAGACTTCTGGGTCACTCTAACTTGCACCAAGTCTTTTTAGAATATGTTATTAACACTGTAGCACAAATACTATAGTCTGTCTATAATCTTTGAATGCAGTCAGATGATGGGCCTTGTTTGGTCTGACTGAGATTGTGGTCTCATAAATAGATGGTTATGGTGTAATTTATTTTTAGTTGGACATTCATCTTTATCCTGTTTAAACTTGACACATTTTCCTTTACTTTTGGCCTGGACCATAAGTTAACTCTGCTGTTGTTATGTACACAAGCGAGCACACACACACTAGCACCATGATTCATTTTCATGTGTCCTTCAGGTTTTCCCTGAGCTCTGACCTCCATAACCACTCCTTGGTGACGGTCATCGGTGGAGAGGAGGAGCACTTTGAGGACTTTGGGGAAAGTAATACCTCAGAGTTGCTACTGGAGATCAGCGTGGAGGGGACAGAGGGGGAGGGCGACTCCCCTGAAGGGCAGCCGCCTGAGCATGTCAATGGCTCTTCACTGCTTTCTCCCAGGTATGAGATTTTTATTTTTCCCTACATAGAGTCTTGAATATTTCTGGCAAAACCCAATTAAACATGAGTTAAGCTTTAATTCCTAAGAAGGGAAAAGTTATTTGAAAATATAGTAAGCCCAAATGTTATTTAACTGTGGAAATAATAATAAAATTGGCATCAGGTTGTCAAATCAGAATTTTCTTTTCATCATCCCTCTTGATAAGAGCTGTGAGACTGTTTTATTCTGAGCTGCAGAGTCCAGGCCTAAATGCTTCTGTTTGTTCTTTGTTGAAATGGAAACATTTTCTCTAAAGACACTGAGGTCAAATGTCGATAAGAGCTATCTGGACACATCCTTCCCACCCCATACCTGTGTCCTTTTCTCTGTGAAGGGCAAGATAAATGGAGTGAATACAAAGTTCATTTAGCCAGCTCACTCTCACTGTTTCAAAGTTACTGAAAATGTGGATGTTGGACTCTAAAACAGTGTTTCCCTTTCATTAACCTGGTGATACTGGGTAGCTTAAGTAAATGTTTTACAGTCAGGCTGTTAAAGTTTTAAGAGTGGCGTCTGTTGCCAAGCGTTCTGCGATAGACAGAAGGTGAATGTTATATTTCACAGTTCAAACATTTTGGGGAGCATCTAGCAAGCTTTGCTTGACTAAAATGCAGTGAACACATACACACATGCCTTTTTATTGCACAATTAATTTGTATTGAAACTGTCACTGTAACCTTTTCCCAGTCATCTTTTTCCTCCCCCCTCCTCTGCTTTCATCAGAGACTCTCAGCTGGAAAATGCGTAATTCCCATTTTGGTAATATTTCTGTAAATAGCTTTGCCAGGAAGCTCTTACCAGCTAACGGCCCACTTTCTGTAGCCCATTGCCAATATGGAAATAAAGTGGATTGGCACTAATCACAAGCCCCTGTTTTGTTTAATGTTGTTTAAGTCATCACTATTAAAAATATCACTGAACTGAAGCCTCGCTGTTTATTAATGCTGTTTTCTAGGAGTTGTTGATAAAGGAAGGCTAACCTAACTAAAAGTACTTTATTTTATAGAATAAATTGTTGGTTGGATGTTAAATTGAATGACCCTCATCTTCATATGTAAATTGTCTATAGCAGAAGTAGTAAAAGGATATTTTTAAGTAAAATAGAATAAATATAATAATATTGTAAGTGGATGTCAAATATACATTCTATAATAAGAGTTGAGAGTTATTACATAATTAAAGTTTTAATATGTTATTTTTTTGTAAAATTTTCAGAATGAGACAAACTGTACGCTGTACATCGCATATAAACACAAGTCTTCCTGGTTGTCGAGTTGATAAAATCATGCACAAAAAAATAACTGCATCCCACAAACTTCACCCACTCAGTGTGAATGCGTCACCGTGTTTTGAGCCAGTCGTGCACATTGTTGGCGCATGTAGCAGTGCTGCCTACACACACACCCACATCACAGCAATTTGACTACACAAACCCGCACAGTTGGGTTGCCTCTGTTCTACACAAATACACATCACTGTAGTCATTATTTAATAAAGTCACCCTTCACGCTGTCAGAAGAAAACCGCTCCGTACGACCATGTGCATATGACCATGAGGTGACACTCACTCAAAGTCTGCAGTGTTTCTGCTTACATAAGGAGAAACCTGTGCCAGTTTATTGCATAATTCAGACCTTAGTGGACAGTCAGCTGGTAGAGGTGATGTAAGGTGCAGGATACACACACCCAACAATGAAATAAACAGCTACTGTGCTGTGAAAAAGTATTTGTCCCCTTCTTGATTTTTATTTATCCATTTAAATGGTTCAGATCATCAAACAAATGTTACTGTTACACAAAGATTACCCAAGTAAATACAAAATGCAGTTTTTAAATGATGATCTAATTATTAAGGGGAAAAAAAGCTGTCCAAACATGCCTGGCTCCATGTTAAAAAGTAATTGCCCCCTAAACCTAATAACTGGTTGTGCCATGCTTGGCGGCAACAACTGCAGTCAAGCTTTTGCGATAACTGGCAATGAGTTTTTCACATCGCTGTGGAGACATTTTGGCCCACACTTCTTTGCAGAATTGTTTTAATTCAGCCACATTGGAGAGTGTTTGTGCAAGACTGGCCTGTGTGACAAATATGGAAAGAAAAAAAAAAAAAAAATCAGGAAGGGGGCCAATACTTTTTCACAGCACTGTATACATTTAATTTATTTATGGTTCATTGATTTAATGTAGTGTACTAGTAACCATTCTGTATATTGTCTGAGCTTGATGTATAGGTTGAAGAGACCACAATATCTGGCACCAGGGAAAACAACCTTATCAGCTCTGAAGAGATAAACACATTCTTTTTCCTAGAATGTTTTGTTTTCTGACACCATCCAAAAACAAATCACATTCACACAGCACACTCTGTTTCACGTCTCCCTACCACTGTAGCCCTCACACTTTACTTTTCTCCCCTGTGAATTTCACTAATACCCACTGTGCCCTCAGAGGTTTCATGTCTCACCTCACTGCACTCTCTTGTTGTGTCACTCACCACTTCCTCCTCTTCCTTCCTGTTTCCTCTTTCCAGTGCACCTGCACCTCTCCCTGACTGCTTTCAGAGCTTCCTCAGGGAGGAGGCACTGGACTTTTTCTGTAGTCAGTGTCACAAACAAATAAGTCGTCTCGAGGACCTCTCTACTCGCCTCAATTTCCTAGAGATGACTAGGTAACATCATTCACACCCCACTCAGATTGTTAGCTGTGTGAATGTGTTTGCAGTGCTGATTAGATACAGTATCAAGCATGTTGTTGTAATGTGTGCATGCTGTGTTGGACTAGCAATGGCATTGTGTGTGTTTTGTTATAGGCTTTATATACACATGCAGACTATGGTGTAATTGTGGGTCCGTTTTAAGCCCAGTTTACCTCACTTATAGCAGTATTTTTCATCTGCACCCTACTTTTGAGTGTGAGTTGCAGTGTTTGTGTTTACTGATTAATTGATAGAAAACTAATTTAAGGCATTTCTGTGGCTATTATGCAGATTTTAGATGGTGGTAGCCATTTCCTTCCCATTATTACTATTCATACAAATGTATAACAAACATTTTGCTCATGTGAAAATAAGCTTAATAGATTCATTCTATGTGTAAGGATAAGTTAAAAGTAATGTGAACAGTTATCACAGGTTAGTTAAACATTTCAGATGTGTGTTTTTGTTCTTTGTATCATTAACTTCATGCGTTTGTTGCAAAATGACTTCTGGCTGTGGATTAACTTTTAAACAAACTTGTATTTATTTTATTACAGACCACTACCTTTATTACAGAAACTTAATAAC
Source organism: Sandelia bainsii (assembly GCA_032362345.1). Classification (NCBI taxonomy): domain Eukaryota; kingdom Metazoa; phylum Chordata; class Actinopteri; order Anabantiformes; family Anabantidae; genus Sandelia; species Sandelia bainsii. Next base: position 8,291,062 of record JAUMHL010000012.1, read on the forward strand.
TCTTCAATCCCATTTGATTTGTTTACAGGCAGAGCACAATTTAGAACTTTAGAATTCACTAAGATTATTGAAATATTTTTAAAATTCTGAAGTCTGATTTTATTAAGTTTCTGTAATGCAGTCAGAGGCCCATGTCAGCCTGTCAAGCAAAATTGAATCTAGCACTTGTTAGCACTAGATACTAATTGTATACACTGTGTTTGTATTAGATTGCTTTGGTGTGAACATTTTGTAGCTTTAGTTTTAGCTGAACCACCACATCATGCCTCTTTTTGGGAGCTCCTCTGCCAGTAAAGAGGATTGTGTGATAGCAGGACTACCAGGAGTTGCTTTCTGTTTCCTTTATCTTTTTTCTCTTCCTCACCATTTTTCCTGTTGTTGTGTCTCCCCAGCGCTGGCAAGAGACTGTCCAGTAAGAAAGTTGCAAGGTAAGCTAAATAGTTCTGATGTTGGTTGGCTCATATTTCTAGCATTATTGTAATAGATAGTTGTGTGTAGCATAAAAAAAAATAGCAGTTAGTCAAATGTGAACTGGCTCCAGGGAGTTACGTTTTTTCCTCTCTATGTGCAGACATCTTCTCCAGAACAGCTCAATGACTCTGGACACCATGAGTGACTTAACGCGGGACATCCTAGAACTTGCTGACAATGACATCACCGATAAGGTGACAATGTTAAATTATTATCATCTTCACTTGCCTTCACATCCCTCTGGTTACACACATTCATAGCCATAAGTTAGCACAGTTTTCACCATTTACAGTAGTTGTTAAAAGAAGGAGTGTTTCATATTGGCATTTAGACCGATACATCAGTACTGCAATATGTCATAGTTGATTACATTTCAATTTGCATCATGTTTAACTATTAAATGTTTACCTTTCCCAGGTGCTCCTACTTGAGCGTCGAGTGGCGGAGCTGGAGAAGGAGTCAGAGGCCTCGGGGGAGCAGCATGCGCGGCTGCGCCAGGAAAACCTTCAGCTGGTACACCGGGCCAATGCACTGGAGGAGCAACTGAAGGAGCAGGAGCTCCACGCTGATGAGCAACTGCAGCAAGAGACCCGTCGTCACAAGGAGGCCCTGAGCAAGCTGGAGAGGGAGAGGGGGCTGGAGCTGGAAAACCTCCAGGCCAGGTAATCACAAGAGGAAAGACGTGAAATTGAAATTAATTTAAAACAATTTGATCTCTGTGTTTTTTATTTTCATATGTAAAAATAACAAGAAACCAAAAAACATATGCTCATAATGTCACCGGTTATCACCGGGTTGTTTAGGGTGTACTTTTTGAGGTTTGTGTGATGTCAGCGGTTGACATGTTTGTTTGTTAGAGCAATAGTGGTTCAATACTACCACCCCCTGGTGTTTATCTACCATTGAGCAAAAGCTGTCTACATGGAACAGCACTGAAAACTGTAATAAATGGAGCAGATACAGTATTTTAGAAGTTACTTTTTGGTGGTGCTGTTGGTTTTTGGTGTGAATGACTTGTGTTTGTTTGTCAGGCTTCACCAGCTGGATGAGGAGAACAGTGAGCTGAGGTCCTGTGTTCCCTGTCTACGAGCAAACATCGAGAGACTAGAGGAGGTGAGGGCGATACTATCACATATTGTGATTTATCTAGTCATTCTACTCCTTCCTAAAGTTCAGTTTCTCACCTTTCTTAACACTTTTCTTCATCACTGTCTGCACTTACCTGCTTTTTTAGGAGAAGAGGAAGCTGCAGGATGAGACAGAAGCCATGTCTGACAGGCTGAACGACGAGATGGAGTCACGTAGAAAGATGGCTGACAAGCTGAGCCACGAGCGCCACCAGAATCAAAAGGAGAAGGAGTGCACTCAGGAGGTTGGAATGGTTTCTTTGTGTTTTTTTTTTTTCTTCTCTTGTGTGTGAGTGTTTTAGTTCCCTAAACCTCTGTTTATATGATTCCTAATGATTTTTCTAAATAATGTCTCTGAACCTATTTGTGCCACAGCTTATTGAAGACTTGCGTAAGCAGCTGGAGCACCTACAGCTGTACAAGTTGGAGGCCGAAGCAAAGAGAGGGCGATCACCTGGGGCAGGGTTGCAGGAATATCAGACTCGCACCCGTGAAGCTGAGCTGGAGCAAGAGATCAAACGACTCAAACAGGTAACACGCACATTCTGAGTTTTCTCCACTTTTGTGCCTCTTCTCTCATTTTTGTAGTGTTTTGTCATTATGTTAATCTAACCAGACTGTTTTAAAACAGAGAAATGATTTTGGCCTGTAATATTTAAAGTGCTACATTTGGCTTAACCTCTCCAGGACAATCGCAGCCTGAAGGAGCAGAATGATGAGTTAAACGGCCAGATTATCAACCTGAGCATTCAGGGAGCCAAGAACCTGATGTCGGCCTCCTTCTCCGACTCCCTGGCAGCTGAGATCAACTCTGTGTCTCGTGCAGAGGTAGGTTTCAGAGGACAGGAAAGAAGTTTCGGAAATATATTAATGATCAGTTCCTCTTTTATTTCCATTGTTCTCTGCTGACTTCAGTCTCTCTGTTTCTAGCTAATGGAGGCTGTCCACAAACAGGAGGAGATCAACTATAGACTCCAGGACTACATCGACAAAATCATTGTGGCCATCATGGAGTCCAACCCCTCCATCCTAGAGGTCAAATAGACACCATGCAACCAGTGGGCCACGCACAGTGACTCCAAAAAAAAAAATAGGCTTGGCTAAAACAAAACTATCAAGAGGATGTAAAAATATTCAGACATCGTTTTGGTAAAAACAACGGTGATGCACCCCCCACCCCCACCCCCATGTGTAAGAAGTTCATGGCTGTCAGTGACAAATAAGCTATTTTCAGTTAGATATCCCTTGAGTCTCTGCTTATTTGTGAGCGTATGTGTTATCCCTTCTGAAAACACTTGGGTTCTGGTGACTTCCATGTATTTGGCTAGAGGGACCTGAGTCTGCCCTGTTGAGTGGATGAAAGTGTGTGCAAGAAGTCAGTATCATTTAGAGTAAAAATCTCCCTGTCCTTTTTCAATAACAGCGTGTCAATGTTTGATTGAGCTAAAAGTGATGAGACAATTAATACCTAAAGGCCTTAAGCAGAGGATGATTTAAATATACATTGATTACACATACCATACATGCCTCTGTTCAGTCAGTGTTACTGGCATGACTCTGGTACATGGGTTGTGATCTCCCGAACCAGGCTGAGTAGTGTTTTAATCCCATTGACAAAGTCATATGAAGCTCTGGTCAGGATACAAATACAATTTGTGTTTGATGAGTTTGCTGTGCTGCCTTCAAAGCCCAGTAACTGTGTGTTCTATCCTTTAACCAAGTAACCAAGTCTTTCCATTGAACCCAAGTGAGGGACATTTCTAGGGGACAAGGATGAGAAATGCCCGGAGGGTTTTGTTGTGTGTGTGTGTGTGTGTGTGTGTGTGTGAGAGGTGTTTTTGCTCTGTAATACTTACAGGTTTTTAAAAAGCTTGGTGACACTAAAAAGAATAATAAGAATAACAGTTGTTCTTGTAAATGCTAGTGTCCCAAATGAAAGACCAATGTGGTTTATAATTCATCTCACTTATTTTTGCAATGAAACAGGGTCTTGGACCTCAGGTGGGCTGGAAACCTCAAGTGGAAAAACAATACATTTCCCATCACTCCCTGGCACAGATGTTAGATAGCTCAAATGTATCTCACTAATTGTATACTGACTGACTGTAACTGTCAAAATATAACCTGCTCAAACTAAAACAAACAAAATACTTAACACTAAGCATGAAGGGAAACCGATGAGGGATTCTGGGAAGTGTATTTTTATTGTAAGTACAGCCCACCTGAGTCCAGTGTTCTCTTGCTGAGTGAAAGTGATCCAGGTTACCAAACCTTTTTTTTTTGTGAATTATTGTCAGTAAAAATGTTATTGAGACTGAAATATGTTCATATTTGACAGGTGTATGTGAAGAATCAAATTCTTGTACTTTGCACTAAGTTTTGTTTTGATTTCTGTATTGTTTTGTTAATAGAAAAACTTTATTGTGAATGAATGAAATGTAAAATGGAAGAATAATTATAAAGCCACATTGATTTGGAAATATTCAAGGAAGTTACAGACAAAACTGCAGCCATGCCTCAAAGTTAATTTTCATTTCACTTTATTTTTTAGCCATCAGTTTTTCACATGTTCATCTTTTTCCTAAACCTGATGTGCAGGTGTAATAGTGAAAAAACATGGCAGGTTGTGGTAGCAATAATGCTTGGTTTAAAAAAATGGACACTGGTGAAGGACGGATGAAATAAATCTTCTTTTTATTTCTGCTGCTGAAGCAACATCTGCTTTTTTTGAAGATGTACGGACCGATTGTGGACTGATGCCGTGCTCATGGGTACTGTGCAACCATTATTACCTTTGGACATTTCTTTCTGACTCAGAAACTGGACATAGTGTCAGATTTACCTATCAGACATCCTGACGGATTTATAGTTGAAGTCGGGGAGGTTGTTTTTGTCCATACAGCATGGCGTTCTGCACCAGTATGCTATGAAGATTTCCTGTTTTTCACCCTGTTCACCTGTAAGTCTCACTCTCTCACAGGTCCTCACTTGCCACACCATGGAAAATGGCCTTGGATGTAAATGACTTGTAAATGTAAACTTTTTTCTACACTCATTCTAGATTCTAGGTATTTTTATAGTCGGAAAAGAAAACGTTTCTTTTTCTTGTCTTATGCTGAGAGACAGCTGCTTGTATTCCTCTCTAGCATGTAGCGTGTATAGCATCTGTTGGGTTTTTCTCGTTTTAAGTCACATGCAGATATTTATTCATCATTTGACACAAATGACAACTCACACTCTAAACTGTTCTGCTGAAAATAGGTTTGTACATTTCTGAATTCACAAGGGGAGATGAATTCATAGTGAATGAGTCTGGGGGAGAATTTTTTGACTTACTGTAAGAGACATGTTGAAAGCAATGTTAAATTGTCTTTGGGTGAGTCGCCATTATGTGCACAAGCTTGAATGTGACCAGCTCAGAATGGTCATTTGTTAAGGTTGTTGCACTCTTCCATAATGCTGACACAGCTTTGACATGTTCAGAGTTGTGATTTTATGGCAGGTATATTGGCATAGTTTGCAGTTTCTAAAGTTGTCTTCCCAGATGGAGTCAGGTACTGCATGGTAACACAGATTTTTTTTTTTTTTATTGCATATTTTTGAGTCGGTTGTTTAACATATGTTTTGACTGACAGACCATGTGCTATAGTATCTGTTAGTGGAGTTGCAGAGGTTGTGAGACCTCATAATGACACCACAACAAATGACGCCTAAAACCTCATATCCAGGCTTGCTGAGTCCAGGTTCCTGCCTTTTAGTGTGACTGGAGATTTACCCCAACAGACTTAATACTTACTGCTTTAGAGCAGGGAATTATTTATACTCTAGAAAGAGGAAACAGGATGACACCTGAACACAAGCAGGCTATATTACGGTTAACAATCTCTTTGCTTCATGTATCTATGTCTGTTTTTGACAGTATGATGACTAACATGACTGGCAACAGAATAACTAGACAGGCGAGACCACAGAACTGGTAAAACATTCCCTTTTAGCAGAGATGAAGGTGATTGCACTATAACCAGATCCAGCTTCTCTATTTCAATTTCAAAATGACCAAAGACATTTGTTGGAACTTAAACTGATCATTTTATCTATCAGGGTCCTTGACCACATATGTGGTAACACATTACTGTTCTAGTAAGTCATAAATCAGCTTTCCCTGAAAGAAAAAAGAAACTTACCTGCTAGTCTAACTAGTCTTAACTAACCCAACGATGAGCCCTGGTAAAAGCACTGACCACGTGACTGTCAGTTTGTTCAAATATAATGATGAAATCTGAACTGTAAATGTGAATCGTCATTTTTGTGAACCTCTTTTGCTCTCACACACTCACTTCCACTGTCCAAAGAAAGTTTGCTCAAGGCACAAACATCACTACTGGAGTAGTGCATGGCTTGCCATAATGTGACATGGGAAGTTTCAGAGAATATTGTAGAAAAGAGAAATTGTAAAAGGTACATTTATTCCTATTTTCAAAGATAAATGTATAAATTATAATAGTATTGGTTACAGCTGTATATTATTTTTGAAGGTTCCCAAATGATCTAATCCTAATTGTTACTGGGGAAATATAATTTCATTCATTGTAAAAAGAGAAAATTTAAAGGTAAGCAGTGAAAGTAAGATTAGAAAAATAAATGGAATAAAATAAACTGTTATTGTCTTTGGTTGTCTTTTTTTATTGCAAGTATTTACATGGTAACATGACTACATGTTCTTCACATGTTTATTTAAAGGTTTATCCTTTGCCATACATCACATCACATCACATACATAACACAATTTTGCAGAAGAAAACTAAAGTGTTTACCTTACAGATAGAACCTGCATAGTCCATCAAACACACCTTGCACCTACTGTATTTCCTCCAGTTGATAATTTCATATATTGTTATGTGAAGCGTGTGAGTCAATATTCAGTTGGCAAATCGGTAACCAAGAAACATTTTTAAAAATTAAATGTAAATATCAATAAGAAACATAAAAAAATAAATATGAATATTGAAACTGTGATTAGGACATTAGGATTAGTAAAAATGAAATAAAATAATTTTACTTCTGGTTTTATAGTGTTTTATCTCTTATCTCTCTTATTTTGAACTCTCAATTATTTATTTTTGGAAAAAAACGTATTTTTACACATGTATGCACTGATATTACTATTTAGCTTCAGTAATTTTATTTACGCGACTTGTAGTTTTCTTAATAATTGGCCAATTAGTTTGTTAATCATTGTATAAAATTATGATAATAGATTTTAAAATGATAAATTTATTATGATATACCGAGCACCCAGAAGTGTTACATAAACCGTTGGCTTCTTGAATGCCATTCCGGACAGACCTCCGCAGGAACCTTTCTTATACCTTTGTCTCAGCACGAACGTATTTTGATGGCGCACACGAAGAATCCAACAAAACCTCATTGAAAAACTGCGGCACGGTAGTCTCCTCAAAAAAGACGAAGCAACAGTAGGAACTTTAAAATTCACCTCGAAAATAAATGTTTTTGTGTCACAGTGACTCTAAATTATGTCCGTGTTTATAAATATATATATTTTAAATGCAGGTGTGTTACTAGTTTTGACAGGTTGACGGTGAAGCTTTTGAAGCAGATGAAGCTTAATTTTGTATAATTACCTAATGTATGGCACTCCAATAGAGATTTATTTATTAATGTACTGATAACGTAACTATATTTTGAAACCTTAACCATTAGGTTGTTGAAAATAAGCCACAAACAGCTAACGTTATGCTCAGTTACCGTTAATGTTAGCTACCGTAGTAAAGGGAAAGTTCACCTAAAACACAGTGAAGCTCTTATCATGAGTGGAGGCTATTACGATACAAGTTCTAGTGTGTTATACTATTTATTAAAACTAAGACTTTTTAGTAAACAGTTTGATTCTTCTATGTGGAGCTGGCTGGCGGTGGTATTAAAAACAACCTCACTGCTATATTGTCCTTTTTTTGTCTAAGAGGTATCACTTCATGCAGTCATTTTAATTTTCAAAATGGAGTCACCCACCCCTAATACTGAGGTGCGTCTAACGGTGGCACAGTGTTTTCGGACACTCACTACGTGCACAAATAGCAAAGACATCATTGCTGCTCTACAAACACTCCACTCTTACTTGGATGAAGGACCAGAGAATACAACCACTTCAGCTCAGCGGACTGAGTTCAGGAGAGCTCACTACACTCGCACACTTCAGCTCCTTATCAACAACATTCAGGCTGAGTGGTTGCAAAGTCTCACACCTGCCCAGCGCACAGAATTATGGGACAGCCTGTTCCTGGAAGGCCCTCCAGAGCAGGCGCTCCTGGTGCTGATGGAAGGGATAGGAAAACTAAGGTTGGTTGTGCTGGAAGATGGATACAAGACATATTTATCTTTTTGTCCATTCACTGATTATTGTTGTTGTCTCCTTCCTGCAGACCCAGTACAAATCTGAACCACTTGGTCAGCATCACTGAGAAATTCCTTCAGAGTGGACGACTGGCTGACCTGCTGTGGTTATACTGTCAAGCAGCTCCCTCTGACTCCCCCCAGCTCCGAGAGACTCTACTGGGTCGTATAGTGGCGCTGCCGGACCTCACTGCCAACAGGTTACATCCCAACAACAAACCCCTTTTTCTTCCTCAACAGTACTACTCTTTACTGGCCACAGAGATGCTCTCTGCCTTGGAGCGGACCTGCCAGGCACTCAGAGGTGAGGGAACATCAGCATTTAGCAATAATGAGAGATTTTGTATAAGTGTATTATGTGTTAAGATAAAGAGCACTTTCTCTGTTTGTTTGTGTGAGACAGATGGTACAGACTGTTCCTTAACGTTTGTGGCTCAGACACTAGGAAAAGCATGTATCCAAGGGCACGGTGGTGAGTTTATTTACATTTTATGTACAATAAATAGAAATTTAAGTCTTTTTTCTTCCTGAGACAGTTGACTAGATGTTATTCAGAATGTAAATCAACAAACCATTTTGATAATTGTTTAAATTATTTATTAAGGAAATGTTGAACCTTATGTTTTTTACATGATATATTATTTCCTGGATTTTAGCTTTTGGACATTGTCACCTTGAGCTGAGGAACATTGATGGTCATTTTTGACATTTTATTGACCCAATAGTTAATCAGTTAAAATAAAAAATAATTACTAGTTCTTTCAAATTATGTAGAAAACTAAGAGGTAACTATTGTCCATGAAACTCACTAAATTATATTTTTTTATTGGCTGTCAACAGCAGGTAAATGTTTTTTTATATCCAACTTTCTTTCTTAGGAAACTCTTAAACTTTATTTCAGTCAGACATGATATTTTTCTTTCTCTAGGCTTGTTGGTAATGAATCAGATACTCATGTATTGCAGTGTCCGTAGAATCACTTATGTTCTCCCCTGGTGTTTTTGTACTTTCTACAGATTTGCTCCTGGCAGTGATGGCTCCTCGTCTGTCTGTCTGCACACGTTCAGACATGGTATGGCAGAGGGTTTGCTGGAAGCTGCTGGAGAACATTCCACCGCGATGGATGGAGTCTGTGCTCACCGGGCTGGTACAGGCCATCAGTGGGTGAGATGGTTAAAGCTTCAGTCACAAATATTTTAATAACTAACTGTTCATCTCTACTCTAGCTGGCAGTTTTGAGTCTGGCTACTGTATAATGATACAAGTCTGTTACCTCTTTGTTCAGGCCTGATGCTTTGGGGCAAATAATTGGGAATCTAGTGTTAAAAAATAAAAAGGCCCAGTTTGTCATCACCCATAAACTGTTACTACTGCAGTACAAGTATGAGGTAAGAAGACAACTTTCTGTGTGACAGTAAATAATATGAGTATATAACAAACCTTAATTAATGAAGCATATGTTTGTTTGCTTTTTTTTATCCAGACTAAAGTCTTGAGAACTATTTTGGGCTACCTCGCAGCAGACAGAGAGCGAAGGCCACTGCTCATACAGGTGAGTGTATGGTATGTCCAGCAGCTTAACAATACCTTGTTAAATGTACTGATGGTTTTACACGTATGTGTGTGTCTTTTCAGGTGTTGCGGTGTGTGTGCCAGGCCTGGGCTAACCCCAGTGCTGTGAAACACACACCTCTAGAGCAGCAGTTGTACGTTAGCAAGGCCTTACTGCTGAGTGTGAGCCTGCTGAAAGACTCTGAGCTACAGGAGCTACGCTCAGGTACAATGCTAACAGTTTACTGGCTTAGATCTAGATTAAATTGTTTGATAACTATTCACTTCATACAGCAGTGGTAATGTGATTATGTAAACTGAAGGAAATTGCAGTTTCATTTAGCTTGCCTCTGTCTCTTGTGTGCTTTTTTTCTTAGAGGTACTTCAGTGTATGTTAGGTGGCATGCAAAGCCACCTGGATAGTGGTGTGGTGCGTATCAGGCGTATGGGCATGGTGGTGGGAGAGGTCCTGAGCTCTCGCATGGATATCAATGGAACAAAGCTTAAATTTGAGGTACGGTCAATGTTTAAATTGTAGTATAAAATTGCTTCATTCATGATTGCTGTCTAGTCAGATTAGCTGGCTTCATCATGTGATTGTGATTGAACTGTGTCTGAGTTTGTGTCGTGTCGTGTTGTAGTATGATAAGGATGAGGAGACTCGAGAGCTGCTTTCTCTCATGACTTCTGATAGTGGTGATGAGCCAGAGCCTGAACCTGTAAATCGGTAAGTATTTCTAAGTAAGAATATCTCTAAGTCTAACAGTTTTGTGTTGGATTTCTATAAATTACTATGCCTCTGTGGACTACCAAGCATTACTACTCATATATCTGAAGGTTGTGGGCAACATGTATAACTAAAACTCTCTGCAGATGTTCTGCTCACCTGAAATATTTCCAGACATAAATTTGTTACATTATGTTAATAATAATCCATTATTAAAATGTTAGGATCTGGCAGTCTATTTAATATGCACTACAAACAGCTTTATCTATTATTTTTTAGCATTTTTACAGAGCAGTTGAGAAGATTAACTTTCAATTTCACTTACAATTCTGTAATAAAACCTGAGCTTCTAATATTTTCATTACATAATGATAACACCAAATAATGGGCCAAATCCCACAAAACCTAGTCACTGTAAATCTGAATGTACTGAGTTTAATTAATTGAGTCTGTCACCTGCAGAGTTGATTCTCCTGAAGAGACGTATGAAGTGACTCCATCTATTGTATCATCACAAAACAAGTCAGGACCTCAGCCTTCAAAAACGGATCCAGACTCTGACCTGGATAGGTAGGTAGTAGCTCTGACATGCAGTCAATAAGGCTAATACACGTATGTTATAGTATTAGCCAGTTTGCGTATGTAGTGAGGGCATTGTTGAAGTCTGTTGGTAACCTCAAGTGTGTTATCCATCCAGTGATGATGAGCTCGCTCCGTACGATATGTCTGCAGATCAGGAGTTCAGTCAAGCATCCCCACCTCGCTACCTTCGAGACTGTCTGGAAAGTATGTCTCCACAGATCTAACCCTCTTTTACTGAAGTAATCATCTAGTGCAGATTAGATGATTACTGTTGTTTTAAAAAATATTTTCTTATCTGTCAACCCATCCAGCTTTAATATCCTCTGAGGATGCAGTGCGCGTGGAGCTCAGTTTAAAGGTTGCTGAGAGTTTGGTGAGGAGCAACGTCTTTGCAGCCAGAGAGGTCAGTAAAACAGCCGGTACCATGCTGAAAGGTCAGTGATTTACAGATTACTCTTCACATTCTAATTTGCCTTTGTCTGTTATTCCATTTCATCATCATCAGATCAGTGTCCAGCTGACCAAAGTGCTTCTTCACATGGAGGATAAATACAGCATAAATGGCTTCCTAAGCTTCAGACAGGCGACTATGGTGGCTCTCACTGTCACTGACTCTATTCCTGTATGATCTCCCACTTTAGTATCAGCACTGTTTTCCTTCTCTCACCAATATTTGTGTAAAGCACCACATCACTTCTTTAAAATATGTATCCTTATGTTCTTTTAAAGGTGACACAGTATTTGACCACAGAGTTTTACTCTTTGAACTACAGTCTTCGCCAGCGGCTTGATATCTTGGAGGTAATCACTGTGTGACAAATAAATGTCTTATTTGATTTGATCTGTGTTTCGGTTGTTGCCACAAGTGCATTCATTCATGTTTTGGTGGATCAGGTCCTTGCTTTGGCAGCACAGGAACTCTCTAAGCCAAACATGGAAAAGAGCGATCCACCAATTAGCACGGCTTCCATCACTGATTTGACTCCATACACTGGTGACAACCCTGCGCACTGGCGACAAGTAGTAGAAAAGCGAATCCAAAGCAAGACGAAACGGCTCAGTAAGGTACTTAAACTAAACACACATGTTCATCTGTGTTTTCAGTATTTCAGTGAAGACTTACTTCTGAGCTCTTTAGTAATTTCACTTGTTACAGGGAGCCACACAGCCTCCAGCTAAGGCCACCCCAAACCGTTACGCTCCTGTTGCTGGACACTTCTTTTTTCCACTGATCAGGAATTATGACAAGTGAGTATGTTCTTTTATGCAAATTTAAAAGCATCACTTTGAAATGTTTGTACTAAAGACAACAACAATACATTTATGTACATACAAAACATAAAATGTAGAATTTCTCTGCTAGACCTCAGGTGACCTTTGACCTGTTGGGCAGTGATCATCTGGTACTGGGCAGGTTGATCCACACCTTGGGCCTCTTCATGCATCTTGCAGTCAATGCACCGGTATTATCAATCTTTCTAGATTGACAGATGCTAGAATGACATAATTTAATGTCCCTAGTGTTGACTCAGCATGGCCAAGCAATCAGACAGTTACTGTTGATTTTACTCAGCTGTAATAATTGTTGTTGTACCTTTAAGACCAGTGACACTATATCACATTAATACAACAAACTAATGTCAAACATTATGTAGTCTTATATAAGTACATAATGTAATACAAGTAAAGTAGTATAGCAGCTTTACCCCAATGAGATGCCTATGACTTTTTTTGTTTGTTTTGTTTTTTGCAGATAGCTGCACAGATGGGTTGTGCTTTGCTAGACTTTGTGTGGACATTGCGCTACCATGTTGACCAGTAAGTATTACACATATACACTACTCACAAAAAGTTAGGGATATTTGGCTTTCGGGTGAAATTTATGGAAAACGTAAAAAGTTCAC